>JAVJIF010033073.1:0-263986 GCA_038442645.1 Agave tequilana
CCAAATGTTTCATATTTCAAGGTTTTTGGATGCAAATGTTTTGTTTTGAATACAAAAGATAATTAGGAAAATTTGATCCTAAATCTTATGAGGCTATATTTGTGGGTTATTCTAGTACTAGTAAGGCTTATAGAGTCTTCAATAGGTCATCATTGACTATTGAGGAATCTATACATGTTAATGTTGAGGAATCTAACTTGTTTGTTAAGAATGTTGTAGAAATGATCTTTGCATGAAGGCTTGGAGAAAGTGACCTTGGAGGATACACCTACTATGGAGACAAGCCAAAGGGTGATGAAGAAAGAGAAGCTAAAATACAAGAGGCTCAAGGAAATGAAATTCAATCAATTGACGTGGAGCCTACTCAACAACTTCCAAAGGGTTGGAGATACAATCCACATCATCCCAAGGACCTTGTCATAGGTGAAGTATCTAAAGGGGTAACAACTCGCTCTAAACTTCATGACTATTGTGGACATTATGCATTTATTTCTCATGTTGAACCCAAGAACTGTCCTCGAAGCCGAGGCCGATTCATATTGGTTGCTAGCCATGCAAGAGGAACTCATTCAATTTGAGCGCAACCAAGTTTGGCACCTTGTTCCTAGGCCCCACGATAGACCAACAATTGGTACTAAGTGGATCTTTAAGAACAATTGGATGAATCGGGTAACGTTGTTAGGAATAAAGCTAGGTTAGTTTGCCCAAGGTTACACTCAAGTCGAAGGAATCGATTTTGAAGAAACCTTTGCACCCTTAGCACGGCTTGAAGCCATACGGATGACACTAGCATTTGCCTCATATAAAGATTTTAAATGTTTCAAATGGATGTTAAAAGTGCTTTTCTAACTGGTTTTATTGAAGAGGAGTGTATGTTGAACAACCCCCGGGTTTGTTGATCCTACACATCCGGATTTTGTTTTAAATTAGATAAAGCTCTTTATGGTTAAAACAAGCCCCTAGGGCTTGGTATGAAAGACTTTCTTCATTTTTGATTTCAAATGGTTTTAAGAAATAAAATTGATACAACCTTGTTTACAAAACATGTAGAAAATGACATTCTTATTGTGCAAATTTATGTAGATGATATTATTTTTGGTTCTACTAATGAATCTCTTTGCCAAGCTTTTTGAGTCATGCATGAAGGATGAATTCGAAATGTCTATGATGGGGAGCTCAACTATTTCCTTGGACTCCAAATCAAGCAAAAGAAGGATGGGATCTCATAAATCAAGCCAAGTACACAAAGAACTAATCAAGAGGTTCGGGCTTGAAGAATCTAAAGTAAGCAAAACTCCCATGGCAACAACAACAGCTTGACAAGATGACAAGGTAAAGTGTTAGACATTAAATTATATCGTAGCATGATTGGTAGCTTGCTTTATTTGACGGCTAGTAGGCCGGATATTATGTTTTTCCGTTTGTCTTTGTGCACGTTTTCAATCTTGTCCTAAAGAGTCTCACATAATTGCGGTTAAACGCATAATTAGATACCTTAAGGGCACTATTGAAATGGGTTTGTGGTATCCAAAGACCGGATTATTTGAAATGAAGATTTTTTTTCGGATGCCGACTATGCGGGTTGTAGGGTAGATAGGAAGAGCACAAGTGGAACATGTCAATTCTTAGGTAATTGTCTTGTATCTTGGTCTTCCAAAAGCAAAATTCGGTAGCCCTTTCACCGCCGATGCGGAGTATGTTCAGCCGAGCTTGTTGTGCACAAGTTCTTTGGATGAAACATACTCTCCTTGATTATGATTTACACTTTGATCATGTTAAATTATTTTGTGATAATACTGTACTATTCACATGACAAAGAATGCAATCAACATAGTAAAACCAAACACATTGACATTAGGTATCACTTTCTTAAGATCATTATGAGAAAGGTGATATTGACATTGATTATGTTTCTACCGATTTTCAACTTGCCGATATTTTCACTAAACCTTTAGATTATGCTAGATTTTCATTTATTTGTGGTGAGTTGAATGTTTGCATGATAGATTCTTAATATTTCTATTTTTGTGGTGTTTTTGTTTGTTTTGTTTTAACCCTTTTTGATGTATGACAAAAAGGGGAGAAAAAGAAATAAAGTTTGCTTAAAAAGAAAAAGTATAATTTGATTTTTGAGTTTATATTTATTTACTTGAGTTTTGGGGTTTAAGAGAAAAGATATAAGTTTAATTGGTATATAAGATAAGCTTGATTTCAATTGGTATTTAAGTTTTTGACAAAATATGGAGTTTTCAATGCTTCATGTACATCACTCATAGTTATTTTTTACATAGCATTGTTTGAGGGGGAGCTTTCAAAGCTCTTCTTCCTTTATTTGTTTCAATAACTTATATGTTTTGTCATCATCAAAAGGGGGAGATTGTTGGCCCAAGTTACAATCACCCGTCTTTAGTGTGTTTTTGATGATTACAAAACATACTTTATTTGTACTAATATTATTTTGTTGTTTAAGTGTGTTTCAGTTTTATATCTTGCATAGGTGTTTTCTTCCCTAAAGAAGGTACTTGGACTCAAGACAACTCAAGTGGGCTCAAGATGCAAAATTGAAGATCAAGTGGAGAAAGCCCCTCTTAAAGCCTTGAAGTCCTTAGAACATTGTAAGAATAGAATGTTAAAGTTTGAGTATATGATATTGGCTCTAGGATACACACACACATTTTTTCTTTACAAAATTCTATGTTTTAAAATGTTGTTTCTAAGTTTTATGCCTAAGTTTATATATATACATGTATCCCAACTTGTTACAAATTGAATATCTTGTTTTAAAACATGTGTATCAACTATTTTTGCATAATACTTAGTTATAAGTATCTCAAAATATTTTTTCACAAAATTTCAACTCCAAAATCTGCCAGTTTTCCTATTTCAGGTTGACGGACCGACCGCCCGGTCGACCGCGCCTGTGTCAGGACGTGCACGTTTGTGCACGTCTGTCGGTCGACCGGCCCGGTCGACCGACTGAAAGCAGGCCACTCTCGTTTGTTTGGGTCGATCGGACGGTCGACCGCCAGAAGGAAACTGTGTTTCCTCAAGGGGACGGTCGACCGGACGGTCGACCGGAGCCCAACGGCTCTTTGCCAGCAAGGCGACGGTCGACCGAACCTGTCGACCGCCAAGCCTGCTGCAGCCTAACGGCTCTTTCCTCTTTGGGCAAGTCTGAAAATCTGTTTTTTCTGTCTTCTTTTTAACAGAGTTTTAGAGAGTTGTTGGAGGCCTTTTGCAGGTCAATTAGGTGTAAAGAAGAGTTTTTAACCTATTCTCTCCCTATAATAGAGGGCAATAGGTCTTTGTTACTCACTTAAAAAAATCCTCAAGTTTTCATTGTTTTCAAGAGAAAGAGAAAAATTGTTTAAAGCTTTCATTTCCAACTCTTTTAAAGTTTGTTTTCAGTTGTGTTTTGATTGCTAATATCACTCTACAACTGAAGTTTTCTCACTCACCACCTTCATAGAGCCAAAATCCTTTACTCATACTATAGTGAAGTTGTAAAAAGAGTGAGAATTATAAAAGTGTTTGAGAAAAGAGTTTTGTGATCTTGTGGAAATCACTATTGTTCTTGTGATCCTTGTTCTTGTGGAGACAACTCCTAGGTGGAGTTCTTTGTAAGTTGTGAAGCTACGGGCTTAGGTCTTCGGTAGACCAAACTTGTAAGACATCCTCGGTGATAGTGGAAACCCTTCACGGAGGTGAAGGCGGGGACTAGAGCGGTGGCTCGAACCTCGAAACAAATCATTTGTTTTGTGATTTTGTTGCCTTGCGTCATCTTGCTTTACTTTTCTCTAGCTTTATATTGTCTACTACATTATTTGCTTGAGAACTAACCATTTTCCTTGTGCAATCTTCTCTTGTTTATTTTACTTGTGTTGTAGATTGTGTGTATTTCATCATAGCATTTCTTTCCTTACTTGTTCGATCATATCTCATACAACACGGTTGCATTGCGCACCTCTCTAACCCATTTTCAAGGGGAATTGGGAGGAAGGAGTTCAGAACCTCTCACGGGGTATTCGGCTCTTAGTCGTGTTTTGAGAGATCGTTGCATCACTCATTCAATAAAGCTTAAAAAGATCATTAGATTAGCAATTACAGCTATTCACCCCCCCTCTAGGTGTATTTCAGTTGTATTTGCCCAAATCCTCAGTGGAGGTTTCCCTGTATGGGAAGCCTTGTGGACGATATAGTGGAAATCCTTCTGTGTGAAGGCGAGGACGTAGAGCTGGGTGCTCGAATCTCGAAACATATCTTTGTGTTTACGTTTGATCCCTATCTCTAAAATCTCTCTCTTTTATTGTGCATTGCATCATATTGTTCATATAATATATTTACTTGGTTTGATTGTGTGCCATACTTGTGTTGAACCAAGAGAGCTTTACATAGGACCTCAACTCTTATTTAGAGAAATTTAGAGGAGATAGTCCAGAGCCCTTCACCGGATTCGACTATACTCTTTGGTTACACTAAGTGTATTACAATTTTTTTAATTCCGCATTATTTGTCATTAGATTAGCCATACACCTATTCACCCCCCTCTAGGTGTACTTACAATTGGTATCAGGCCTACGCTCCTGATATTAGGTTTAACCACCTAGGAGTGAGATCTTGGTTTGCTAATCTATCATTTACATTTGCACACTTATTTGTTTACACCACACTCATGGCCTTCATGACCCCTCCTATGTTTGATGTCTCTAACATCGATGTATGAAAGCTTAAAATGAGTATGTATCTCAAGATCCTAAGAATGCATGTTTACCTTGCCGCTACCAAGAAATCTTATCTTGATAATAGCAAGCATATAGAGACCAATGCACAAGCCCTAGAGGTACTTAGACAAGCATTAAGTAAGAAGAATATTTATGTATGGTTTCTCATTGTGATTCCGCTTTGTGCAGTGTAGAACACTTTGACATCTCCAAAGCTTCAAACGACGAATTATGTGGAGAAGGAACTCTTGGTGGATGAGTTCGAACAATCTTGCTTCATGGTCCAAGGGAATGACTCCCTTGAGGTAAATTCAGAAACTCGTCTAGATGATTGTAGCTCTTCTAATGATGATTATGATAGCATGGATGTCGATGCTTTAAATAAAGAGCTTTCCATTGTTTGTGAAAACTTGCTTGAGAAATATAAAGTTTTTAAAAAAGAAAACTTTTAAAGTAAAAGAAGAAAATAAAGATTTATCTTCTAAACTTGATTTGGTTTTGCAAGAGAAGGTTGAGATTTGAAATGAAAGGGACTCTTTGAAATCCCAACTTGATCTTGTCTTAAATGAAAACAAAATCTTAAAAAGTAAAAATGATTGTAATAATATTTTGAAGAAAAATGAGATCTTGTCTTCAAAACTTGATATTGTTTTAAAAGAAATTGATTCTTTGAAGAACAAAATTGCTTCAATTTCAAAAGAGCTAGAGTTGGTTTCAAAAGAAAATAGTTCTTTGAAAAATGATTTTAATACTCATGTTTGCCATGCTTCATCATCTAGTATACCTATTGCATGCTCCACTTTTTCTTCTAATATTGAAATTATATATGTATGTTAAAGAAGAGTTGATTGTTTGGGCTCCACTTTGAGCCAATGTGCCATGAACCACAAACGGTTGGAATTTATATTTCACAAGAAACGTGCTCCTCCTATGCATGCACACAAAGCACAGCATACACATGCTTCTTACTTTCATACACATAACACTATGGGCCTGTTTGTTTCGTTGCAAAACGTCGCAAGTCGTAAAATGAGATGGAAAAGTGAACTGTAGCAGAGAAAATATATTGTGTTTTACGGTGTTTGGTTGATAAAGTGAAGTGTAAATGGAAAAGTATATTGTGTTTTACGGTGTTTGGTTGATAAAGTGAAAGTGTAAATGGTAAAGTATATTATGTTTTACGGTGTTTGGTTGGTAATGTAAAAGTGTAAGTGGAAAAGTTGACCACAAAATTAACTGTAGCAGTGATTTAAATATTATAAATACTATTAAATTTATTCTACTATTGCAAATTAAATTGTATTAATAAATTTGAGATAAAAAATTAATAATCTTAATATTTTTTTATAACAATAATATTAATAAAATATTAGTATAAATAGTAAAATATTACTAAAATATTAACTAAATAAATAATATAAAATTTTAAGAAAATAAAAATTTTAAGAATACTAATAAAATATAAATAATAAAATTACAAAAATAATAAAATATAGTTATAATATTATAATATTAAAATACTTGAAAATTATTATAATATAAATTTTATTATAATATTATTGTAATATTATAGAAATATAAAATTAACAAAGTAAAATATAATTATAATTTAATAATAAATTATCATTATATTATTATTATACTGAATTATTATTACAATATTAACATAATAAATATTAATATAATAATAAAATATATTATGATATTAATAAAGTAATTTTTTATATTAAAAAATAAATAATTAAATATATAATAAAAGTATAATATTGCAATATTAATAAAATATTAACTCTAAATAAAATAATAAAAATGGAATAAGTATTAATAAAATAATAAAGTATTAAATAAAATATTAAATAAAAATATTAAATTAAAATAGTAAATATTAAATATTAAAACAATATTAAAAAACAATAAAAAATAAAAGATTAAAATATAAAATAATTAAATAAGAATTGAACACTTTTTAAAATATTAAATATTTAATAATATTAAATTATATTGATTATCAAGTAACTATTTTGAACTGTAAGTGTACTACAAGTGAGAGCTACATGACCACAAAATTAACTGTAGCAACTGCAAGTGGGAAAATATGAGTGTAAAAGTGAGATTTACATGACCACAAATTTAACTGTAGCAATTGTAAGTGGAAAAAGAAGAGTTGCATTTTGTAACTTATTTTTCAGCGAAACAAACAACGAAAAATGCAAAAGAAGTTTACGACTTGCGTTTTGCGGCGTTTTGCGACGAACAAACACGCCCTATGTATGCTCATGTGTACACTTGTATATATTGTGGACGTAAGGGCCACCTTGTAAAATTTTGTTATGATAGGATTAACAATTCAAAATTTGCAAATAAATTTATTTGGGTTAGGAAAGGTGTAAACCCCCATGGACCCAATAAGGTATGGGTACCAAAATTCACTCCTATTTTATTTGATGTAAGTGTGGACTCTCACATGACGTGAAAGGTGTTGGTACCTTGAGGTGAATACGTTCCAAGCTAAATGGTGACAATTTTGGATACATCACTTTCAAGGAAAGTTTGGTGGGAAGACCACCTTGGTTTGGAGATTTAGTAACTATCTCTAACTCCTTATTAGTTTACATGCTTTCATATTATTGATTTTTAGCATGTCAGGTTTTAATGCTTATTATGTTAAATGCCATGATAATTAGACTATTGATATACATATATAGTATTTGAGATACACCCATGTTTATATGGATCATTCCTTTTGTGTTCTCACTTTAGTTTAACGATGTTGTATATCCTAATCTAAGACATGTGCATTTACATAATGATCATATTGATTTATGTTTTGTTTTATGTTTCATGTTTTGATTACATATTTAAGATGTAATTTTCATTGAAACTTGTGTATATACTTGTACAACTAGTGGGTCACATTTGATTTTTTATATGTTTTGTGTCTAATTGTTCATTTGTACCCATTAGATGTACTAGTATAGCCTAGTTTTGATGATTCATATATTTCAACTTGTATTCCCTAATTTGTACATGTTTTATTTTCATAATATGTGTTTAGATTCATGTATATGTCAATTTTGCCAAAACTCTAAATATACATGTATACCCTTGAGTAATTTACTTTTCATGCAAATCTTTATTATGGACTCATTTGTGTTTAGGGATATGTATATAATTCTAGTTTAGACAAAACAAACATATACCTTGAAGTATATATTATTTTGATGAAATTAAATCTTTATGCTTTTCATGTTTATAAAGGAATTTCATATGAGCTTAAATGCCTTATTTTCATGATTTTATTGATTACATGATTCTTACACTCACATTATTCTTATTTACTCTTGATTTTATTTTCATGAGCTTTATATGTGCCTTATAGACTTTGAATGTCAATCATCGTGTGACTTACATATTTTCATGGACATATTCATGTTTTATTCCTTACTTGAACGATTTCGTACTAGTTTACAAGATTATCATAAAACTAGTTGTGATATTCTTCATTTTGGTAGAGTTTTCAATTATGTCAAACTATTTTCAAACACAGATTTTTAAAAACCCCTACCTTCTAAGGGCGGTTGGATGGGCAACCATGTCTTGTATGCTTAAATTGAAAATCTTTTTAACATGTACATGAAAGGGAGGTAGTATGAGTTATACACTTGATCCTCATCATATTTTCAATTGGTATAACAATTGATATTTTTATGTATACTTATTTGTATTTTCTATATATGTATGCTTCAAATTTCAAATAGTATCCAATTGATGTTTACTTTTTCATACATTTATATAAGATTTGATTGTACTTACTATATCTTTAAATCTTAAAGCACAAATTATGTTTATGCTAAACTTGATATAGTCCTTAATGTCAATTATTTTAAATTGGTATCTTATACAAGCTTATGCATTGCTTTTATTGGTATTTCATAAAGGGGGAGAAAATTCATGTTTTACCTTTCAATCGATTTTATTTTTAATTGATATTTTACTCCCACTCTTTATGATGCAAAATGATATTATTCAATTGATCTCTTACTTTTCAATTGATTTTCTACGCTTCTGATGAAAAATATATTCTATTGGTATATGCTAACATTTTCAATATTGGTGTCAAAAATCTTAAATTGATAATATTCTCTAATTGGTATCTCTATTGCAAAATGTTTTGTTTAACAAAAAAGGTTGGTTTGTATTTTAAATTAGTATCATGCTTCATTTTAAATTGGTATATATATTGAAATAAGTTGTGTTTAGCTAAAATTTTGGTTTTTACTTTCAATTGGTATCAAAATTATAAAATATTTTCAATTGGTATTCATATTTACAACTAGTATCAAGATTTACAATATATATATATATATATATATATATAATAATATATATATATATATATATATATATATATATATATCAATTGGTATCAAAAACATACAATGTTTCATTTTCTATTGGTATCAAAAGTTTACAAGATATTGCAATTCGTATCTTTTGGTATCTTAAAAATGTTGTTTATTTACAATTGGTATCATAATGTTTCAATACACACCTTTATCATAAATTGGTATATTTTCAATTGATATCATAAGTTTGTTTTAAAGAGATTCGTAATGTTTTGATATGTTTTGCTTATATGCAAGGGAAGCTTAATATATTCTCTATATATAGATTCATGTTGAGTGTATCTCATATTGAGGAGCTTGACCTCTCTTCTCTATGTCTTACACGTGTGTAGTAGGAGCTTCACATCTCCTTTTATATATTGTATATTATGCTTTATGAGGTTAGGGTTTAGACATCTCTTTTCATATAAATGCATGTATGCAGGGGGAGTTAACTTTACGTCTCTCCTCTTCATAAATGTATATAGCATATATAACTTTCTTATTTGGTTTGACAAAAAGGAAAAAAATATTATTTATGCCTTTGTTGTTTGTTTTGAGTTTTTACTTATACCCCTTTGTTGATAAATTGACAAAAAGGTGAAGAGATATTTAGGAGTTTATATGCATGTTTTTATATTCATATTTAAAAAGGAGGAGAAGTATTTTGAGTTTCGTTTATTTCCTTGTTTTATAAATGAATTGACAAAATGGGGGAGAAAAGAATTTTGAGACTTTATATATATGCATGTTTATTTTTTTTTCAATTGATATTAGAGCATATATGTTTTGTTTATGCAAAACAGGGAGAAGTATTCTTCACTTATGCATATTTGTGTTGAGCATTCATTACATATCTTTATGTTTATTGTTATACATGAGTTAAGAGGGAGCTTCTATGAAGCTTAACTTTAATCCATGCATATATAACTCCATGAGTTTTATCATCATCAAAAAGAGGGAGATTGTTAGCCCAGAGGCCCATCACTCTAGTTTTGACGATGATTAACTCATGTAGTTATAGTTTACTAATAATCTTGTGATATTTAGTTTCAGATATTTGATCAAGATATTAGTAGGTGTTTAGTTTCAACAAAAGAGTTTTAGAGCTTAAACATGGTGATCAAAGAACTCGCGCGTCAAGATCGCATCTAGCACTTGGTTGGAGTCAAGCTCGTTGGATCGTGTTTGGATCGAGTCGACTTAGAGAAGGAGTTCTACAAGAAGACTTCGGAGTGTGTTTAGTTTAGATTGTTTAGATCTAGTGTAAAGATAGATAGTGTTGATATGCTCAAGTTCACATACACACAAGTTTTAAAGTTTAGTAGTTTTGATTTTCGGTTTAATCGGTTTTAGATTTCCTGTAAAAATATTGATAGATATCTTTATATGCATATTGGATTCTATCCATATACAATATACTTTAAAGTTGTTTCAAAATCATATTTTTATATTTACATGAGTTTTAGAGAGAATGGTTTTTTCATTTCAAAAATCCAAATTTTGAAAAATACAGATTTTGTGCTTAAGGCAAATTTCTATATCACAAAAATAGTTCAAAATTTTTAAAATATGTGTTGAATTTTAGTCACACATATTTGTATTTTAAAGATCTTATAAGAACTTATTTTTGTGAAATTTATGTGATTTTATGAATGTTAAAATACCTAAGTTTTAATCCCTATAAAAGTTGGACCTGGCCTTCTGCCGGTCAACCAGTCTGGTCGACCGATGTGTACAAACGTGCACAGGCCAAATGGCTGGAGGGCCGGTCGACCGGGTCGGTCGACCGCCAGAGAGAATTTGCTCTCTGGATCTGGCCCTGGTCGATCGGGCGGTCGACCGACAGAGAGCCTCTGCTCTCTGTTTCCAGGCCTCGGTCGACCGGCTGGTCGACCGATGGCACAACGGTCGGAAATCTGACCGTTGGCCGGTCGACCGGGTGGTCGACTGACAGTAGAAAAATTCTGCTGTCTTGGCCCAACGGCTAGTTTTGTTTTAGGTTATAAATACCCATTCCTTTGGGCTGTTTTGATTAAGAATTTCAAGAGCAAAAATTCTCATCTTCTTAAGTATTTTAGCAACAAGTTTTAAAAGAGTTTTGGGCTAAAAGATTTTATCTTTATTTGTTTTCAAGGGTTGAAAAAATTAAAGAAAAATAGAGTATTTGGGATATTGGTTTTCATCTTCATTTCTATCTTATTCTAGTTGTTTTCCAAAGTATTTTTCGTTGTGATTTGATTTTCAAACTCTTTGTTTTCTCACACTTGAGCTATCTATCTATCCTATCTATTAGGATCTTGTTTTGTGAGGAAAATTGGTTTGTGGTTTGTTGAGACCACTAAGTGTTGTTGTATCCCTCTTGTGTAGAGGTGATTGTGGAGGTTGTGTTTGATTGGTTGGTATCCCTCTAAGTGTAGAGGTGATTGAGGTTGGAGTTTTGACTTTGTGCCTATCCCTCTAAGTGTAGACGTGATTGTTGTTGTTTGGCCTTGTGCCTTTCCCTCTAAGTGTAGAGGAGGTTGTGAAAGTGGATTTGTTGGTATCCCTCTAGTCAAAGGTGATAGTTGTTTGGCTTAGTGCTCATCCCTCTAAGTGTAGAGGTGATTGTTATTGTGCCTTGCCTCCTGTGTAGAGGTTGTATTTGTTGGAGAGAGGAGTTGTGTACTCCTAGTTGTATTTGCCCAAATCCTCAGTGGAGGTTCCCTATGGGGGAAGTCCTGTGTGGATGATATAGTGGAAATCCTTCTGTGTGAAGGCGGGAACGTAGAGCTGGGTGCTCGAACCTCGAAACATATCTTTGTGTTTGCGTTTGATCCACTATCTCTAAACTCTCTCTTTTATTGTGCATTGCATCATATTTTCATATCATATATATGCTTGATTTGATTTTGTGCCATACTTGTGTTGAACCAAGAGAGCTTTACATAGCACCTCAACTCTTATTTAGAGGAATTTAGAGGAGATAGTCCAGAGCCTTTCACCGAGAATTCGGCTACACTCTTTGGTTACACTACAATTTGTTTTTAATTCCGCATTATTTGTCATTAGATTAGCCATACACCTATTCACCCACATCTAGGTGTACTTACAGTCGATCGATCTGGCGATCGACCTACTTGCATACCCAAACTCTCTGTTAAATCTCAGAGTTTGGGCGGTCGACCGGGCAGTTGACTGTTTGTGCACGAAGTGCACATTTGTGCACGTTGGTCGACTGGGTGGTCGATCGACCTGATCCCTCTGCCCTTTTTTGATTTTGTTTTTTTTTTTTTCTAGTTTTTCTTCTCTTCAACTTTCTTCTCTCAATCAAACATCATTCAACAAGAGTTAAAAAACTCTATATTCTAGATTTTGATCTTCTCTCTACAATTCTCCACCTCGATGAAGATTTTTCAAATTTGAGCCAAACTCTAACGAACTCCAATGCGAAATCGACGTATGATCTCGACTTCTGAAATTGACACACGATCTCAGCAGGAAAACCAATGAAGCTCTGAGATCGACACATGATCTCCCCAAGAAAACCAATGAAGCTTCGAGATTCCGATCTGAGTTTGACACACAATCTCCGCTCCGGGATTTAAATCCGAGATCGACACACGATCTCCAATGATCAACTAAGCAATTGGGCTGCACCATTACGGTTGCCTACGTACCCCTACCCAAAGAATCAAGCCTCACGTAGTTCATCCAAATGAGCTCCACCGAGCTTAAGCAACTAGATGGATTCGGAGCAAGTTTTTGCAATGACTAAACTTGACTCCGAGAATTACCTTTGTAAGCATATCTGCCTGATTATTCTTGTGTGTATCTTCATCAACACAATGTCGCCCTCTTCAAGAATATCGCGAACAAAATGGTACCTGATCTCAACATGTTTAGTTCTCGCATGGTAGACTTGGTTCTTCGCTAAGTAAATAGCGCTTATACTATCACAATGGACCTATAAAAAGTCCTGCTCGATTCCCAAACCATCCATTAAGACTTGAGGCCAAATCGCCTCCTTTACAGCCTCTTTTAGAGCCATGTACTCTGCTTCTGTCATCGACAGAGCCACAGTGGACTATAGGGTACAACGCCAACTCACCAGTGTCTGTGACAAGGTTAAAAAAAAATACCATGTCTCGACCGACGCTTGTCACGGCCCCCAGTATAATCAAAGTCTACATAACCCATGTACTCATGCTTACCACCAACATCTTTCTTAAATACCAATCTAACATCTGTGGTACCTTTGATATACTGCATAATCCATTTCATGGCCTCCCAATGACCCTTATCAGGATCATGCATGTATCTAGATGTCATGCTCATGGCCTATGACCAATCTGGCATCGTGCACACCATAGCATACATAAGACTACCCACTGCACTGGCGAATGGAACATGAGACATATACTCACGATATCTACAGTCTTTGGAGACATTCTAGCTGAAAGCTTAAAGTGAGGAGCTATAGGACTACTCACAGACTTGGCTCACACCCAATAAGAAATTTCTGAAGAACCTTCTACAAGTAAGCTTTTTGAGTCAGACTTACCTTCCCCTTCACCCTGCCTCGTTTAATTTTCATACTCAGTATCCTCTTAGCTTCTCCTAGATCCTTCATTTCAAACTCAAAAGATAATTAAACTTTTAACTTATCTATCGATGATTTGTTCTTAGAAACTATTAGCATATCATCTACGTACAAGAGTAGATAGATATACTCACCACTCGGTAGCATGCGAAAGTAAACGCGTCGATCAAATAAGCTCCTGGTGTAACTTCAGCCAATCATAAACTTGTCACAGAGCTTGTACCACTGTCTCGGTGACTACTTCAGTTCATATAGCGACTTCAAAAGTTTACATACCAACTTCTCCTTCTCTATAGCTTTAAAGCCCAACAGCTGAGTCATGTAGATCTCTTCCTCAAGATCACCGTACAGAAAGGCGATCTTCACATTGAGCTGATACAGCTTATAGTCATACTGGGCTGCAAGTGCCAATAGTATATGAATGAAAGAGTGTTTTACAACAGGCGACAAAATCTCGTTGTAATCAATACCCTCTCTCTGTGCATAACCCTTGGCTACCAATCTGGCTTTGTAACGCACAGTAACATCTTAAGATCCTTCCTTCTTTGTATAGACCCATTAAGAACCAATGACCTTCTTCCCTTTGGGCAACTCCGAAAGTTCTTAAATGTTGATGTGGAGAGACTCAATCTCCTCCACCACAACATTCCTTTACAACTTAGATTCAGAGCTCAACTCTGCCTCTCTGAAAGTAGACGAAACACTATCTTCAACGGCCTCCACCGAAAGTGCATAAGCCATCACCATATCTAAAAACCTTGTTGGCTTTCGGATGTTTCTCTTGGGTCTGTGTGCTATAATAGAATCATGAACTTAACCCGCTAGCTCCAGATCTTCAACCACATCTTTTGTATCCTTCTTTTCTTGTACATGACGCTCATACTGTGTCACAACATATGACACCCAAAACGATATAGAGCCATCTAGAGATGGTGGAGATGCATCACTCTCCATCCACAACGATATCTCTCTGGTCTGGCTACTCTCCATCTACTGAGAGCTCAGAGTCTTTATCATAGAAGACTCATCTAAATGACATCTCTGCTCAGAATGATCTTCCGGTCTCTAGAGTCTCTGAGCTTGTAACCTTTCACTCCTCTCTTGAACCCTAAGAACACATACTTTCTTTCTCGTGGCTCTAACTTCCCATCACTCATACGATAATGAGCTGGACACTCAAATACACAGAGCATATCATAATCTGAAGCAGCCTTGCCCGACCATATCTCCATCTGAGTCTTCCCTCCTATCACAGATGACGACAACTTGTTGATGAGATGGCTTGCATATGTCGTTGCATCTGCCCAAAATGTCTTGCTCAGCCCACTGTTTGACAACAAACACCGTATCTTCTCCAGCAAAGTATGGTTAAATTTTTCTGTCATCCCATTCTATTGCGAAGTCTCTCTCACTGTGAAGTGTCTTTCAATGTCTTCATCACGACACAACTACAGAAATGGATCACTCTTGTATTCTCCTCCATTATTGGGCCTGAGTATATTGATTTTCCTGCATGTCTGTAACTCCATTCTCCTTATCTACTCCACAAAGATATCTAGGACTTCACTCTTCTGCGACATAGTGTACACTTAATTTCTTTTAGAGTAATCATCAACAAAGGAGACAAAATAGTGTCTCTCTCTAAGAGATGCGTTCTTCTAGGGACCCCAAACATCTGTATGCACATAATCAAGAATTTATTTAGTGCGATAAATAGCGGCATCAAGGCTTCACCTTGATTTTTTTGCTCAATACATAGTGCTCACAAAATTTCACCTTGCAGGTCTTTGCACCCTTTAATAAGCCTTGCTTCGCCAATGCTTGCATAGACTTTTCTCTTGCATGACCAAGTCTCATGTGTCACAACTTTGTAGCATCTTCATCCGAGTCACCAGCTGCTGTCAAAACACTTGTGACTGTACTACCCTTCCAGTAATATAAAATCCTATCTCTGGCACCCTTCATCACAACCATGGACCCTTTCGTGACCTTGAGAATTCCATTCTCCAACATCACCTTTGTCCCTTAACCTCCACAGCTCCAACGGAGATAATGTTCTTCTTCATTTGAGGAACATATCTCACTTCAGTCAAGTCCCTTACCACGCCATCAAACATCTTGATACGGACGATGTCTATCCCCTTCATTTGGAATGCTCCATCATTACCCATGATCACCACGCCATTATCCAGCTTCTCAAAATTAGAAAATCATTCCCTCCTAAGACATATGCGATAGGTAACCCGGTATCCAATAACTACTCTGACGCATCTTAGTAGCATAGACGGTGTAATAGAGAACGAGAATGCGGAAGAATCAGAATCATTTCCATCCGACTTGGCAACATTCACCTATGATGGCTCACTGACTTCTTATTTAACTTGTTTTTCTTTTTGAGCTCCGGATAATCTTTCTTTCAATGTCATGTCAGTTTGCAAAATGCACACTGATCTCGAGTCAAACTCTAGTTGCCGAATCGTGACCTCGACTTTGATCTACCATGATTTCTTTCTCTTTGATTTGGACTCTTTCCTTTCACGGTTAATACCTCCCCCGATGTGCTATTCAAGGACTCCTTGTCCTTTCTTTTGAAGAAACATCAGAGAGTAGTGGTTCTTTCGTTGTCCTTGTCTTGGATGTTTCTCGGATCCTTCGGAGCCCTACAGAGTCTTGTAGAACCCAAAGCAAGTACTCCACCGCTTTACCATTCAACTCCAGAGCAAAATCTCTTGATTCCGAGACGACAGTCCTTCGTCTAGTCCCTCTAGAACGGGATCGCTTCGTTTAACAACTATACCGTATGTGTTTCACCATAGCTCCGCCAAATACCTTCATTGTGAGATCTGTTTGGCCACACCGGATGATGAATTCAGTATCGCCCAAACTCTCCGCTCTTAGGTCTTCATCGTGACAATTCAATCAACTATCACGTCGTCATCCTTGGCGATAGTTGCTCCAACACGTGAGCCGCTCCATAATCTCCGGGCGATCATAATGGCCGCACTAGCATGGTTGTCATACAGAACAACGAACGAACACACAACAAATTCTATTAAATATATAAATAGTGGAAGCATTGTGTTCCATATGTATGTCTAACACATGTCTGATACGACACAATTCAACATTTGAAATGTATGTGCTATCTGGTTTCAGTCTTTAACATACAATTGATTTTTTCCCTTCAATTGAATAAGATTCCAATGTTACTGGTGGTTGTTTTTCTCTTCTTAGGTTTTCTTTTAAGAAAAAAACTATTCTTTTTTTTTAAGGAGCTATATGCTTGTCAGGAAAAAAGGAAAAGAAAAAAAGAAAAGAGCACCCTCAATACCCATACATAAGAAAATGTCCTTTTCAAAAAAAAAAAAAAAAGTGAAAAAACATCCAAGTGATCAAGGATCCCTTTTTCTTTGAGAATGTTTCAATAAAGATTTTATTAATAAAATGTTGGAGGACTCTTGCACACCGTTTTATATCAGAAAAAAAAAACAGAGAGAGAAAAAACTCTGCATTGCATTGCTGAAACCAAAAATGTAGGCTTTGTATGGAAACAAAAGGCTGAAGACAATCCTAAAACACAGAAACCCATCTAACTGTTAAAATATTTTCTTTTGCCGCAAAGCGAAAAGAAATCTTCTAACATAACATGAAAGTTTGTGATAATCCCAAATGCACCATACAATTTTAATAGAAAACTTCAGTATTTTACATACAAGAACAACATTGCCAATATACATTTACATTATTGTTAATTGTTATATGCCCAATGTATTTCAAACTTGGATAACAGCCTTAACATACACGAGAAAAGCAATTATTAGAACATTTTATTACATAAACAGTGAGATTGCTGTAGAAAACAAATTAATGGGTTCTTTTAAATCTTAGAGCAGTCTTGTTGAATTGCTTATGAATCATAGCATCAACTCATAATTCATGCTGCAGACGAACCTTCCCAGTTTAGTGAGCTTCGCTGCTGCTCCCAACCTAGGCTTCATTTCTTAAGATCACGTCCCTAATCTTGTGCAGTTCACTGATGACCTCCCCCATATCCATTCTCTCTGTTGGTAATTCATTTGAGCATACGACGCCGATTCTAAACACTGAAGCCACACACTCCATGGTTCTTGCGCGGCTTATGTTCCACACATTATCACTTTCTTCTCCGTGTTCCCCTAAGAGTAAATGTGGATCAATGACAGACACGACTCTCTCAGGAAAGGCCAACTCCACAAATTTTCGGAGGCTTTGACCTCCCTCAAACATATCATCGGTAGGTCTCCTTGCAGTGAACATTTCTAGCAAAAGTATTCCATAGCTATACACATCGCCATGAGTAGAAACATTATTTGCCACCCCATATTCTGTTTTTGTTATCATTTAAACGATGCAAGTTAAAGTGTGTAGCAGAAACTAAAGTATGAAACAATTCTGAAAGATAGTACAAAAGAAATTTAGATACATCAATTCGTCCAATGAA
Organism: Agave tequilana; assembly: GCA_038442645.1. Lineage (NCBI taxonomy): Eukaryota > Viridiplantae > Streptophyta > Magnoliopsida > Asparagales > Asparagaceae > Agave > Agave tequilana. Next base: position 18,169 of record JAVJIF010033073.1, read on the forward strand.
ATTACTCTTGCCTACAAAGTGTAAGTTAGGTCGCATAGTTTAGAGAATGTCCAAGATTATTTAACCGGAGTATGATAATGTCCAAGATTATATAAACGCTGTATGATAGATATAACAGAAATATGATAGAAATTACAGATATGATAGAAATTATGAAAGAAATTACAGATATATAAGTTGCTCTGTGAAATTAATATGGTTATACACACAAGGAAAAAAATGCTCAATAAAAAAATTGCTTCATTATGATCTCTGAACATTTAAGAATTAAAAATCATGTAGCTTGGAGGCCTCTTCCCCTGTGCATCGAAGTGTCGAATGTGCAGACATATTGAAAGAGAGAATATGATGACAAGCATACAAAGAAATACAAATAGCTTAAGTTTGAAAAATTAAAAAAAAGACTACGAGTTGCCAATAGAAAATTAAAACCTATACTCATTTAGTCGGTAGATCTGATATTTGATTTGCATATTTAATCAGTAATTGTGAAGAAAAATGCTCCAAGCAACGCAGAATGTATTGCAATTTTCCCTTTAAGTCAAATATAAATCTTTTTCCTATTAAGATTCCAACAATAATATAAGCGATAATCATAATATAAACAATTAATACTCTAAAAAATATATAAACAATTAAAGAACAACATAACCCAAAAAATAAAGAGGTATGAGAAGTCTGCACCTGGAGCAATGTAGCCTATTGTTCCTTTTAAACCAATTGAGCTGGTAGAGTCCAGAGAAGCGCAACTACTAGTTTCCTGAGAAACTTGGCTAGCCCGAAGTCACCTACATGGGCAATCATGTTCCTATCAAGAAGAATGTTGCTTGGCTTCAAATCGCAATGAATAATAGGCATCTCAGAATGATGGTGAAGATAGTCCAATGCGGAAGCCACATCGACGGCTATGTTCAACCTTTGCATAAGGTTCAAAGTCTTTTGGTCGCACTGCTCAATTCCTTTTGGATACAGCCAATCATCTAAATTGCCATTCTCCATGAACTCAAAGATCACTGCTTTGAAGTCATTTCCTCTGAAATCAATGCTTGAACACGCAGTAATGATCTTGACAAGATTTCTGTGTCGGATATTTCTCAATGCCTCACATTCTGAAATAAAGCTCTTGGATGCACCAGGAAGTTGAAGATTTAGTACCTTCACAGCAACAACCTGCACGCCATCAACATCTAGCATTCCTTTATAAACTGTACCAAAACTTCCAACCCCAATTAAATTGTCTCTGGAGAATCCATTTGTCGCCTTTACAAGTTCAGAATAAGTGACTTTCGCGTGTTCTTTAATGCCAGTCGAGATGGGAGATTTTCTTTTTGACTTTTGCATCCAGAGTCGGGAACCAAACAAACATAAAAGTAGGAACAGAACTAGAAATGAACTAATAACTGCAATGATCACTCCTAATGTATGAGACTTGTGCTTCTTCTCTACTGATTGAAAGGAGCAAGCTGGTAATTGCATTTTTGGGTTCCCTCCACAAAGTTTATTGTTTCCGAGAATTGAAACTCCACTTGTGTTGTCAAAGACCCCGTGTCTTGGAACTTCACCTTCAAAGTTATTGTAAGAGAGATTTAGATAGTATAGGTCACGAAAGTCTTGTAAGAAATCAGGTATTCTCCCTGACAAGTTATTCTGTGAAACATCTAGCTCTTTAATGCCTCTTAATGCACTCAAGGATGATGGAATACTTTCATAAAATAAGTTCCCACCGAGATAGAGCTGTTGTAACCCCAGACATTCACTGAGAGTACTAGGTATCTCCCCAGACAATTTATTCATGCTGAAATCCATTATTGTCAAGCTTCTCAGGGTCCCTACTTCTGATGGTATTAACCCAGTCAATGAATTATGTCTCAAAGACAGGAATTTGGAAAGGGAGAATATAGTAAGTATTTCTTTGGGTATGCCACCAGTAAGTTTATTACGTCCAAGGTCTAAATAATTTAAAATTTGGCAATTTTCAAGACTTGCCGGTATAGTTCCACTCAGTTCATTAAAAGATAGGTCAATAGAAACTAGTTGAGTGAAGTTGCCGAGGGTGGATGGGATCTCTCCAGATATGTTGTTCCCAAACAAATACAATTTATTCACCTTCGAGAGGATACCAATGGAGGCAGGAATAGTACCAGTGAGCAAGTTTCGATCCATGGCAAGTACCTCCAAGTTTACAAGATGCCCAATACCTTCAGGTATGCTTCCAGAGATATAGTTTTTTCTCATACAGAGGAAAAAAAGGTGGGTAGAAAGGTTTGCTATGGAGTCCGGAAGTACACCTCCAAGGTTATTTCCACCCAGATCCAAGACCTCTAAGCTGGTGCAATTGGTCAAAGCAGTTAGGAAGCTCCATCCATCTAGTTCGCTAGCTTCAAGCTGATTTGAATATAAATTCAGAAACTGTAAATTTTGTAAGCTTCCGAGGGTGGGTGGAATTGTACCGGTGAGTCTGTTATCAGCAAAATCAATCCTTATAAGATGAGAAGCATTGGACAGTGACACCGGGATGGGTCCATGAAATTGATTCCCATACAAGTAAAAGTTTTCAAGCAAGGGAAGAGTTTGGCCTTCATTCGGTGGAATCAAGCCAGATAGATAGTTACGTGACAAATCTAGAAGGAAAATTGAGGAGAGATTCCACAGAGAAGTTGGGACGGATCCAGAAAGGGAGTTGTAGGATAAATCCAAACCTATTAGCTTGGAAAGTTTTCCCAACGAAGGTGGAATGCCTCCTGATAACTGGTTATTTGAAAAATAAAGATAAGTAATAGAAGAAATGTTCCCCGTGGAAGGGGGTATGCCACCACTGAAATTGTTGAAGGCAAGGTCTAAGTAGAAAAGAGTTAAGAGATCTGGTAACCAGGGCGGTATGAGTCCAGTAAGGTGGTTTTTTTCAAAATTTATGATTTGAAGGTCTGAGCAGTTGACAAGGCTGGGAGGAATTTCACCTTGGAGCATGTTAGAACGCATACTGATATTTTGTAACTTTGAACAACTAGATAAGGTGGCAGGAATACCTCCTTCAAGAGAATTCAAGGTCAAGTTGAGATGCTGCAGCTGGGAAAGGCGACCAATTTCTTGTGGAATGGACCCATGAATTTGGTTGTCTGAAAGATCAATCTTTCTGAGAAATGTGAGGTTGGCTATGGCTGGTGATATAACTCCATCCAGATGGAGGGAGCTTAAGTTCAAGGATACAACCCTTTGAGGATGCCGGCGGCCGCTGCAAGTGATGCCTGGCCACCGGCAGAAATGGACGGAGTCGTTCCATGACGCCAATGACTCTGTTGGATGACTAGAGATTGCAGACTTGAAAGAGACAAGTGCTTGCCGATCTGTAGCATTGTTGTGTTCCAATAGGAGGTTAGTGATGGGGGATGCGGGTGTTGGGGACAGGAGGGAGCTCACATGGTGGCATGAGAGGAAGAGGTGAAGGACTAGGGCTGTAAACACCAGAAAAACTACTGATCGCAACAGCGCCATGAGAAGGAATTGTTTCAGATGACCAAAAATGGTGTTTAATGATCAAACTATTTCGAGCTATTTATACTACTACTACTGCTTTTTAAACAGTAAAATGATGCATATGAGGCCAACTTGACTTCTTTCAGTCTATCCTCACAGCAAAAATCTGCCGGGAAATTGATCATCCCTGGCCCCACTGGCCGTGGGCGAGGGGCTGCGTGGTGGCCCGGCCTGGCACGTGCTGTTGCCGGATTCTCAGCCAGCGCATTCAATGCCTGAAGCAATCACATCAAAGATACTATTCGTATGCGCATGGGAATGGATGGAATCAGATACACAATTAATTTCTCTTCCATCCCCAAAAAATCGAAACAGGTTAACTCTAACATGCTTTGTTCATGTTAAAGCCATAATTGATGTGACTTTTCTTAGTATAATCATTCACAAGCTGTCTCCTATATGTTCGACTAAATGCTTGAAAGGGCTTTTGTTACATAGAAGAAGTTCTTGATGTTTGCTTTGCTGTTTTCATAGTTATCAAAATATTCTTATTTGTTAACTTGCTACATTTGCTTTGGGTTTAAATCTCTTATTTTTGGATTTGATGTCTTTTCTCGAGCGAGGGTGGCTACTTTTCTTTCGCTGCGCAAGCTGTCTAGTCTTTAGTACAAAACTTAGTCCTGTTGAATTGTTGCTGACAATTGTGGTTCACGTAGGCTGCCTCATTTTTGTTTTTTCTTTTTGATGTCGTCGCATCGAAGTCAAGGTCTTGTGAAGTGTATGTGTGAAGGGAATCCTCACAGCTAAAATCTGCGTGGAAAATTGATCATCCATTGCCCCTCTGTCCGGGTTCGGTTCATATTATAAGAGAATCGATCCCGCATTGACACGTAAGATTGACACTTTTATAATATTATAAGAGGTTTAAAAACTTTAAAATTTTGTAAACTTGAAATCTGACATCTTATCCATGTGTCAACACAGAATTGCTCCCTTATAATTTGTGTGTGGCTCACATACATTAACCAAGTGCTCTCTGACCACGAATTGTCCGCAAAACTTTCTACGTTAGAAGATATTAACTTCCTAAGTCATGTGTCTCTTGTTATCATTAGAAGCCCTTTATCATCCCTGGGCCCACTGGACACGGATTGTCTGCAAAACTTTTCACGTTAGAAGACATTAACTTCCTAAGTCATGCGTCTCTTGTTATCATTAGAAGACCTTTATCATCCCTGGGCCCACTGGAAATGTTGCTATGTCCTCTTTGTCCAATCTACAAAGAGTTGAAATGTAAAAGGGAGGCCTTAAATTTGAGGCAGACACCACATACGAAGATTCAATGATGTTCAATTTCAAGAATTTTCACATTTTGTGGAAATATGAACAAGACTTGGAAATGTAAGAGGGAGAGACCGACTCAAGATAGTGATAGACAACCAAGAAATGGGAAAATGTACAAGAACAAAAGACCTCCACATTTCAAAGTCATCTCCCCATGGTAGTACTAACTGATTTTGACTTCAAGTTCAACCACTATATTCAAAATTCTTCAGTTCAGTGAGATTAAATAATCAACAAGAATCCACTAAACATTTTTTGAGTACGCGTTAAGAGTTCCATATCTGGTTTGCCACTACCATTGACAAAATAAATTACATCAGATGATACTTGTTAAGCCTAGATAAGCCTTCATTACTTGATTAATCAAAACAGTGTACACCCATTGAGAACTGCTAATATGAATAGTACATGTCACTCACACAAAACTTGAGTAACTGTCTACAAAATCATACAGCGAAGAAACTGAGCTTTTATATTTCAAGACACATCCACCAAAGATGAATTATTAGAAAAATGAAATTAACCATGGATGGGTCTGTTTGATTGTCTTTTCTTTTCTTTTCTTTTCTTTTCTTTTTTTTTTTTTTTTGTCTCTGACACCCTTCATCACAATCATCGACCCTTTCGTGACCTTGAGAATACCATTTTCTACCCATACAATAAAAAATATCCTTTTAAAAAAAAAAGTGAAAAAACATCCAAGTGATCAAGGAACCCTTTTCTTTGAGAATGTTTCAATAAGATTTTATTAACAAAATGTTGGAGGACTCTGGCACACCGTTTTATGTCAAAAAAAGAAAAAAAGAAGAAAAACCTCTGCATTACATTGCTGAAGTAAAAATGTAGACTTTGTATGGAAACAAAAGGCTGAAGACAGTTAAACTCATCTAACTGTTAAAATATTTTCTTTTGCCGCAATAAATCTTCTAACTTGACATGAAAGTTTGTGATAATTCCAAATGCACTATGCAATTTTAATAGAAAAGCTTCAGTACTTTACATATAAGAACAACATTGCCAATATACATTTATATTATCGTTAATTGTTACATGCCCAATGTATTTCAAACTTGGATAACAACCTTAACATACACGAGAAAAACAATTATTAGAACATTTTATTACATAAACAGTGAGATTGCTGTAGAAAACAAATAATGCATACTTGTAAAATCTTAGAGCAATCTCGTTGAATTGCTTATGAATCATAGCATCAACTCATAATTCAGCTGCTGTAGGCAAACCTTCCCGGTTTAGTGAGCTTCGCTGCTGCTCTCATCCTAGGCTTCATTTCTTGAGATCACGTCCCTAATCTTGTGCAGTTCATTGATGACCTCCCCCATATCCATTCTCTCTGTTGGTAATTCATTTGAGCATGCGATGCCGATTCTAAACACTGAAGCCACACACTCCATAGTTCTTGCGCGGCTTATGTTCGACACATTATCAATTTCTTCTCCGTCTTCCCCTGAGAGTAAATGTGGATCAATGACAGACACGACTCTCTCAGGAATGACCAACTCCACAAATTTCCGGAGGCTTTGACCTCCCTCAAACATATCATCAGTAGGTCTCCTTGCAGTGAACATTTCCAGCAAAAGTATTCCATAGCTATACACATCGCCATGAGTAGAAACATTATTTGCCACCCCATATTCTGTTTTTGTTATCATTTAAACGATGCAAGTTAAAGTGTGTAGCAGAAACTAAAGTTTGAAACAGTTCTGAAAGATAGTACAAAAGAAAAATTAGATACATCAATTCGTCCAATGAAATTACTCTTACCTACAAAGTGTAAGTTAGGTCGCATAGTTTAGAGAATGTCCAAGATAACTAACCGCAGTTTGATAATGTCCAAGATTATTTAAATGCAGTATGATAGATATAACAGAAATATGATAGAAATTACAGATATGATAGAAATTACAGACATATAAGTTCCTCCTATGAAATTAATATGGTTATATACACAAGGAAAAAAATGCTCAAAAAAAAAAATGCTTCATTATGATCTCTGAACGTTTAAGAATTAAAAATCATGTAGCTTGGAGGCCTCTTCCCCATGCATCGAAGTGTCTAAAGTGCAGACATATTGAAAGAGAGAATATGATGACAAGCATACAAAGAAATACAAATAGCTTAAGTTTGAAAAACAAAAAAAAAGACTAAGAGTAGCCAATAGAAAATTAAAACCTATACTCATTTAGTCTCTATGATAATCGGTAAATCTGATATTTGATTTGCATATCTAATCAGTAATTATGAAGAAAAATGCTTCAAGCAATGCAGAATGTATTGCAATTTTCCCTTTAAGTCTAAACTAAATCTTTTTCCTATTAAGATTCTAACAATAATATAAGCGATAAGCATAATATAAACAATTAATACTCTAAAAAAATATAAACAATTAAAGAACAACATAACCCAGAAAATTAAAGAGGTATGAGAAGTCTGCACCTGGAGCAATGTAGCCTATTGTTCCTTTTAAACCAATTGAGCTGGTTGAATCTAGAGAAGCGCAACTAATAGTTTCCTTGAGAAACTTGGCTAGCCCGAAGTCACCTACATGGGCAATCATGTTCCTATCAAGAAGAATGTTGCTTGGCTTCAAATCGCAATGAATAATAGGCGTCTCAGAATGATGGTGAAGATAGTCCAATGCGGAAGCCACATCGATGGCTATGTTCAACCTTTGCATAAGGTTCAAAGTCTTTTGGTCGCATTGCTCAATTCCTTTTTGGTACAGCCAATCATCTAAATTGCCATTCTCCATGAACTCAAAGATCACTGCTTTGAAGTCACTTCCTCTAAAATCAATGCTTGAACACACAGTAATGATCTTGACAAGATTTCTGTGTCGGATATTTCTCAACGCCTCGCATTCTGAAATAAAGCTCTTGGATGCTCCAGGAAGTTGAAGGTTTAGTACCTTCACAGCAACAACCTGCACACCATCAACATCTAGCATTCCTTTATAAACTGCACCAAAACTTCCAACCCCAATTAAACTGTCTCTGGAGAATCCATTTGTCGCCTTTACAAGTTCAGAATAAGTGACTTTCGCGTGTTTCTTAATGCTAGTCGAGATGGGAGATTTTCTTTTTGACTTTTGCATCCAGAGACGGGAACCAAACGTACATAAAAGTAGGAACAGGACTAGAAATGAACTAACAACTGCAATGATCACTCCTAATGTATGAGACTCGTGCTTCTTCTCTGCTGATTGAAAGGAGCAAGCTGGTAACTGCATTTTTGGGTTCCCTCCGCAAAGTTTATTGTTGCCGAGAACTGAAAGTCCGCTTGTGTTGTCAAATACCCCGTGTCTTGGAACTTCACCTTCAAAATTATTGTAAGAGAGATTCAGATAGTATAGATCACGGAAGTCTTGTAAGAAATCGGGTATTCTCCCTGACAAGTTATTCTGTGAAACATCTAGCTCTTTAATGCCTCTTAATGCACTCAAGGATGATGGAATACTTCCATAAAATAAGTTCCCACCGAGATAGAGCTGTTGTAGCTCCAGACATTCACTGAGAGTACTAGGTATCTCCCCAGACAATTTATTCATGCTGAAATCCATTATTGTCAAGCTTCTCAGGGTCCCTACTTCTGATGGTATTAACCCAGTCAATGAATTATGTCTCAAAGACAGGAATTTGGAAAGGGAGGATATAGTAAGTATTTCTTTGGGTATGGCACCAGTAAGTTTATTAAGTCTAAGGTCTAAATCATTTAAATTTTGGCAATTTCCAAGACTTACTGGTATAGTTCCACTTAGCTCATTAAAAGATAGGTCAAGAGAAACTAGTTGAGTGAAGTTGCCGAGGGTGGATGGGATCTCTCCAGATATGTTGTTCCCAAACAAATCCAATTGATTCATCTTCGAGAGAATACCGATAGAGGTAGGAATAGTTCCAGTGAGCAAGTTTCGCTTCAAGGCAATTACCTCCAAGTTTACAAGACGCCCAATACCTGCAGGTATGCTTCCAGAGAAATAGTTCGCTTCCATAGCGAGAACCCAAAGCTGAGTGGAAAGGTTTGCTATGGAGTCCGGAAGCACACCTCCAAGGTTATTTCCACCCAGCTCCAAGATCTCTAAGCTGGTGCAATTAGTCAAAGCAGTTAGGAAGCTCCATCCATCAGGTTCGCTAGCTTCAAGCTGATTTGAAGCTAAAATCAGACCCTGTAAATATGGTAAGACTCCGAGGGTGGGAGGAATTGTACTGGTGAGTCTGTTATCAGCAAAATCAATCTTTATAAGATGAGAAGCATTGGACAGTGACACCGGGATGGGTCCATGAAATTGATTCTCATACAAGAAAAATAATTCAAGCAAGGGAAGAGTTTGGCCTACATTCGGTGGAATCAAGCCTGATAGATTATTACGAGACAAATCTAGCTTGACAAGTGAGGAGAGATTCCACAGAGAAGTTGGGACGGATCCAGAAAGGGTGTTGTTGGATAATATCAATACTATTAGCTTGGAAAGTTTTCCCAACGAAGGTGGAATGCCTCCTGATAACTGGTTAGATGAAAAATACAGATGAGTAATAGAAGAAATGTTCCCTGTGGAAGGGGGTATGCCACCACCGAAATTGTTAGAGGCAAGGTCTAAATAGAAAAGAGATGAGAGATCTGGTAACCAAGGCGGTATGAGTCCAGCAAGGTTGTTTTTTTGAAAACTTATGGTTCGAAGGTCTGAGCAGTTGACAAGGCTGGGAGGAATTTCACCTTGGAGCATGTTAGAACGCATACTGATTTTTCGTAACTTTGAACAACTAGACAAGGTAGCAGGAATACCTCCTTCAAGAGAATTCAAGCTCAAGTTGAGATGCTGCAGCTGAGAAAGGCGACCAATTTCTTGTGGAACGGACCCATGAATTTGGTTGTCTGAAAGATCAATCTTTCTGAGAAATGTGAGGTTGGCTATAGCTGGTGATATAACTCCATCCAGATCGAGGGAGCTTAAGTTCAAGGATACAACCCTTTGAGGATGCCGGCGGCCGCTGCAAGTGATGCCTGGCCACCAGCAGAAATGGATGGAGTCATTCCATGCCGCCAATGACTCTGTTGGATGACTAGATATTGCGGACTTGAAGGAGACAAGTGCTTGCCGATCTGTAGCATTGTCGTGTTCCAATAGGAGCTTAGTGATGGGGGATGCGGGTGTAGGGGACAGGAGGGAGCTCACATGGTGGCATGAGAGGAAGAGGTGGAGGACTAGGGCTGCAAACACCAGAAAAACTACTGATCGCAACAGCGCCATGAGAAGGAATTGTTTCAGATGACCAAAAATGGTGTATGTATAATGATCAAACTATTTCAATCTATTTATACTACTACTACTTTTTTTAATCAGCAAAATGATGCAAATGCGGTCAACTTGACTTCTTTCAGTCTGTCCTCACCGAAAAAATCTGCCTGGAAATTGATCATCTCTGGCCCCTTTGCCCAGGTTCGGTTCATGTGTGTGAGCCACACACACATATTATATGAGGATCAATCTCACATTGACACGTAAGATTGATACTTTTATAATATTATAAGAGGTCCAAAAACTTTAAAGTTTTGTAAACTTAAAATCTGATATCTTATCCATGTGTCAACGCGAGATTGCTCCCCTTATAATTTGTACGTGGCTCACATACATTAACCAAGTGCTCTATGACCACGGATTGTCTGCAAAACTTTCCACATTAGAAGAATTAACTTCCTAAGTCATGCGTCTCTTGTCATCACTAGAAGACATTGATCATCCCCGTGCCCACTGGACACGGATTGTCTGCAAAACTTTCTAATGGCAAAAATCTGCGTGGAAAATTGATCATCCCTGGGCCCACTGGAACGGATTGTCTGCAAAATTTTCCACATTAGAAGACGTTAACTTCACAAGTCATGCCTCTCTTGTCATTATTAGTAGACATTAACTTCTTAAGATTAATCTACTCCTTAGCCAGAATACACCTCAAGTTTCTGTGCTTAATAACCGGACTGATTTCTGTGCAGTTAGTCTTAAAAATTATTACCTATCTGGTTTGCCACAACCATTAACAAAATAAATTAGATCAGATGATGCCAGTTAAGCCTCGATAAGCCTTCATTACTTGATCGATCAAAACAGTGTACACCAATAGAGAACTGAATACTACATGTCACTCACACAAAACTCGAGTGACTATCTACAAAATCGTACAGTGAAGAAACCGGGCCTTTATAATTCAAGACACAGACACCAAAGACTACAAATTATAAATTACAAATTACAAATTTATTATTGAATGATTGAAATTACAAATTTTTCAGTTAAAAATTCTTGAGCGTGTTCTTGAGTTTTAGGTGTGAAGACCGCGGTACAAGATATGTGAAGCCCAAAACTTTATCCAAATTCTCAATTCCTTTCTCAAACCCTAATTTTCAATTTGAAGGTGATTGCGATCCATATTGTTTTACATCACACAAAGATATATAAAATGCTGCTGATATGTCGATAAAATTATTTAATCAGTTGACTGATAAGTATTCTCTAAATAGGAGATATTATATTGTGCCACACTATAAACATTTGTTGTTGTTAATTCAAAAACTAGGCATTGTTTATTCACAAGCATGCAATAACTATTGTGTTAAGGTGCACTCACATGTGTCATGTCATCACCACTAGTTGGTCTGAAAGGGAACTTTGCCAACTGGATCCATAGGCTGATGCATCAGGATTCTCTTCTGCAAACTTCCTACTAAGCTGCAAGACACTAAGTGATCTCAAGTCAGTTCATCTTGATAGTCCACATGGAACTTCCAGAACCTAGTATTTCCATAGGCCTGCATTATTTTTTGCATAACCACCATTAAAAACACACTTGGAATGTTATCTATCTATCTATATGAGAAAAGATGATGCTAGTTATATCAGAAGAAGACCCTTTCTTACACTTAATCTTTATAAGTAAAGATGGTGAACATGCAAAGAGGTAACACAAAGAAACTAACCCATGAAATTGTTGCTATGTCCTCTTTGTCCAATCTACAAAGAGTTGAAATGTAAAAGGGAGGCCTTAAATTTGAGGCAGACACCAGATACAAAAGATTCAATGATGTTCAATTTCAAGAATTTTCACATTTTGTGGAAATATAAACAAGACTTGGAAATGTAAGAGGGAGAGACCGACTCAAGATAGTGATAGACAACGAAGTAGTGGGAAAATGTACAAGAACAAAAGACCTCCACATTTCAAAGTCATCTCCCCATGGTAGTACTAACTGATTTTGACTTCAAGTTCAACCACGATATTCAAAATTCTTCAGTTCAGTGAGATTAAATAATCAACAAGAATCCACTAAACATTTTTTGAGTACGCGTTAAGAGTTCCATATCTGGTTTGCCACTACCATTGCCAAAATAAATTACATCAGATGATACTAGTTAAGCCTAGATAAGCCTTCATTACTTGATTAATCAAAACAGTGTACACCCATAGAGAACTGCTAATATGAATAGTACATGTCACTCACACAAAACTTGAGTAACTGTCTACAAAATCATACAGCGAAGAAACTGAGCTTTTATATTTCAAGACACATCCACCAAAGATGAATTATTAGAAAAATGAAATTAACCAAGGATGGATTTGTTTGATTGTCTTTTTTTTTTTTTTTTTTTTTGAGAAAATAAGCAATGGAGGGCTAGGGCTATAACCATCAGATAATCTGATTGTAGCTGTGCCATAGGAATTTTCTTTAGATGATATAAATGGTGTTGAATGGTCTAGCTGATAGATCTTTGGGATGTAAAAGTGGGGGACCATCTTAACCTTTGACCTTGACATTAACATCTCAAGATTATCTCCTACTGGCACTAGCACTAGCACAGTTTTGGGAATAGACGACGCACGTTTCACGGCATTTTGGTCTTTAACCGCTCTGCAATAAAAGCGGTGGTAATTTTGAAATTTGTTGAAAGCCAGACAATTTGGCCTTTGGATAATTTACGACGGTTCTTGTAAGCACCGCCGTAATATAAACTTATTACGACAGTTATTTAGCCAATCGTCGTACAATCATTTCGAAATACCCGCCAGGCCATACTAGACAATTTGGCCTTTGGATATTTAATGGTGGTTCTTTGGAGAACCACCGTAACATATAAGTTTTATGACAGTTATTTTTATAACTGCTATAAAATCTATTATCAAAAATCCCGCCAGGACTTTAAACCCCAATCAAACTCTATCAGACTCTTTCTCGCCTCCCCTGATGTTCCTCGAGGCCCTCGCCACCATCGTCGTTCCTCGAGGCCCTCGCCTCCACTGCCATTCCTCTAGGCCCTCATCCTGTCACCATCGCGCCATTAGATCTCGTGCCCCCGTCGTCGTCTCTCTCTCCTACCGCCGTCAGTTACTTCGATCCTCGAGTCCCTCGCCGCCATAGTCGCCCTCGAGGCCCTCATCTCCCCTCGAGGCCCTCGTTGTCAGTTCCTCCCCTCGAGGCCCTCGCTGCCCTCGAGGCCCATCGCCGCCTATAAAGCAGCAAGATAACCGTCAGTTATGCTATTGGTGGTTTCATTCTATGGCCAAAGAGACTTATCACTCTGGACACACGCGTATGTTTGTTGACCCAAAGGCTCATCATTCTATATTTGATGATGATTAACTCATGTAGTTATAATTCTAATAGATCTTGTGTTATTTAAGCTTCAGGTTTAATCAAGATCATAGATTTGTGTTTAGCTTCTTCAAAAGACTAAAATTAAGTTTTGAAGCTAACATGTGTTGATTTAAGAGCTCAAGCACAATGAACATATCAAAAACTCAAGAAAGTCAAATTCAAAAGAATCATGTTTGATCAAGTCAAGTTGAAGAAGACCAAGAAAGAAGACTCGAGTCAAGAGTTTGCAAGTTTAGATTTAGATTTGATTGCTCAATCCCACACACACAAAAGTTTTATATATTGGTTTGATGAGTTTAATTGAAAATGAATTTGTGGTTTATGGTTTAGTTTTTCAAATATTTGGTTTTATAAGAGAAAAATATCAAAAATAAGTTTATATTAGTTTATATGTGTATTGGAGTTTGTCCATATACATTAGAGCTTCAACTGAGTTTGAAAAACTTATTTTTGTGTTTTATACAAATTTAGTTTAACTTGTTTAAGCTTAAAGTTTAGTTTTTAGAAAAATAATTTTAAATATAGTTTATGTTTCAAAATTGATTTTGATATCTCAAAAAGAAGTTCACAAGTATGTAATATGTGTTGATTTTTTATCACACATATTTGTGCTCAAACATATTTATAAGAACTTATTTTTATGGATTTTATAAATATTTATTTGAATTTGTAAAGAGTTTATTTTAAATGTTTTAATAGTTCGTATTTAAAAATACGTTTAAATTCTCAAAAATAAATTAATTATTTTAAATTTATCTTGATTTTATTCACACATATTTTTGATTTTTTTGGATTTTGTGGAATTTATTTTGTATTTTAAAAAGGATTTTTAATATACATGATTATATACTTTTCAAAAGAATTAATTTTTTTAAAAAAAGGGCCCTGTTATAGGCTCGATCGACCGAACCTAACACAGCCCAAAGGGTTGTTGGCCTCGGTCGACTGGGCTCGTTCGACCGAGCAGCAGAGTGCGCGCGCCCAGGCATCTGCGGTCGAGTCGACCGGGCCAGGTAAACCGCAGAGCGGGGGCCCAGCCCAATGGCTAATTTAACTAGTCGTTGGGGCCAGGCCAACAGTGAAATTATTTTTAAAAATTTTGTTTGTTGTTGTAGCCAGTGGCTACTTTGAAGGACATTTTGTAGTTTAATTTTTGTTTTGTTTTTCTTTCTGGGCATCTATAAATAGAGCTTGGGTTTGGTATTTTAAACAAGATCTTTTATAAGTTTTATGAGCTAAATATTTCTCATCTCTTAGAGTGTTTTCAACAAAGTTTTTAGAGCTAATATTTTTCATTTTTAAGAGGGATTTTTATTAAGCTTTTCAAGAGCTATTTTCTAATCTTTTAGAAGAGTTTTTAAAAGGAATTTTCTTGAGCCACAAAATCCTAATCTTCTCCTAGTTTTTTCACATAAACTTGAGCTTATCATTTCTACATCTATCCTATAAGGTTTCATCTTTGTGAGAGAGTTTGTTTGTGTCAAGAGTTTTGATCACAAAGTTTCTTTCCTTGTATTGAGTGTTTAGAGGTTATAGTCTCAAATGAGCTTGCGGGCTCGAGTGTTGTAGTTCTTGTGGAACAGTGAGGGACTTACGAGTCCGTCTAGCGGGGGTGTGTGCAGGTGGTAGTAGCGCAGGTGGCGGTGTGTGCATGTGATGCTGGTGGTGGGTGTGTGATGTGTGTGAGCATGTAGTGCTGGTGTAGGTGGTGGTGTGTGCGTGCATGGTGTGGTGGTGTAGGTGATGGTTGTGTGTGCGCGCGTGCGCGCATATGGTGCGCGTGGTTGGGGGGTGTGTGGCGGTGGTGGTGCTATTGGTGTGTGTGCATGTAGTATGTGGGTGTGTGTGTGGTAGTGTGTGCGCATGTGATGTGTGATGGTTGTGGTGTTGGTGGTGATTGTGGTATTTAAACCCATTTTTTTTGTTATTTGAATTTGTGCATGTTATTATTTTGGTGCATGTTTTCTATTTGGTGCATGAATTTGTGCGTACATATTTGGTACATCACACACACATACATACGTGCACGCGCATATCCATGCATGTAGTACACATATACATGCATGTATACATGTACACACATACGCGCGTGCGAGCTCGCGCGCGCACACACACATATATATACATGTACCTGTACACTGCACACATACACACACACCCCACATGCACATATACATGTACACACACACACCAATTTGCTTATAATTCTTAATTAATTGTTGCATGCACAAAACCTACTTGTGAATAGGTTGAGAAATGAGGCGAAAGGGGGAGGGAGGATCTCTATGTGATGTGGTCGTGTCGTTGGCTTCATTCCAAGACAACCAGTATTTTAGTAACTTGCGAGAATATTTTTTGATTGAATGGAATACATTGTAGAAGATATTTGTATTCATTATATATAATATATTTTTGATTGATGTGTGTGTGTGTGTGATAACTGTGATATTAATACTTAATTCGTGTTGGTGAATCTATTGTGATATTATGTGTTATTGTGATATGTGCATTGTGAATCTGCTGTGATATTTGTACAATGTTTTTGTTGTTATTTTGGTATACTAGTCGTAAATACTGGAATAAATAAATTTTAAATATTAAAAAAATGCATATCACGATGGTTTTTAACCAAACCGTTACGATATGGTATTTTTCATGGTGGTTAAGATGAAAACCGCCGTGATATGGTATTTTTCACGACGGTTATTTTACAGGTTAATATAAAAACGGCCGTGAAACAGACATATCATGGCGGTTTATTATAAAAACCGTCGTGATATGTATTGAAATATCACGATCGTTAAATACTTAACGACCGTGACAGGTTGACATTTCACAATGTATTCTCAAAGAACCGTCGTGAAATGTCGGACTGTGCATGGCGGTTAATATAATAACCGTCATGACATGCATGTTTAACGGCAGCAGAAAACCGTCGTGAAATGTCTCAGACTTTTCACGGCGCAGGTATAGACGACGGTTTATGAACCGTCGTCGTTGCTCTTTTACGGTGGTTTTAAACCACCATGGAACAATGTTTCTATTGCAGTGATAGCATAGCAAGACCTCGACTTCTTGATGTGCAAGTCGGTCAAGATGGTGTTTTGGGGGTCCTCATGCACTAATTGTTCGACATTTAGTTGGATAATGTCTCCTAGAAGTGAAACTACACAAGCTACAAAGATATATAAATTGCTGCTGATATGTCGGTAAAATTATTTAATCAGTTGACTGACAAGTATTCTCTAAATAGGGGAAATTATGTGCCACACTGTAAACATTTACCTATATGAGAAAGGGAAGCGAGAGCAGCTGAGTGCGCTTGTAACCTGTAATCTGCAAGAAACCAGTGAGTTTATCAAGATAAGTGATGACCCACATGAACTCTCGAAACCTAGCATTTCCATAGGCCTAGATTACTTCTGTATAACAACTAACATAATACAAACTTTCAAGATATTATTTACCTATATGAGAAACAAAATCACAATTTTTTTGAACTTGATATTTATAAAGATCACAAACATGCAAACGAAATCATAAATCGCGGCTTTGTTTTGCATCCTATCTTCAAACATGGTTCTTTTCCAGGGTAAGAAATTAAGATCAGCGTAAGTCACACTGAACTTATTGTTTCGTAAGTATTGAGATAATACAAATATCTTAGTGAATTATAAACGAGCCAGTAAGGGCATTACAAAATCCTCCACCTTTATATAAACAAAATGTGTTAGTTATCATTATTACATATTCATAAAAAAAACCTCTTAAATATTTATAAAGAAAAAGAATTCCTTAGCTATACACATCTCCTTTAGAAGTTCTGTTTGCCATTCCATATTCTGCTTGTTTTTTTTTTTTTTTTGAGAGAAAACGGTGAATCTTTACGCTGCCCCCACCCTCGTTTCCATATTCTGCTTGTTCACATGGCAATTGCAAGTTAGATACATGTCATAAGTATATGATGTGGGACAGAGGTTTATTTAAGATTTGTGGTGGAAATTTTGATGGAAATGGGAAGAACAAGAGAGGAGGGAAGAGGATATGATCACAGAATCGCAACCATCCTGCTAAATTTAAACCGTTCGATTCTCCATAAGTATATAACTTTAGATGATTCCTATTTGAGTGGGCCTGGAAGAAAAATATTTCTAAAGATGAACTTATTTTGCCAAGGGTTTAATAAACAACTTCTAAGCCCAGCTAAAATGTCCCCACTTCAAAAACTGAAAAATATCATGAATTTATCTAGATATATGACCCAAGGGGCTATAATGAACTTTGAGATAATTTGATAATGAATAAGGACAATCTGAAGATTCATTTGTCATAATTATTGGACTTAAGCTTAGATTTAGATATTTTTCCCTTTAAATACAGTAAATAAGAAAGGGCAAAAGATCGGCAAAAATCAACTCATTTCATGAGAACTGGAATGTCACAGGCAGAAATTATAAGCTAAACTGAATCAGAGAAAGGGGGCAGCATCAGAACACAAGAATCAAGCATTTCAAAACCATAGAATACAATAATTAGAAACCAAGCATTCGAATTTCTAACGAATTAGACATGATAAATTAAGCAATCCTAGAATTTTTGCAATAAAAAACTAAATGAGAGAGAGAAAATTAAAAGTTCGTTTTAGGGTTTAGCCTCTAACCTAGGCTCTGAACGAGGAGACTCAAGTGGTCTAATCAGGGTACCATCTGTAATATTGTAAGTGCAAGGGATTCAAAATTAGTTTGTACGCCAAAGTGAAACCCTTTATTTACTTTTTTTTTAAGGAAACCTTTATTTATTGGGCTTTTAAAAAAAAAATCCATTTAAATAAATAATTAGAAAAAAAGAGTGGAACCGACGAGCTCATTCGCGGTAACAAACGCTCAAACCACTAAGCATAAGCACTTAGTCTTAGATTTCTTAATACGTTTCATTTATTATCAAATAATTTCTTGAGTCCGGGTCAAATCCAAACGTATAATTTAGAAGTATTTTAGCTTACTTTTGGCCACTCAGTGCCACACTGACAAAGCGAAATCACTGCCCACCAGCAAGAGACTGACGTAACTTGTCTGAGGTTGATTTATTTTAATAAATATTTTTAGGAAGGTTTTTTTCCTAATTATTTATTTAAATGAGTTTTTTCTTTAAAAAAAACCATTATTTATTTAGAAGGGGCAGAATACCAAAAAATAAATTTGTTTGAGTTGGCTCGGAGCTGGCCAGCCATTGGATCCTACATACGAGCAAGAGACTAACCAATTGCTCTGATTTCAGCCAGAAGTCCGAGGAATTCCACCCAAAAAAAAAATGAACCTCCGGGAAATTTTGATAAACTTTACACCTTGGATATTAGAAATTATAGTGTTCATAGTAATTGGTCACATACAACTTAGAGTTTATACGAAAATCAATCATTAAAACCCTGTTAGTTCTGTAACATAATATTGAAGCAATGCCAATCAAGACACGCACATAACTCTCCAAGGAATCTCTAACATCATGTTTAAAACTCACAGGTATTACAGAATTACCAGAAATGCTACAATTTAAATAAATAGTGTACGGTGTCAAACAAGCACCAGTGTTAAAGAAAACCAAACACCGGAGATCATAGATCCCAAACCTCAAATACTAAAGATTACATACTTAGAAACTAGCCGCCTTGCTCGGCAAACATTCATGTGATTGATTTGCAGAAAATAGTTCGAAGCATAGCCACCGGTTTCATGTAGTTCGAAGCATAGTTCGAAGCTATGCCATTGATGTATCAATGTGCATTCCCAAGTCTCCTCTCATCACGAATAGCTGGATGGAAAGGAAAGTTTGCAAACTGGATCCTTAAGACTGGTGCATCCGGTTTCTTGTCATCAAACTTGTAACCTGCAAGAAATACATATTTTTGAATGTTACTTGTCAGGGAATTCTTCCACCAAAAATAATAATAGTAATAATAGTTGGCAGGAAGCAGCAGCTAGTAGTGAAAAAGAAAACAGTAATATTACTAAAGGGAAAATAAAAATATATCATTTGGATTGTCATCTCTTCACATTCATGTAATGTAGTTAATGCAACTCTGTATTAGGAGAAACTAGATATGGAGTCAGTTATCAACTGATATTAAGATTATTATTGACTTCTTTTCATGCACAGTAGAGAAAAGCCTGGAGTTGCATAATTTTTGTGCATAAAAAATAAATTTTGTCAAAGCAATAACCCACCTCAAGAAACATAGCAAGTACTCTAAATTTTTCAAATTTTACTTCCATATGGGAAATAGAAACCCCCACCACAAACGAGACAAAGGACAAAATGTGGGGTGGGGGGGTGTCGGTCCCTCACCTACTTGAAAAGAAGGAAAGAAATATCACACATATTATGTTCAGTATTCGTTTTTTATAATCAACTTCTAGAAAGAAGGTTATTCTCTTCTATTTGCTATACCAGAAACATCTCTTTCCAAGAGGGAAAGCTAATGTAAATCTGGTTTACGACTTATCTATCGGTGCACAGTTTGTCAAGAGAACAGACTAGGTGGTGCCTCGATCTCAAGCAAATGGAATTGTAGTCTCACCTGACAGGGGAGGAATCGTGACTACGGGCACAGGTGGTTAGACTTAAGGATGGTAAAAGGGTGCTTGGTGATATGTACAAGTAAAAGGCCGTGTCATGGGCATGAAGAAACTTCAGAATGGCTTTCAAGCACGTTGACGATAGGTGTACATGGAAGATAAGGCATTATGTTGACAATCTTCTTTGGTTGAATGCGGACTTCTCTGATCCTTATGCATGACTACAGGTTATGTGATTTCGGATCTGAAGACAGGACAGTTTATTACCCGAAACAAGGAGCGGGCCACTACAAAACTGAAAGTGATACTGCAGAGGGTTCAATTGAGGAAGTAATCACTATACCCATACCAAGAATCCAAGATCCGGTCATTGATAACCTCTTGGGGATGGGTGGATACATTTTACTGAGACCTTAAAAGGCTAGAAGTTTATAACTAATTTCTTCAAAAAAGAAAATATAAATTGACAATTAATACACCATCTGCTCTGGTTAGGGAGAATCATTTAATATTTGGATTGGGAAGTTAGAAATGTCAAAGTCCACTCACCTACATGGTGGCCAATGGGAGAGTTCCCTGTGTAGGAAGAGAGAGGAGGTCGTCGAGGAAGTTGACGATGTCGCCAAAGGAATTAGCACAGCAGCCAAAGGAATCAGCAGCAGTAGCAGGCGAACGGTCGACCGGCCCGGTCGACCGTCGGCAGAAGCAGCAGAACGGTCGACCGGCCGGTCGACCGTCGTGCACACACATGCACAGCAGACATGCACGGGTATAGCGGTCGACCGGCCCGGTCGACCGACTGAAAGTGCCTAACTCTCGGTTAGGCACGGTCGACCGCCCGGTCGACCGATGCATATGGTCGGTCGACCGACCGGTCGACCGACAGTCGGGTCGGGCTGTTTCGGGAAAGTGCTGAATTAGAAATCTATTTAGGTTAAGAGCAGATTTCTAGGGTTTTGTGAGTAGTGAATGAAAGAGGCAGATCTGTCTTCATCAGGTGTGCTGTAAACATTGTATTGATTCACAAAAAATCAATAGAAACTCTCTCTTTCTTGCCCCGAGGACGTAGGCGAATTGGCCGAACCTCGTTAAATCTGATTTTGTGCTCTTTCTCTGGAATTGTGTGTTATTTGCTGTTGGTGGATTGTTCTTTTGCATTTGAGATCTAGGATTTCCTCTTTATGATTGTTGTTCGACGCGCAACAAGTGGTATCAGAGCATCCCAGATTCTTCGAGGGATTTTCTGGCGATTCGGAGAGCATAGGGTGCTGATTTGGTGGAGATCGTGTGTCGATCTCAGATCAGTTTTGGTCTTGTTCGTGGGATCGTGTGTCGATCTCAGAACAGCGCAAGGAGTGCTCAAGGAATCATTGGAGTAGATCTGATCAGAAACTCATTCTAGGGTTTCGTGAGGAGGTAAAAATCTGATTTTTATCACAGTTGCTTATCTATCTCCGTTTGGTATTCCGCATTACATAAGAGGATCCAGTTAGAGAGATGGCAGAAGAAAGTACATCAGTTAGGACCATGAATCCTCATTCGAGGATTGACGTGGTGAAGTTTAACGGCACTAACAATTTTGAGATGTGGAGGTGTGAGGTGATGGATGCCCTAAATGCATCGAATCTCGAGGATACTCTACTTCTGGAGAAGAAGCGAAGCACAACCACTGAAGAAGAGTGGGAGAAGATGAACCGATCTGCGTGTGGCTTGATTAGGTCGTGTCTAACACAAGACATCAAATATCTTGTGTTACAAGAGACATCTGCGAGGCAGTTGTGGGAGATCCTTGAAAGGAAATATGTAACCAAGAGTATTGAATCGAGACTGCAGCTAAAGAGCAAGCTGTACGGGTTTCAGATGAAGAAGGGATGCTCCGTGAATGAACATCTAAATCGCTACACGAAGCTTCTTACGGATTTGGTCAATGTGGATGTCAAGATAGATGAAGAAAACAAGGCGGTAATCCTCTTGAACTCTCCCTGCAGAAGAGTTTAAGACGTTCACCTTAACCTTCATTAATGGAAGACAGACTCTTGACTATCATGAAGTGTCGTCTGCTTTGGCAAATTATGAGACGAGGAGAAAGGAGAGAAGCCTTCTCAGTCAAGCTCATCAGCAGAGGCGCTAGTAGTAAGAGGCAGGGTTCATATAAGAAGGGCAAAGATGATAGAGGGAGATCGAAGTCCAGGCCGGGTTTTCGAGATCTGAAGAAGAACCAGTGTGCCTTCTGTAGGAAATTAGGGCACTAGAAGGTTGACTGTCCAAAGTTCAAAGGGAAGAAGAAGGAGTCAAAGACTGAGGCAAATCTTGCAAAAGTGGTTAGTACTCAGAGCAGTAACTCACAGGCAGGTGGATCAGACTCAGACTCGTCGGTTTTCTCATTCTCAGTCACTACTCCCATCGTTGGCTACTCAGGAGAAAATGAGTGGATTCTGGATACTGGCGCTACATACCATGTGTGCCCTAATAGGGAATGATTTTCTAGCTTTGAGAAGCTGGAGGGTGTTCAGTCGTTATGGGCGATGATCATCCATGTATCATGGAGGGTGTAAGGACAATCCAGATAAAGATGTTTGATGGGATGGTAAGGGAACTGAAGAAGTGAGGTATGTACCTCAATTGAAGAGAAACCTAATCTCTGTTGGAGCTTTGGAGTCATTGGGCCTTGTGGTGTCAATTAAGAAAGGAGTCCTGAAGATGACCAAAGGCTCGATGGTGGTATTGAAGGCCGATCATCGGAACAATCTATACTACTTGAAGGGTAGTACTGTGACAGGGCAAGTGGCGGCTTCTACCGGTTCAGATGAAGACTCAACCAGGCTGTGGCACATGAGGCTGGGACATGCAGGAGAAAAGTCGTTGCAAACTCTTGCAAGACAAGGCGTATTGAAGGGTGTCGGAACCTGCAAGATGGAATTCTGTGAACATTGTATCATCGGGAAGAAGACCAAGGTGAAGTTCGGCACAGCAACACATTGCACCGAGGGGATTCTAGACTATGTTCACACTGACGTTTGGGGACCTACCAAGACTGCATCAATTGGAGGTAACCATTACTTTGTGTCGTTTATTGATGACTATTCTAGGCGTTGCTGGGTATATACCATGAGACACAAAGGGGAAGTCCTAGAACTGTTTGTGAAGTGGAAGAACTTGGAGAGAAGTACAGGAAGGAAAATCAAGGTCCTCCGTTCAGATAATGGAGGAGAATACAAGTCCGATTCTTTCCTTCAGCTATGTCTTGATGAGGGCATAGAGAGACACTTCACAGTGAGGGAGACACCGCAACAGAATGGGTTAGCAGAGAGGATGAACAGGACTTTGCTAGAGAAGGTCTGGTGTATGTTGTCCAATGCCGGTTTATCGAAGAATTTCTGGGCTGAGGCTTTGGCATATGCATGCTACCTTGTGAACAGGTTGCCATCGTCTGCGATAGGGGGAAAAACTCCTCTCGAGGTTTGGTCGGAAAAAACAGCTGCTGACTATGATTTGCTAAGGGTGTTTGGTTGTCCAGCCTATTATCATGTCAAGGATGATAAGTTAGACCCAAGAGCAAAGAAGGGTGTGTTCGTCGGTTTCAAGAGGGGAATCAAAGGGTTCAAGATCTGGGATCCAACGGACAAGAAGTTTCTTCTCAGCAGGGATGTCACTTTTGATGAGGCTTCTATGTTGAAGCCTAAGGTCTCTCAGCAGGTGGAGACTAGCAAGAACAAAGATGTATCGCAGCAGGTGGAGAATGATGCAAATCCACCATCTCTAGAAAGTTCAGCATCGGTGAGGATCATACCTAGGGTGACACAGGATAATGATCAAGCAGTTGAAGAAGATGCTGATGATGAAGAAGATCAAGAACAGGTCATGGGTAATGTTCCTTACGCTACTACAGTTGGAAGACCAAGAAGAAATACAAGGAAACCAGGTTGGCTCACTACAGATATGGTCGTGGCGTATGCACTTCCGGTCGTTGAGGAGGCTATCCCGTCCACCTTCAGAGAAGCTGAAATCAGTTCAGAGTCGAAGATGTGGAAAGAAGCCATGGAAGAAGAGATGAAGTCTCTCTACAAGAACGACACTTGGGAACTTACTAGGTTGCCCAAAGGGAAGAAGGCGATAGGCTGTAAGTGGGTGTATGCCAAGAAGCAAGGATCTCATCATGAAGATATGGTGCGCTACAAGGCCAGATTGGTAACAAAAGGCTATGCTCAGAGGGAAGGAATTGACTACAATGAGGTATTTTCACCTGTTGTAAAGCATTCGTCAATTCGTATCTTCTTGGCTTTGGTGGCACAATACGAGTTGGACCTTGATCAACTCGATGTAAAGACCGCCTTTCTCCACGGCGATCTAGATGAAGAGATCTACATGACTCAGCCAACAGGGTTCAAGACTGCAGGGAAGAAAGATATGGTGTGTAAGCTGAAGAAGTCGCTGTATGGACTAAAGCAGTCTCCAATACAGTGGTACAAGCGGTTCGACAGCTTCATCAGAGGGAAGAAGTACACACGCAGCCACTATGACCCATGTGTGTACTACAACAAGCTACCGACAGGGGAGTATATCTATTTACTTCTGTATGTAAATGATATGCTTATTGCTTCAAGGTCTAGATCTGCGATTAATGCACTGAAGAGGGATCTATCTTCTGAGTTTGAGATGAAGGATCTTAGTGAAGCAAGGAAGGTGCTAGGCATGGAAATCATAAGAGACCGAAGGGTTGGCAGGGTGAGCTTAACACAGAAGGGGTATTTGCAAAAGGTACTTCAGAGGTTCAACATCGGTAAGGATGCGAAGTCTGTAAGTACACCACTGGCTCCTCATTTCAAGTTATCTGCTAAGATGTCTACAAAGAATGTTGAAGAACGTGAGTATATGACGCACATCCCTTATGCTAGGGCAGTCGGTAGTCTTATGTATGCTATGGTGTGTATGAGACCAGATCTGTCACAAGCTGTCTATATGATCAGTAGATATATGCATGATCCGGGACAGGGTCATTGGGAGGCAGTGAAGTAGATTCTGAGGTACACCAAAGGTACCATTGATGTAGGTCAGGTATTTGAGAAGGACTCCACAGGGAAGCAAGATTGTATCGGATATGTTGATTCCGACTATGCTGGTGACCTTGACAAGCGCCGGTCTACAGCGGGGTATGTCTTTACATTCTCTCAAGCACCGGTGAGTTGGCGCTCCATACTACAGTCTACCGTCGCATTGTCTACCACAGAGGCCGAGTATATGGCCATGACGGAGGCTATGAAGGAGGCAATTTAGCTTCAAGGCTTGCTTGATGACTTGGGGATGGATCAGGATCTTCTGAAGATCAACTGTGACAGTATGAGTGCTATTTATTTAGCCAAGAACCAGGTATATCATGCACGGACGAAGCACATCGACGTCAGGTTCCACTTTGTTTGAGAGATTCTAGATGAGGGTGATATTGAGCTGCTGAAAATTCACACATCTGAGAATCCCGCCAACATGCTTACCAAGGTGGTGTCAGGAGTCAAGTTTGCACATTGTAACGTTTTACTCCATGTCCTTCATGTAGCATGAGCTTGTTGAAGCTCATTTGAATGAACTACGGATGGCTTGATCCCTTGGGTAGGGTACGTAGGCAACCACACTGGTGCAGTCACTTTCGAGTCGATGGTGAGTATGTCAGTTCGGCTAAGATTTGGAGAAATCTTCACCGAGGTGGAGAATTGTAGGAAGAGAGAGGAAGTCGTCGAGGAAGTTGACGATGTCGCCAAAGGAATCAGCACAGCAGCCAAAGGAATCAGCAGCAGTTGCAGGCGAACGGTCGACCGGCCCGATCGACCGTCGGCAGAAGCAGCAGAACGGTCGACCGGCCGGTCGACCGTCGTGCACACACATGCACAGCAGACATGCACGAGTATAGCGGTCGACCGGCCCGGTCGACCGACTGAAAGTGTCTAACTCTCAGTTAGGCACGGTCGACCGCCCGGTCGACCGGTGCATATGGTCGGTCGACCGACCGGTCGACCGACAGTCGGGTCGGGCTGTTTCGGGAAAGTGCTGAATTAGAAATCTGTTTAGGTTAAGAGCGGATTTCTAGGGTTTTGTGAGTAGTGAATGAAAGAGGCAGATCTCTCTTCATCAGGTGTGTTGTAAACATTGTATTGATTCACAAAAAATCAATAGAAACTCTCTCTTTCTTGCCCCGAGGACGTAGGCGAATTGGCCGAACCTCGTTAAATCTGATTTTGTGCTCTTTCTCTGGGATTGTGTGTTATTTGCTGTTGGTGGATTGTTCTTTTGCATTTGAGATCTAGGGTTTCCTCTTTGTAGTTGTTGTTCGGCGCGCAACACCCTGCCAGAACCATGCTTCAGGAATCGGGTATTAAATGTAAGCATGGAGAATGTTAAGATGTTCACAACTAGTCAAGGACCTTGACAATATGTGAGGTAACTACATAAGCATAGGGTACAATGTTTAGATGCTGACAGAGTTGAAGAACTTGACCACCTATTCTGGAATTGCCAGGATCAGAGCAGGTTTGGAATCAGATATGTGAGCTCTTGGAGATCCAATCTCAATTCTGTTCTATTCGGTGATAATTGGAACTTGGAGGAGAACCATGAGGTTGAATACTTTGGGTGTTGGCACCTACGGGATATGGTAGGAGATCACTAATTGGTATATATGATGTGGGATATGATAGGATAGCCAGAAAAGTTGGTGTTTGAGGGTACTCGGTTGAAGTAGATACTGTTTGTCAAAATGCTCTCAGGGAATGGATGGGAAATGGGACCTCAAAGGAGTTCTGTGCTTCAACCCAATATATCAAAGGTTTGATGGAGACGGAATTGACGGGCGGGGGCCATTGGATTTCAGATATTGAGATATTTAATATGGGAAATGCCAAACAAAGAATAAGTCAAAATTAAAAAATAATTTATGAAGCCGTCTCTCAGGAGTCAGGACAGTGTTAGTGGCTGTGGCATTGTGATCACATGCTCGATGGGGCAATTGACTGTTGTACTTGAAGTGTTGTGAGAAGATCATTAGTCTCCCACACTGATCTCCAAATGTCAAAATCAAGGCAGTTTTACAACCCAACACACCCCCCCCCCCCAAAAAAAAAAAAAACCTTAATAATGGCTAAGGCACCAATCCAAGATTCATCAGCATAAAGCATAATAAACATGTCTTACCAAAGAACTGAATACCCCGCGGGAAAAAAAAAACACAACACAACACACACACACAAACAACCTGTTTTGCTCTGAGTGCTGAATTTGTCTCAGCGAGGAAAACTTTATAGACATATCCCATGATTATTGAAAGATGATAAATCAATCCCATCCTAAACCTATTACCATTGCACTTGTTCATGAGTTGAACATCCACTAACAACTGGTAACTCCTACTTGCCTATGCGACTGAGAGATGTTTCCACTTATGCATGTTGCCTAAATCATTGTTGTCACCTTGGCATGCAGCAACTATCATCAAAAAATCTTGCCTGATAACTACAACTGCTATTAAAAAAGAACATATAATAACGGCGTGTCAAATAGTCCAATATATATGGAGCTGACATTTATATGCATCCAAGTGACAACAGAATGTACATTTGAGAATTGGTCGGGTGGCAGTTGACTTTAAATGTTCCAGTTGGTAGTTAAACGACAATAGGTCCTATTAAAGTTATTACTACAAAATGACTGTATATCTATATCATAGTTGAACAAGGAACAAATAAACTATAAACTGTTGTCACAAGAAGAATGCACCTTGAAGAGCTTCCATAGCAGTCAAAGCACACTTCGAATCGTTGAACTCAACAAAACACAGGACATAAGCCTTGTCCCCAGACTGCAAAGTGTATTTCATAAAATGTAAGTTTAAAAATAATAAATAGACATTCCACATATGAATTTGAATTTCTTGAACACAAGTCCAAAGGGCGTGAAGATCCTAGCAGTTACTCACAAAGATAATATTCAATCAAATACCAGGCATAATTTAACATAAATATCATATTCAACAGTTACATTAACAACAGTTCTGTTCATGAACTAACTACTATATCCATTACTTACATTCAGAAGGTTTGTACAATAATGAGTAGGTCCCAAGGCTACCCATTTCAGAATTTTCCATCAGGTTTTCCAAATTCTTTGATCAAGATAGGGCTAGTCATTTAATGAAAATTGTGGGACGCTGCCAACATATCTCAGAGCTTGGATTACTTACATTTCCTGAGACATCCGAAAATACAGCTTGATGAAAGCAGTTGTCGGGGAAAATTCCCAGGGGGATTTACCTACACTTCAATTTGTAACAAGCAATAAGAGAGAGTAAAAAGACAACGCAAAGACACTGTTTTTTACGTGGAAACCCAATTTGGGAAAAACCATGGGGAGGAGGGAGAGAATTCACTATTTTCAGGAGGCTACAGTGAACTTAGCTGAGCTAAAAT
Source organism: Agave tequilana (assembly GCA_038442645.1). Lineage (NCBI taxonomy): Eukaryota > Viridiplantae > Streptophyta > Magnoliopsida > Asparagales > Asparagaceae > Agave > Agave tequilana. The sequence continues at coordinate 46,670 of JAVJIF010033073.1, forward strand.
CTCTGATCTAATCTTTGAATACAATAGAATAATGGTTTGTGGAAGTCTCTTCTCTATAGTGGAAGGAAAGTCTTTGCTTTGAGGGCTTTTGGTTGTGGATCTCCTCTCCTTTTCCTCCTCTTCTCATCTCCCAGCGTATTTATACCCCGGGAGGCTTCATTGACAGTGCAGGTCATGCGGATTTCAATAACTGCATGATTTACATGTTGTGATTCTTCTATAACGGCTTGATTCTGCTCTTGATGGCGGGAGCAATTTCTGCTACCTTCTGTAATAGCCCGGGTTGGAGTAGGGGTCGTTGCAACGTTTGAAATGTGGGATCATCTGGCGGCGTACGGACTCCATACATGTAGACAGATATCAATGGAGTTGGTTGCAGCAGTCACCTTACTCGGGACGAAAGAACTGGTCGCGGGGTGACGATGCTCTCAGAAGGAGGAGTGTCCTCGGGACAGTTGTTCCCTCAGGAGGAGGAGCCTCCTCCGGGCAGTTGGATGGTGCTCTGCAGAGAGGTGTTCGGTCGGCTTATTTCGTCGTCCACCTTCAGGAGGTTCTGACGAGGAGGGACATGTGTCCTAACCTTGGTGTAGATCAGAAATTGACCACTACAACAATGTTTAAAATGTCGACCGACATTTCCAACATTTCATTTTGGAAGCCTCACTATCACGAAATATGCTCACACATGAAATTGTGTTTTAAGGGTTGTGTCAGCAAAGTGTCAGATTTTTCCCGACCTTTGGGTGCATTGTTGGGGTCAAAATGCCGCCCGCGTTATGGTAATTTCAGGTGTCATGTTTTAATTGGGTTTGGTCGGGCTAATGGATTTGGGTTCGCTCATTTCCCATGACCCAAACACGAACCACTTTACTATACCACCCCCTCTCTCCTCTCTCTCGACAATCTCCTCTCACTTGACAGAAAAGAAAAAAGAAAATGAAGCAGCAGTGACAGCCTCAGAGATTGCGAGCAACTAGGGTTGTCGACGAAGCTTCTTGACAACAGTGAGAGGCCTCGCGACGATGACAAGGCCTCCATGGCGACAATGAGGAGACCTCGCCGCCGATAGGTTAGGGTTTTCTTTTTTCCTTTTTACTTTTTCCCTTCTTTCAGCTTGTTCTAAGTTCTAAGTAGTAAATCCTAATTATCTACTTGTTTTTTCCCTCAAAGATTGAAGGGAGGGTTTGAAAAGAGGATTTGAAGTTCAAAGAAGAATTATTGAGGACTTATTGAGGAAATTTTTGAAGTTCTTTGATTTCAGTTTTTTTCCCCAATTTTGTGGAGTGCTTTTCTTTTCTTTATTCCCTAAACTAAAACTAAAATCAATGATTTCAGTATTCTTGTTAGTCAATAATTTCGTTTTTCAGTTTTTTCCAGCTTTAAGTTTTTAATATTTTCAGTTTTTTGTTTTCAGATTTTTAAATTTTTCTTGTTTCAGTTTTTCAGTTTTAGTCAACAATTCTTGTTTCAATTTTCAGTTTTCGATATTTTTCAGTGTTTCTTCTCCAATTGGCTCCTGAACTGAAATCTGAATTTGTTAGTCTTCTTTTTTAGTTAGTAACTGGAATTTCTTGTTATGTTAGTTAGTTAATATCTACAGTCTACTTGATTGTTAGTTTGTTATACTTTTTTAAATTATTAGGACTATAGGAGGATGTCTTCCAAAGCTTCTAACAAGGAAATGAAGGGTGGTGCGGATATTTGTTGGGAATATGGAGAGAGGGTATTTGAGGAGTACAAACTCAGTTTAGTGCAAATTTTACAAGCAAGTATTTAGTGCATGGATTAGATGTTTGAAACAGCATTTGGTAGAAATCCGTGGAAATTGTAAGGAATGTCCATTGGTTGCCGATGAGGTGAAGGTAAAAGTGAGAAATTTGTGTAAAATTCCAAAAAAAAAAAAAAAAGATGCCGAAAAGGTGAGCATGCAAGCTCTGTTAGATGATGTGCATGTTGGGGAGGAAGATGAGTATAATTTCAACACAGACAAGGAGCCTCGTCTCAAAGAAGCAATATTTAGTTCGATCAAGTGTAAAGCAGCGTTGGATAGTTTCGCTACCCACACTCTGTAAGAGCTGGCCAAAATTGCTAAAACAAGGCAAACTACCCTAAATTTTAAAGCCAAAAAATTCAAGGGAGGATACGGTGAAATACATAGCTAGGTGGTTCTATGAAGCCGGAATTGCTTTCCATACCGCTAAATTATCATCTTTCCAACAAATGTTGCAAGTTATTGAAAAGTATGGAGTTGGTATGAAAGCACCCATCCCATATGAGCAAAGTGAGACCTTCATAGAGAGGTGGAAGAGACAAAAGAGAATCTTAAGAGATTCAAGAAGACTTAGAGCAATTAGTGGATGCACACTCAGGACAAATACATGGATCAGAAACAAAAAAGAATTATGAATACTATCGTGCATTGTCCAGCGGGAACCGCATTCTTGCATTCTCAAGATGCATCGACGAAGAAGCACGACGGCAATTATATTTATAAGTTTGCGGATCAAGCAACTCAACATGCAGTCAAATTGTCATGGATAATGCTTCAAACAACATGTCCGCTGCAAATTTGCTAAGTTTAAAGAGGCCTAACATCTTTTGGAGGTGTTGTGATGCGCACACACCGTTAATTTGATGGCAGGAGACATTGCTAAAATAAAGCCCATCCGAAATGCAATTCTAATGGCGAGGAATGTGAAAGTTGACATTTATAGCCACAACACCACGCTTAGCATGATGAGGGACTTCACGAGTAGAGAGATTGTTAGAGCCAGGGTCACTAGATTTGCAACCGCATACCTATCTTTGCATTCCATGCGAGAAAAGAAGAAAGAGTTGAAGCAAATGTTTACTTCTACAAAGTGGATGGATCGTCCATTTTCTAACAAGGATGCGGAAAAAAAGTATCTCTAAAATAGTGATAGTAGTTAGTACAGTTTGATATATCTAAATTATTTGTAGGCTGCTGAATTTTTTGGGAGTAATAAGTTTTGGGACAATGTTGATTTTGCTCTCAAGATTTTTTTTCCTCCATTAGTGAAAGTTTTTCGAAGAGTTGATGGTGACAAGCATCCATGGGCTTTCTTTATGGTGACCTAAAGAATGCAAGAGAGGAAATTGCTTCAAACCTCAATCATGTAGAGAAGAAAGTTCTTCCAATATGAAAATTATTGATGCAAGATAGGTGACAAGTAAAAGGGCCTTTGCATAGAGCGGGATACTATTTGAACCCCTATTTCTTATTATAAGGAGGCGATTGAAAAGGGTGGCATCATCATGAATAGCTTCGTTGAGTGCGCCCGTGTTTTATCCAAATAACCTTGAAAAAGTGGAGAAGATCAGGGAGCAAATGGCTATACAACAACACCAAAGAGAGTCTTTTGGGAGAGATCTTGCAAAGAATGGAGTTAAAAATCCTAATCTCAACCAAAGTATAATTTTTTAACTTTTCGATAATGCACACAACACCTTTATTTACATATAAAATTTACTAAGTATTTTTAATTTTTTAGTTAATTGGTGAAACTTTTATGGGACCGATTCTCCCAAATTAAAGCAAATGGCAATGAAAGTTTTGAACTTGACAACTAGCTCTTTCGGTTGTGAAAGAAATTGAAGTACATTTGAGATGGTATTACAATTTACACATTAATACATCATAAACAATGATACTTTTTTAATTTTCTAGTCATTCATTTTTAGTGTGTTAAATGCTCCTATTTTGTAGATTCACACAGAGAAATAGACTAAGACAAAACAATTACGTGACTTAGTTTTTGTCAAGTTCAATGCTAAGCTTAGAAACAAGCTTGCCTTGAAAAAACAGAGATCCTTTATCCGCTTAAGATGATGAAAAAGGGTCACGGAATGTTGGTGCCTTTAAAGAGGAATGGTGAACCGCACATCGATAGTGGTGATGAAATCTTTAAAAGGATTGAGTTGGAGGCAAGTTGCAAAATCTATGAAAGCTAATCCAAAAAGAAAAAAGAGTGCAAGAACAAAAACTTATGAGAGAGGAAAATGAATTAAAGGAGCATCATCATCATCAAAGACGAAATCGAAGGAACTCACAGGGGAAGAAGAAGAATTTACATCAACGGATTCGTCATCAAAGGAGGAGCTAAACATTAACATTCCTTTGGAGCATGATTCGTCAAAGTCCGAGCATGGAGAGGCTTGAGAATGGATGAATTGTTTATTATTTTTGGTCTTAGACTCTTGCGTTTGGAATTTGCATGAGATACAAATCATACAATTATTGATTTGTAACTTTTAAACACTTGGATCATGTTTGATTAGGTGGTTTGTTTGCTTAATTGTTTACTTCTAGCCTCCTAGTTTGAACTTGGAACCCTTTATGGCTGGTTTTCTATATTATGTTTTAATGAATTATGATTGCTTAAGTACTCTAATTTCTCAAATCAATTCATAATGATCAAATCATGGATTGGATATTAACTTTTGGGTTCTTTGTATTGTTTTCAGGTTGATTTTATATCTATTGATCTATTTTTATATTTTGTAGGTTAGACATTCAGTTGGTTTATGTCTTGAAAGTTAGAGCAATTGAGAAATTTCTACAATGAGTTAGTGAGTGTAAATTCATAGAGTTAATGCAAAATGCTAAGATAAGTATACCTACACTAAACATATTTATGCAGTTTTACATAAGTTATGTATGTATTGCCTTGTTAAGAATCTTAAGATTACATTATTTAAGACATCTAACACATATTTTTTTCCGTCATGACATCCGAAATTTACTATTGTCCCTGATATATCCCCGAAATTCAACTTCCGACATCCGATTACATTTGACATCTCCCCGATATCCGACATTTAGAACACTGGATGAACATACAACTAGTGGTTGGCTGGTTACTTTTGAACGATACACATTGGGCAAAAGCCATCATTATTCGCTAATGCTAAGTGGCATACATATTTCTAAGACAATGTAGCAAGTTCTCAAACTCTTCATCTCTGATGTTTCTATTTGTCGAGAACATCTTTGTAAACTGAAAGACTCTAACGAGTTATGTCCAAAAAGAAATTGGAGTCCTTTGCCTTCATATTTTAGCATCCTTGAGGTTCACTTGAGTTGTGAAACTGTGATAAACATTATCCTTTTGTTTCACTTTCTACAGTCTACCTATTGAATAATGGGCATAGGCCTGGACATTCTCAACAAAACGATCTCTCCAACAAATATGAATTGAATAAGTATTAAGCAGACAACACAAAATCATCCTTATAATGCAGGGCTTTTCCCACAAAAACGAAATCAGCCATGAAGCACAAGTTTCCACAAGAGTTTAATATGATTTATAATTGGTTGTCCACATGTGCGCCTTTACCCAAAACACAAGATCAGCCATGGAGCACAAGTTTCCACGAGAGTTGAATAAAGTATACAATTGGTTGTGCACCACCTTATGTCAACCATCTTGCTTGCTCCAAATTTCTGCCCATGGAAACTGTGGACAAGAGGCATGCTTGCTACAAGTCCCTGAAGGTCAGTTAGCAAGGAAAGTGTTGGCCCAAAGGCCTTCCACTCTAGTTTTGATGATGATTAACTCATGTAGTTATGTGTACTAATAATCTTGTGATTTTAGTTTCAGATCTTTAATCAAGATATTAGTTGGTGATTAGCTTCAACAAGATGATTTGAAAGCTATTCACATGGTGATTCAAGAGCCCGAACGACAAGATCATATATAGCACTCATTGGAGTCAAGCTCGGTGGATCACGGAGTTTTGGATCGAGTCGGCTTGGTGACGGCGCTCTACAAGAAGACTTCGATACCATAGTTTAGTTTTGTGTTTAGATCCAAATTGTAAAGATTAGAATAGTATGATAAGCTCAAGTTCACAACACACGTTTCATGTTTTGCTTTTCGGTTATTGGTTTAACCGATCTTGGTTTGCATGAATAGATATTATATCAAAACAAGTTTACATGGTTTAATGTATATTAGATTTGTTCTATATACATACATGCTTTAACTATTTAGACAAACTTAGTTTGATAGTCTATTTCATGTGTTTCATGTTTTGGTATTTCTAACAAAACATATTTTTGGAATTAAAGACAAAAACTATGATATGTATATGTTTCATGTATATTGGATCTCTATCCATATGCATCATGCTTCAATGTTGTTTAGTATCATGTTTTTGTATTTGGAAAAGTCTTGGACAAAACGTATTTTCTATTCAAAATCCAAGTTTTAGAAAATACGGTTTTGGTTTTTGGTAAAAATGATAAGACACAAAAATAGTTCAAATTGCATGATATTTGAGTTGTAATTTTTATCACATGTTTATATATCAATGCAAAATGATAAAACTATTTTTGGGGATTTTTAAGTATTTTACAAGATTTATTAAAAATATTTTAACATGTTTTTCTGACCCTGATCTGTGCCTGACAGGCTAGGTCGGTCGACCGTACGGTCGACCGAGCCAGTAGCCGGTCGACCTAACGATCGACCGACGTGCACAGACTTGTGCACGTCTGGCTGGCACTTGACACGGTCGACCGAGCAGTCGACCGGGTCTGAGAGCAGAGCTCTCTGTTTGTTTCGGTCGACCGCCCGGTCGACCGATAGCTGGCAACGGTCAAAATGTGACCGTTGGCCGGTCGACCGACCGGTCGACCGGTAGGCCATTTTTGGCAGATTTGGCTGCCAACGGCTATATTTTTCTGGGGGCTATAAATACCCCATTGATAGCCTGTTTTCTCCAAGAATTTTTGGTGCGAATTTTTCCTTACTCTCCAGTGTTTTCACAGCAATCAAAAGAAGTTTTTGGACTTATATTGAACAATCAATTTGGTGTTTTTGCTAGGGTTTGGAAAATCAAAGAATAGGGTTTTTGGGAAAAGAGTTTTGATACAACTTCTATATCTTGGTTTCAGTTTTTCTCAAGGATTTTCTTTGTGATTTTGATTTCCATTCCATTGGTTTTCTCCACACTTGAGCTACATCTACTTTCTCATTCTATAGGATCTTTGTGTGGGAGAAGAAATTGTTTGTGGTTGTTGTTTAGACCACTAAGTTCAAAACCCAATCTTTGCTTGGCTTTGTGCCTTGGGTTGTATCCCTCAAGTTGTGAGGTGATCCTTGTAAGCTTTGTGCTAATCCCTCAAGTTGTGAGGTGATTGTTTGTTGGCTTGGAGTTGTGCCTCAAGGAGGAGGTTGTGTTTGTAAGGAGAGGAGTAGGGTACTCCTTGTAATTGTGATTGCCCCAAATCCTCGGTGGAGGTTCCCTTTGTGGTTGTCCTTTGTGGACAAGCTAGTGGACTTAAAATCCTTCTGGGTGAAGGCGGGGATGTAGAGCTGGGTGCTCGAACCTCGTAACATATCTTGTTGTTTGCGCTTGATCCCTTGACTCTTACTCTATCTCTTTCTCTCTTTACTTTGTGCATATTGCTATATCATATACTTGCTTGGTTGTGTGCATCTATAGTTGTAATTGCAATTAGTTTTTAAATTCCGCATTGTGTTCATTAGATTAGCATTATCACCTATTCACCCCCCCTCTAGGTGATTTCAATTGGTATCAGAGCCTACGCTCCTGATATTTAGGTTTAACCACCTAGGAGTGAGATCTTGGTTTGCTAATCTTCATTTGCATTTTTCATTTTGCACACATTTAGGTTGCACTCATGGATAGCCCTCCTATGTTTGACCATTTTAGACTTGATGCTTGGAAGGCCAATATGAGTAGTCATTTAAAAAGCCTAGGACATCTAGTTTATCAAGCCACTACTCAAGAATCATTCCCTAATCATAGCAAGCATAAAAAGGCTAATGCATTAGCACTTAGAGCACTTAGAGCATCTCTTAATGAACATCTTTTACCGGTGTTTGATCGTTATGACTCGGCTTTTGCAGTTTGGAGCATATTGACTTCTCCCGAGCTACCAAGGATTATTAACAAGATGAGGAGATCTATGAGAGAAAAGTCCGAAGAGCATTGCTTCATGATCCAAGGGATGGACTCCCTTGAGGTACAATCGGATTCTCAATTAGATGATTGCTCTAGTTCCTATTGTGATGGTTGCTTAGAAGCTCAAACCTTAAATATGAAACTTGCCACAAAGCTTGAAAATTTCTTGGAAAAACACAAACTTTTGAAAGAGGATAATCTTGTTTTGAAAAATGAATTAACGGATTTGTGTTCTAAGTTTGAATTGATTTTGCAAGAGAAGAAAGAGATCACTAGTGAACGTAACTCACTAAGATCTCAACTAGACCTTGCCCTTGAAGAGATTGATGTTTTAAAAAGCAAAAATGATTGTGATGATGTTGTGAAAAACAATGAGGTTTTATCTTCTAAATTGGATTTTGTCTTAAAAGATAACCTTGTTTTGAAAAATAAAATTGATTCCATTACAAAAGAATTGGATTTAGTTTTAAAGAAAAATGAATCTTTAAAAATTGATATTGATTCTCATGTGTGCCATGCTAGTATAGCTTCTTCTTCTAGCACACCTATTGCTTGCTCCACTTTATCTTCAAGTATTGAAAAAGATATAAATGTTTTGAAGAAAAGTGTTGAATGTTTGGGCTCCACTTTGAGCCAATGTGCTTTAAATCATACACGTTTGGAAACCTTGGTTCGTAAGAAACAAGTTCCATCTTTGCATGCACACCCATCACGGCATACACATGCTCATCACGGACACAACCATAACATGTATGCTCATGTGTACACATGTACACATTGTGGCCGAAAAGGCCATCTTGCTAGATTTTGCTATGATCGTTTACATTTTGAAATTTTAGCAAATAACCTTGTTTGGGTTAGAAAAGATACTAACCCCCGTGGACCCAAAAGGAAATGGGTACCAAAGACCACCCCTTTAATTTTTGATGTAGGAGTGGGCTCTCGCACAACGTGAGAGTGTTGGTGCCTTGAAGTGGATGCGTTCCGTGCATAAAGGAAACACTTTGGATGCATCACTTTCAAGGGAGTTTGGTGGAGAGAACCACCATTGGTTTGGAGAACTAGAGAGGTGCCTTCATCGGTTTTGGTATCTATCTCTAACTCCCGTTTATATTCTTACATGCTTTCATATTATTGTTTATAGCATGTTTTGATGTTTCATTGTTCATTATGCTTATGTCATGTTGATTAGATTAGTGTTATACATGTTTAGTTACTTGAGACACCCATATTTTATATGGATCTATATTTAGTGTTCTCACCCTGTTTAAACTAATATGTATGCCCTAGATCTAATGCACATGCATATGCATTATGACCATTTGGATGTTTATGATTGTATGATTTTTGTTTTAATGATTCATGTTTTGATAATTAACATGTGTTGTAATAGCTAAACAATGGTGAAGTGTTTTATGATTTCTGTTTTTGCCACATGTTTTGATGTTTATAGACTATTATGTATATCATGATTCTAATAGCATGTGGATTTACTTCATGATCATTTTTATGATTATCATGTTGATTTATGTCTAGTTTTATGCCTCATGTTTTGGATATACGTTTAGATGTTAGTTTTCATTAAGACTAGGATTTATACTTGTACATATAGTGGGCCACAAATAAATCTTTATATATGTTTGTGCTAGAATTCTTATTTATACCCATTAGATGTGCTAGTATAGTCTAGTTTTGATGATTCGTGCATTTTAACCTATATTCTCATTTTAGATATGTTTCTTTGATCATGTGTTTTAACTTCATGTATATGTTCATCTTGTCTAAACTATTGATTATACATATACATCACTTGAGCCACGTGCCTTCATGCATATACTTTTGTGGACTCATTATGTTTAGAATATGTATGAATACTTTAATTTGTACATGACATACATATGCCTTGAAGTTTAAATCGTTTTGATGATTTCAATTGGTGATCTTCATGATTTTCATATTTTTAGGTAATTTCAATTGGAAATGAAAATTTTGTGTTTCATGTTTTCATGCTTTTAAAGAATTTCACATGAGCTTAATTGAATATTTTCATGTTAATATGTGTCACATAACACTTGTTCACTCACTTTATTGTTTACTCATGATTTGTTTTCATGAGACTATGATATGGGCTTTATGGATTTTGAGTGTTTAGTGATCATGTGATTCACATGTGTTTCATGAAAAACAATTTTGTTTTATTCCTTACTAGAAGGATTTCGTACTAGTTTAAAAGTTTTTCCTACAACTAGTCCGTATTCTTCACTTTGGTAGAGATTTTCAAACATACTACATTTTCAAACCTATTTTTGAAAACCCCTACCTTCCACGGGCGGTTGGATGGGCGATCATGTTCATGTATGCTTTACAATGAAAATCATTTTTAAACTTGAACCATGATTGGGAGGATAGTTATATGATGTATACACTTGATCTTATTGTTGTTTCAATTAGTATCATTGAATTCTTTCAATTGGTATCAATCTTAACATTTCTTGTATACTCATATATTTTTGTGTATGTGTGCTTTCATTTCAAATTGTATCAATTTCAATTGGTATCAAACTTTTTCATACATATATGTGTTTTAGTTGTGCTTACTATATCCCTATATCTTTAAGCACAAATCTTGTTTATGATGATAAGCTTGAGCTTCAACTTTGTTTCAATTGATTTAGCTTTCAATTGGTATCTTAATTCGAGCCTTATCATAGTTTTAATTGGTATTTCATAAAGGGGGAGAAAATCTTGTATTTTCATCTTTCAATTGGTATTTAGTATTCCACTCCCTTACTTTATGATAGAGAATAATAATTTCAATTGGCAATAATTTTAATTGGTATCAAATTTGTTTATATCCTTAAAATAATTTCAATTGGTATTAAGATCTATGTTTAGAAATTCAAATTTTGTAATGTTTAATTTCAATTGATATCAAGATTGTTTATTTACAATTGGTATGTTGTTTGTTTACTTATCAATTGGTATCAAGATTTTTATTTTTCAATTGATACAGTTTCACGTTTAATTGGTATCTATGTGCACTTCATTGACACATTTTTAATTGGTATCATATTTATTTTTTAGACCAAAAAGGGGAGAACATCCCTTGATTGATTCTTTGTTTTATGTAAAAAGAAGAGAAGAATATGTTTTTATTAGTTTTGTTTTGTTTTTAACCCCTTTATTGATGATTGACAAAAAGGGGGAGAAGAATTGAGGTTATATATGCATATTACGCCATATTATGCATGTATTATGTTTTTACGCTTTTATTAAGTTCATTTGGTATCAAAGCATTATTTATAGAACATGTTTGTTTTTGGATTGTAAAAGAGATCATTAGTTTTGTTTTGCATATATTAAGTTTAATTGATATCTAGAGCTTTAATTGGTATCTAGAGCATGATTGTGTGTTTTTGAAAGTTTCATTAATTGGTATCTAGAGCATGTTTATTTGTTTAGTCTAATTGGTATCTAGAACATGTTTATTTGTTCTTGAAAATTTCATTGGTATCTAGAACCATTTATTGTTTATGCATATATATGCATGTTTCATGTTTAGTATTCATTGCATATATTTGTTGTTTATCCCTATGCATGAGTTAAGGGGGAGCTTCTTTAAAGCTTAACTTTAATCCATGCATATATAACTCAATGAGTTTTGTCATCATCAAAAAGGGGGAGATTGTTGGCCCAAAGGCCTTCCACTCTAGTTTTGATGATGATTAACTCATGTAGTTATGTGTACTAATAATCTTGTGATTTTAGTTTCAGATCTTTAATCAAGATATTAGTTGGTGATTAGCTTCAACAAGATGATTTGGAAGCTATTCACATGGTGATTCAAGAGCCCGAGCGACAAGATCATATATAGCACTCATTGGAGTCAAGCTCGGTGGATCACGGAGTTTTGGATCGAGTCGGCTTGGTGACGGCGCTCTACAAGAAGACTTCGGTACCATAGTTTAGTTTTGTGTTTAGATCCAAATTGTAAAGATTAGAATAGTATGATAAGCTCAAGTTCACAACACACACGTTTCATGTTTTGCTTTTCGGTTTTTGTTTAACCGATCTTGGTTTGCATGAATAGATATTATATCAAAACAAGTTTACATGGTTTAATGTATATTAGATTTGTTCTATATACATACATGCTTTAACTATTTAGACAAACTTAGTTTGATAGTCTATTTCATGTGTTTCATGTTTTGGTATTTCTAACAAAACATATTTTTGGAATTAAAGACAAAAACTATGATATGTATATGTTTCATGTATATTGGATCTCTATCCATATGCATCATGCTTCAATGTTGTTTAGTATCATGTTTTTGTATTTGGAAAAGTCTTGGACAAAACGTATTTTCTATTCAAAATCCAAGTTTTAGAAAATACGGTTTTGGTTTTTGGTAAAAATGATAAGACACAAAAATAGTTCAAATTGCATGATATTTGAGTTGTAATTTTTATCACATGTTTATATATCAATGCAAAATGATAAAACTATTTTGGGAATTTTTAAGTATTTTACAAGATTTATTAAAAATATTTTAACATGTTTTTCTAACCCTGATCTGTGCCTGACAGGCTAGGTCGGTCGACCGTACGGTCGACCGAGCCAGTAGCCGGTCGACCTAACGGTCGACCGACGTGCACAGACTTGTGCACGTCTGGCTGGCACTTGACACGGTCGACCGAGCAGTCGACCGGGTCTGAGAGCAGAGCTCTCTGTTTGTTTCGGTCGACCGCCCGGTCGACCGGTAGCTGGCAACGGTCAAAATGTGACCGTTGGCCGATCGACCGACCGGTCGACCCGTAGGCCATTTTTGGCAGATTTGGCTGCCAACGGCTATATTTTTCTGGGGGCTATAAATACCCCATTGATAGCCTGTTTTCTCCAAGAATTTTTGGTGCGAATTTTTCCTTACTCTCCAGTGTTTTCACAGCAATCAAAAGAAGTTTTTGGACTTATATTGAACAATCAATTTGGTGTTTTTGCTAGGGTTTGGAAAATCAAAGAATAGGGTTTTTGGGAAAAGAGTTTTGATACAACTTCTATATCTTGGTTTCAGTTTTTCCCAAGGATTTTCTTTGTGATTTTGATTTCCATTCCATTGGTTTTCTCCACACTTGAGCTACATCTACTTTCTCATTTTATAGGATCTTTGTGTGGGAGAAGAAATTGTTTGTGGTTGTTGTTTAGACCACTAAGTTCAAAACCCAATCTTTGCTTGGCTTTGTGCCTTGGGTTGTATCCCTCAAGTTGTGAGGTGATCCTTGTAAGCTTTGTGCTAATCCCTCAAGTTGTGAGGTGATTGTTTGTTGGCTTGGAGTTGTGCCTCAAGGAGGAGGTTGTGTTTGTAAGGAGAGGAGTAGGGTACTCCTTGTAATTGTGATTGCCCCAAATCCTCAGTGGAGGTTCCCTTTGTGGGAGTCCTTTGTGGACAAGCTAGTGGACTTAAAATCCTTCTGGGTGAAGGCGGGGATGTAGAGCTGGGTGCTCGAACCTCGTAACATATCTTGTTGTTTGCGCTTGATCTCTTGACTCTTAGGGTCTGTTTGGTTGTCGTAACTGGCCGTAATTCGTAGTTGTAATTGGTAAAGTCTTTTACAATTGTAAATGAGTTACATGTATGTAAATTTTACGGTGTTTGGTTGGTAATATAAAATTGTAAAGTGAGAAAGTGTATTGTACTTTACGGTGTTTGGTTGTCGTAATGTATAAGTCGTAAGTGAAAAAGTTGACCACAAAATTAACTATTTGGTGATTTTAAAAGTTTTAATACTGCAAATAAATATTAAAAAAGTTAAATATTAAAAAATTTTATATTAATATAAAAAAATAATACAAATTTGTATGACCACAAAATTAACTGTACCTGGGCTGTAAGTGAGTGGTAACTGGGTTGCAAGTGAGTGTTAGTTGAGTTACGTAAGTCTTTTACGAATTACAGTCCAAACAAACGCCGTAGTTGTAACTGGGTAGTAAGTCATTTACGAATTACGGAGTTTTACGCGAAACAAACGGCCCCTTACTCTATCTCTCTCTCTCTTTACTTTGTGCATATTGCTATATCATATACTTGCTTGGTTGTGTGCATCTATAGTTGTAATTGCAATTAGTTTTTAAATTTCGCATTGTGTTCATTAGATTAGCATTATCACCTATTCATCCCCCCCCCTCTAGGTGATTTCAGAAAGAACATGCCTTATTGATCATATAGTTTAAGCTCATGCAGCAGGCGCAAAAGTTGAGTCTCAAAAGGAGATTAAGAAACAGAAGACAAGAAAGCATGACACTGGAACTTAAAGAAGAGAAAGTAAAGCAGGCCATCATCACAAGCTCATTATCGTAAATTGGAAAGTGTACCAAGAAAAGCACTGTTTATAAACATTTTGCTAGCAAGAACATAAATAACTTTAACGAAGCATCAGCAAGGAAGTATTCATGGTTCATTATTTATAAGCTCAATAAACTATATAGTTAGAGTTAACAAACATACCCGCCTCGCCTCCTTATGAACAACTCTAATTTCCTTGAAGCCAATAAAAGGACGGAACAAATCTTTATAATTAAGTTAAGGATGGTCGCAAAAAAATCATAATTAATATGAAATCAGGTTGCTGTACAACCAAAATATAAGGTACGGCCTCATGCAAGGATACGGGCCACTTCTCTTCTCCTACAATCATTTGGCAGACCATCAACAAATAAAATGTTTGATTCATCTGCAGGCAGACCTTCAGGTTTGCTCAGCGGATCAGGTATAATGCCAGGCTTGACAGCTAGCGCAACATCTCTCCTTACAAGAGCCGGATCTTCTAAAGGAGTGAAAGCTCTCACACTAGCTCCAGCAGCCACTCCAACCCCAGGGGTTACTTGACTGCCTATTCTTGCAAAATCATCCAAAACATAATCTCCAGATCGCAACGGTAATATCTGCATTCATCTAAGACATTGTTTGGCATCAATTTTTATTAATAACAATTTCTACAAACGATGGAAGTTACTGCTATGTAAGTTCATACATCAGTTTTGCCAAACTCTGCCGAAGCTCGCAGGTTACCACCATCCCACAAGGAACGGGATGTCAAGGTAGAACCCTCCGAAGGCAGATAACCCGGAAATGCAGCTCGTGAATCCGTTACATCAGAAAAACAAGATATAAACAAAATTTCATTAGAATTTACAGGCATAGATATATCTTCCACATTGGAAAGAAGAACATCACATGCCAATTGACAATGCAAGAATAATCCATAAAATTCTTCATAAAGTAAAAAAAATTGCATGCTTGAATCCAAATTTAAGTAATCCTACACCTTAAGTAATTCTAAAGGGATTTTTTTTTTCACTTATTTTGATATTACTATGTTAATCATGGAACGAGGTCAATAACTAGCTCCTTTCCCGGCTTAAAAACCCCAATTTTCCTAATTGCGGCACCTAGTTCTTAAAAAGTTGAAGAATTCGAAGGCTCTGCATCAAATCGTTCAAAAACTGAAGTACTAAAACCACTGTCATCTAGGGTTTCAATTTCGAAGTTCGATCAAAGCTGAAGCAAAAGGAGAAGAGAAGCAATACCTCTATCAGGGAGAGCGTATCTGTAGTAAGGATCCGCCATTGCTTTGACTAGAGAACGCAGCGTCTCCCAGCGACAAACTAAGGGTTTTTTCTTTTTTCCCCTTTTTTCCCCCGAGGAATTTATAGAAGCTCACATGGAGAGAGAACGGTTCGGTCCGCTTGAGCCGGAGTCAGATGAGTGTTTTCTTGGTTTAGGCCCGGTTCAAATATTTTGCCGGATTTTGATTTATGAAGCCCAATTAGCCATTGGCGTTTGGCCATGACTAATAAAGTAATAACAATCAAATATAAATAAATAAATAAAGAGGTTAGAACTGAAGAGTCATCGGCATTTTTCTTGTGTTTTTCATTTGATTGATTATTACTTCTCTTAATTACTCTACCAAAGCTTTTTGTCTATCAAATGTTTATCGGTTGAACTTTTGGATTGATACTCAACAATACTGTAATTATTTATATAACATTTACAGCAAAATTCTTGTAACACTCAAAAAATGATTAGAATGATGGATAAACTATCTCCGTTACGCTGTACTCGTCCACTTATTGAATATATATGCAGAGAGATTGACTTGTGTTATTCTGGAAGGATTCTAGCTCAAAATTTTCCCACTCAAATACCAACATCCGACATTTGAATACAAGACACACTCCATTAAAATTGATTTATATTATTTCAACTATTTATAAATCAAAAATCAAGTGCTTTAAATACTCTTTGCTTATGCGTCAAGCACGGAAAAAACGGTTAAGAGGGGAAACACTTTTCTCAAAATTACAGCAGGAATGGCAAGAAGATGAGGCACAATTTTCTGAAACTAAATTTCTAACAGACAGAAGCTATCTTTTGAAATATATTACATGAGTACATGACTGTGCACTGTGTTGGATCAACAAAATGTTTTTTCGGCAGCCCAATGGGACCAAAGAAGAATAGGGCAAGTCTGCTAAAAATGTGCAGGTCTCGCCAGGGAAGTCACATTAGTTACAAAAAGAACATCCTTCTGCAAATGCTTCAGCAGGCTGTTGAGTTATGAGGATATGGCATCGAACATAAAATTTTTCAGAGTCCAGAAAAGTTTTGAGGATGAAACCCTCGGCGTATCTGTACAAAAAATTGTCAGAATACGAGAGAATGTTGACATTTTGACAGCATGAGTTGATTTAGAGTTTTTCAATAAAAGAAGGGAAAGATGAAAAGGAAATGGAAAATAACCACAAGAATCTGCTGACATTTTATATATATTTCTTCGTGGAACTGTGATAGATGTTATGCAGTAATCACCTTATTATTTATCTAACTTCGCCATCTAAACAGCTTTTCTCTCTCTCTCTCTCCAGTTTTGATGAAAATTATGAAATTACAACTGTGCCTAATTTTCCCTTTAATTATTCTTTTTTCATTGTTGAAATATAGTGCATCTAATCTAGAATTTTTGCTTAACCTCCATGATTTAGCATTCAAATTCTCAGATTGGTGCATGCATGCAACTTCTATCAACAAATAGGTTAATTTTTCTATACATTTTTAGCATACACACTTTCTACACGAGAGCAATACATGCGGATTCAAGTATTAGAAAATAATTAATATCATTCAAAAGATTTACTGTTATTAGTCTTCTGTATATAAATATGCAGACATTTTTTTTCCCCTTTCATAATTTAACTGTCAAAACTTCAATTTAGATCGAAGGATGCATGCAAGTTCTATTAACGAGGTAAGCCCCTCCTTTTTTTTTATTTTATTTTCGTTTTTTCTTTTGGGCAAAAGAAAAAGGAGATCTAAACCTCTGGTCTGATAAAACAATAATGTTTACTTAAAACCTTCGTAATTTAGCTTTCAAATTCTCGATTTAGATTCATTCACGCAAGTTAATTCATGGGCAAAACTACATCTCTCTTATCTCCTGCGATAAACATCCAGAACTCTTAGGACTTAATTAAAACTAGAGATTCATGGACGCAAGACACAGAACAATAACATAAGCTAAATAAACTAGTCTATATCTTTGACCAAAAAGATTAAAACAGCGTTTGTCCCATACAAACTTTGGGCTGACACCATACAGAGGTAGTAATATAACCAAATAACTCAATTCGTTCTTTTGGGTTCACATAGTTAGCATTGTATTTGATAGCTTGTTGGGTACGAAAACAAAACTTAAAAATCTAATTATTTAGTCTGTAAAAAAAATTATAATTAAGCCTAGTCTGCTCAATCTAAATGATTTTGTTTCCCTTCTAAAACATAATTAATAAAAGATTATTATTTTTAATGTTTACATTTATCTAGTTTTTTAAGAGAACAAGAACAAAGTAACATGTTTGCGCTTGGCTCAAAATACTATTTATTTTTTACAGAACAATTATCATATTAAGAGGAGAACTATTAAATTTGGGTAATTTGAATCTAAATTTGATAAATTAATGAATCTTAAACTTCTTAGTATCCTACGAACTTTATTAAATATAAAAAAGAGAGAGAAAAAACGAAGAAAAACAGAGGATCGGTCAGTGGGGACTGATGACGTGTCCTTGCCTCGATTACCTCATCCATATTAAGAAGCTAGCGTGAGCGGGTAAAAGGCACAGCTAGGGGTGCCATCGGATCGGATACGGATCGGATATTATCTTTACCATATCCATATCCGCACCCAACCTTCGGATACGGATACGGATACAGATATTGGCGGATGTGAAAAAAATGATATCCGTATCCGCCAAAATCGGATATCAGATATAAATCGGATATTAGCGGATCGGATGCGGATACTAATCGGATATGTTAAAAATGGATATGGTTAAAGATAAATTAAACAGAAATACTTATATTACTTTTTATCTCATCTACTACAATATTAAATGTGATACATACTATGATATTATTGTGTACATATCAATACATTCATCGTATTCATTGTCATTTGACTTCTATAACAATAGATTACACGTCTTCCGGTGCTAAATGCCGATTCGGATGACATGGTTGATGTCGAAATACTCAAAATATCATGTGGTGCTCTTGCAAGAATCGAATACTTTTCACTATTACTTTTTCACCAACTCAAAATATCAAAATTTAATACCTTATTCCATTGAAGAATAATCTTCTCCATAGCGATATCATTATGAAGCACACAACATTCGGATATCGGATCGGATACGAATAAGATATTACTTTTACCATATCCGTATCCGCACCTACCTTTCGGATACGGATACGGATACGGATATTGACGGATGTGAAAAAATGATATCCGTATCCGGATTGGAGGCGGATTCGGATGCGGATATCCGCGGATAATCCGTATCCGGTGGCACCCCTAGGCACAGCAGTGAGTTTTTGACAAAAATCACTGTTAAAATAATTTTATGTTTGTGTTTGAAACCGAACATCGTAAGGCCCACCATTAAAGATATTGTTTTTGTAAAATTTTGTGTGGGGCATAGCATTGCCCAGGCAAAAAGTTAAGCCGGTAAAAATGCTATTATATTAGATGTCCCAACTTTTCTATTCCTGATTTTGTATTTCATGACTATTCCCGTAAAATAAATTTTCTTCTTCTTCTTTTTTTTTTTCCTTTTTCTACCTTTTAGAGTTAAAAAAAAGAAACTTCAATCCGACTTGGTTATTCTAAACTGAGGCTGAGCTCAAAATTTTGAAATATAATAATAATAATTTACAGAACTATGAACAACAGCCAAAATAGTGTCTACAGATTAATCCATCCGGTTATTCTTAGCATATATTATAAGCAACTACATTAAACTTTTACATTTGATGTGGTATGAACATTAAGATTACAATAAATCACTTAATTTGACCTAATTGAGAGGGCATAAGCACTCAATAAAGAAGTAATCAAACAATATTGCATGTTGCTTTTGTAGTAATCTTCAATCTGTCAGTAAGGCACATCTTAGTAAAAAGACATGTGAGTGAGTTATGAGAGATCTCAAATTCAAGATCAAACGTTGATATTTGATTAAAAAGTGAAAAATCAGAGTTGACATTAATACTAAGTTAGTATTTTCTTTATAAATCCAAACTTATAATAGGTAGGACTCTTAATGGTCCATAATTGGTCCACTCCTACTGACCAATGAATGAAAAAGAGGTCAATTATTAGAAACAAAAAAATGCTTAAAAATCTCTCCATTCCTTTCAACATCCACAATGCTTTGCACAATGAGCATGTACTAGTGAAAATTTTGCAGTTGTCATGAGATCAGTAGCAGGTCACAGGCTGATCTCAATCCACATAATCAACTGGGGACAAAGATGTTAACACACATTGCATCACTCCTAATCCCCATAAATATGAGGTTGTTAAAAGGGTCCACACAACTAATTGTGCTACGTCACCTAAAAACAAATTTGAAAACATAGGTCCTTTGCTACCCCCACAAACATTCTATTTTGTTGGCCAATTTGTGGATGCATGTTGGTCCCCAAAGGTTTTTTTGAAGGTCAATCATTTATCTAGAAACTATACTTGTCATATCCGTATTGTAATCTTGTTTTCCCATTGAAAATTCAATAAAGAAAAATCTTACAAATTGGAGGAGTTGCTGCCTTTTAATTAGGGGTGGCCAACGGGACGAATCGGGTTGATTCGTCCCGTCTGGCAAACGAATCCCGGACGAGACGGGTTGGACCCGTCTCGTCACGGGTTAAACGGGACGGGTTGAAATCCCCGGTAACGAATCGGGTCTCCTGACCCGATTCGTTACCGGATTCGGCGAGACGGGTCACCCGTCTCGCCTAATTTTTTTTTTTAATTCGATAATTCATAAATTTTAAAATTTAAAGTTAAAAGAAAATAGGAAAAAATAGGAAAAAATAGGGAAAAAAGAGGAAAAAATTTTAAAAATTTTCTAAAATTATAAAAAAAAATAAAATTGATTTTCACTAATTACAAGTTTTTTTGTAAGACAAATTATTTTATTAATATGAAAAAATCATATACATTGCTCATCACATATACAATGTACATAAAACTCATCTCGTATACATAACAAAACTCTGGTGCTCATCTCATACAATGTATATAAAAAACTCTGGTGGTTCTCTATTCGTCATCCTCGTCTTGTTCAAATTCTTCATCCAAAATAGCTTTTCCTTGTGTGCGTCTTTCTGCATCGAACCAGTCCTTTAAGCAAACCGCCATCTCCAAGTGTTTCGGCGTCAGCCTGCTCCTCCAGGGTGTCAAAACTCTACCACCTGCAGAAAACGCGCTCTCGGACGCTACTGTAGAGGCCGGAGGTGTTAGTATATCTCGGGCCATGGTAGAAAGAACAGGAAATTATTTTCTCTGTTCTTTCCACCACGACAAAACATCAAATGTTTCTCATGGTTCATCATCATTTTCATTTATTTCAGCAGGCATTGTGTTCAAATATAAATTAAGTTCATCAAATGAACCTGCTCCTGAAGAGTGTTTCTTTCTAGTATTAGAGGAAAGTATACTTTTAAAATTAGATAATCTTTTACCTAGACTACTAGAAGAAGTTTGTGATGGTGTAGGTGCCCTAAATTCAGAAGAAGAAGGTGGAAATAACTCATCTCTGTACAATGAGTACATTTCTTCTAAAAGAGATCTAATTTCTAAAAGTAATTTATCTACATCTTGTTCATAATTAAACATAAAATAAAATTAGATAATAAAAGTTTTAAATTATCTATTTTAATTCTAGGATCCATAATTGTAGTTAAGTAAAATAAAAAAGGCATATTTTCAAAATATTTTCGAAATTTTTCTTCCATATCATGTATAGCCTCTTCAAGACTATCATCATCTCTATATGCAGCAAATACTTGAGCAATTTCATTAAGATTATAAAAAACTAAGTTACATGTGGGATAATACGTACCAGAAAGTGCTTTTGTGGCAGTGTCAAATTTTTCTAGAAAAGTACAAAAATTTTCGTATAATTTCCACTCTTCATCACTAATATAAAGAGATGAACATTCATTTATTGTAAAAAATTGAATTGCTTGTTTAAAAGGAATGCAATCTTTAATCATATAGTAGCTTGAATTCCAACGAGTTTTCACATCTACTTGGAGCAGTTTTTCCTTCAGTCCACATTGTCGGCAGTAACCTTTAAAAGATTGTCTCCTAGGTCCACTGTGTTTTATATGTAAAATAATTTCTTTAACTTTATAAATATATTTGTCTAAGAGTTTTAGACCATCTTGTACACATAAATTCAATATATGGCAAACACATCTAACATGAAAAAGTTTACCATTTAAAATTGGATCTAATATCGTTTTCAATTGTCTTATTGAAGCAGTATTTTCACTTGCATTATCAAAAGAAATAGAAAATATTTTATTTTCTATACCATAATTTCTACAAGTAAGAAAAATTGAATTTGCTACATTTGTAGCAGAATGTTTCTCAGAAAATTTAAAAAATGATAAAATACGTTTTTGTAAAATCCAATTTTCATCAATAAAGTGAGCAGTAACACATAAATAATGAATAAGATTAAGAGCTTCCTATATATCGGAAGTTAATGAAATTTTTCTAGCATCACTAGTAAAAAGAGCCTTCAAATATTTTTTCTATTTACAAATAAATCTTCAATTTCTCTAGTTATAGTTTGTCTGCTAATTCTCTTATAATCAGGAGCAAAAACAGATTTAAGATAATCAACTAATGCATCTGATTCAGTAAAAGAAAATGGAAGTTCTGCTCGAACAATAAATTCAGCTAACTTATGTTTATTTACTTCAGGCTTATATCTCTAAGTGGAGAGTGTGCCTGAATCAGCTAATATTTGTGCTTGTTGTGGTGGTAAACCGTGACTTTTAGCATGCTTTTTTTCATAGTGTTTATTAAGAACACCAGTATCGTATCCTTCTTTATGATCAAATAGTTGATGACAGTACTTACATTCTGCCTTTCTTCTACCTTCAACAAATTTTAAGACAAAATGGTTCCACACTGCAGAAGTTTTGGCTCTTTCTTTAGTGGTTGTGCTTGTGCTTGTGCTAGTTGGTTCAGGTTGTTGTGTTTCTGGAACTATAGTGTCATGCTGTGTTGGTTGTGTATCGTGTTGTTCTTGTGTTTCAGTAAAAAAAGGAGCCAAAGATTGTGCGTGCATTGGTGATGTTGACATTAAAGTTGAGAATATGAGGCATATTGAGGAGGGAAGGAAATAGAATGCCGACCTGTACCACTATCACTGGCATATGCAGCATGTGTATATGGTGCATAACCACTGTAGTCAAATGCATAGCTTGACGAACTGTGATAGAGAGCAAATGCGGATGTTGGTGGAGCATAGCTGTATGGTGGGTAAGCGGTATATGCTGACGATGAGCTACCGCCAACATCGGTGTAAGGTGCGGCAGCTGACGGATTGTGTGTTGATGAAGAGCTACCACCGACTTCGGATGAGGAACCGCCAGTACTCCAGTTGGGCTCCATTAGACTAGATTGAAAGTTGGTAGAGATTTGTAATTGTAAGAGAATAAGAGTGAATTAGAGGATGAAAATAGAAGAGAGAGAGAGAGTTGAGATGAAGTGAGAATGTGAGATGAAAATGAATGAGGGTAGAGGGTATTTATAGAGGATTAGAGGTTAGGGTTTTTATTTTTTTTATTTTTTTAATGGGCCAACGGCTCAAAATTGAGCCGTTGGGGTGAAAAAAGAGGGTGCCAAAGAGGGTGCCACGTGGCACCCTCTTTTTTCACCCCAACGGCTCAATTTTGAGCCGTTGAGGGTTTAAAACAAAAACATTTTTAATATAGGGGCGCAGAATAATTTTCCCCTCTAACGTTCTTAAAAAATTATTGGACTAAAAAAAAAAATAATAAGAAGGGGGGGTCGGGGAAATTTTCCCCGACCCGACTCGTCCCGTGATTCGTCACGGGACGAATCAGATTCGTCCCGTGACCACGGGACGGTTCAACCCGTTTGGACCCGCCCCTTAACGGGGCGGGTACGGGTTGACCCGTCAACCCGTCTGTGCGACTCCGACGAGTCGCACAGTACGGGTCGGGGCGGGTCGACGCGGGTCAACCCGCCCTGGTGGCCACCCCTACTTTTAATTACCATCTTTTCCCTCTTTGCCCCCGACTGCCACCGGATGGAGTGTTTGACTAAACCCCTCCCCCGCACCGTCCCTGCCCAACACGCTTCCAACCCCACCTCCCCCACACCTCACCACTAACAAACTTAACACCACCATTTTTATATTATATTATATTATTTAATTAATTTTTAAAAAAAAAATCCTTTTGTTTCTTCCTGATTAATCCAACCGCGTTTCTTTTTTGGTCGGCTCTTCTTCTCCATCCTTCCGCGAAGAAGGCCGCGTTCACACTTGCCAATCCACAACTTATAAAAGCCGGAGGCCTTCTGCCTCCCCGTTCACACCTCCCGCCTCACACAGCTCTCTCTCTCTCTCTCTCTCTCTCTCTCTTTCCTTTTTATCATCAGCATCAACCCAATTGTTCTCTGTTGATTTTGATTTTTTTTTGTATATGAAAACATCTTCGAGCCCCACCTCCGACAACCCCACTCCCCGCCTCCCTTTTGACGACGACTGCTCCTCCTACTACACATTCTTCCTCCACGACCCCCTCCCCGACATGCCTCCTCCGCCCCCGCCGACCAGGAGGCGGCGAAGCCCGACGGCGGCCGACGGCAAGAGGAAGAAGCGCTCCATCGCCCGCCTCCTCACCTCCCTCGCCGCCCTCGACGCTCAGGGCGAGTCCGACCGTCGCGAGTCTGACGAGGCATCCCGCGGCGATCTCTCCCTCTTGAGAGCCAATCTCGACCAGCAGTCCCAGGCAATGCTTAGCTACTACTCACAGCTCCAGGACAGCTACTACGATGTGGAGGACTCCGAGCTGGCCCGCACCAAGCGGGCCCGCCTGGCCGCCGCCGCTGCCAATGTAGCGGTTGCGGCGGTGGCCGATCCCTCCGGCAGCGGCGACGCTGTTCCCCTAGGGGGCGGCGCCGCTTCCGGGCAGAGGAGGCTCTGGGTGAAGAACCGGTCGCACGACTGGTGGGACCGGTGCTGCAGCCCAGACTTTCCTGAATCGGAATTCCGACAAGCATTCCGGATGAGCAAGGAGACATTTGACATGATATGCAGGGAGCTCGAATCCGCGGTGGCGAAAGAGGACACAATGCTCCGTGCCGCGATCCCGGTGCGGCAGCGGGTGGCGGTCTGCGTGTGGCGGTTGGCCACCGGCCAGCCGCTCCGCCTCGTCTCGAAGCGGTTCGGGCTTGGGATCTCCACCTGCCACAAGCTCGTCCTCGAGGTCTGCTCCGCCATCAAGACCGTCCTCATGCCCAAATTCCTCCAGTGGCCGGACCCCCCCACCGCCGATTCAATCAAATCCAAATTCGAGTCCGTTTCGGGGATCCCCAACGTGATTGGGTCCATGTACACCACTCACATCCCCATCATAGCTCCCAAGATCAGCGTCGCGGCCTACTTCAACCGCCGCCACACCGAGCGGAACCAGAAGACTTCGTACTCGATCACCGTCCAGGGCGTGGTGGACCCAGACGGCGTGTTCACCGACGTCTGTATCGGCTGGCCCGGCTCGATGCCGGACGATAAAGTGCTCGAGAAGTCTGCATTGTATAATAGAGCCAGTGTCGGGGTGCTGAAGAACACTTGGGTCGTCGGCGGGGCGGTTACCCGCTGATGGACTGGGTTCTTGTGCCGTACACGCACCAGAACCTGACGTGGACGCAGCACGCGTTCAACGAGAAGATCGGGGAGGTGCAGCGTATCGCGAAGGAGGCGTTTGCGAGGTTGAAGGGGCGGTGGAGCTGCTTGCAGAAGAGGACTGAGGTGAAGCTGCAGGAATTGCCCGCTGTGCTCGGTGCTTGCTGCGTTCTGCATAACATTTGTGAGTTGAGAAGGAGGAGATGGATCCTGAGCTGAGTTTTGAGCTTGTGGATGACGAGATGCTGCCTGAGGACAGTTTAAGGTCGGCGAGCTTGATGCAGGTCAGAGATAACATCGCGCACAATTTGCTGCATCATGGGCTCGCTGGAACAAAGTTTTTCTGATAGATTTGGTGAACCGCAGGATTGGAATTGGAATTGGAATTTGACTGGGCTTTCTGTGAATGAATATGAATTTGAATTTTATTGATCCCTGTAGAGAAAGAAATTTTGTTAGGATTACAGAGGTGATAGAATCAGAGACTGTAATTTGGATTTTTTTTTTTGTTCTTTATTGTCATTGTTGAGTTGAATAGAGATCAAACAAAGAGATATTCATGGTTACTGACATTCATTTGGATTACTGATAAAAAAATTATTGTTTCGTATTCTCTGTTCTGTTGCTGTTTGAGGAAATAATTCATTGATTTGTTGTCATTAGACTCTGAATCTAATCTATGTTTGAATTTAAAACTTCTAAATTCATCATGAAGAAAGATCAATATTTCCTACAATTTGTCCAATCATTTTTGTTTTGTATATGAATTTTGAGTTAACATTCTAATATGTCTTTCTATTTTGTGCTCCGAAAACGTTGTTTCTGATATTCAAATACTGAATGTATAATTTCCAAATTCCTCATCGATGTGAACACTTGCCATGAGTGTCAAGGTTTCCTGCATGATGCAGCAAAATATCAGACATGCTTGTTTGTTGTTTAATAATATCGTGTTGAAAATTTTAGTTTCACTCGATTTCAGAGGAGTGCAAACTGTTGACAGGAAAGAATCAACTGTCAATGAACCAGCAGCAGCAGGTGTCATGTCATGAAAGATTAATGGCTCAAGTTTCCATGTTATCACTCCTAAAAGAATCAAACTTGACCTATTGTGTTCACTAAGGTTTTATTTTGTTTGTTTATTACTGATTTGATCCCATTTCCAGGATGCTGAGATCAGTCTGCATGTGCATAGCAAACCAGATCTCTGGGTCTCGCTTGGAGATACTAGAAATTATTCAGCTGACTCTGGAGATTCTTTTATTTTATGGGTTACTGTCATATTCACGCTTGAAATTATTTTAAATTTTATATTAATTATCAAAATCTTCATATATTCAAATTGACACTTCAGATCTTATAAGTTTAGACAAAACACCTCCTTCTGTTAGTTGTTGTCTATTTTGTAATCATAGAGAACTAAAAATATTATTTTACCTCTCAAATTTGACAAAATTTCTCCATATTTCTTTCACTTACTAAGCACCAGCGGCAGCAGAGTGGAAATATACGTATTGGGAGGTAAATAGAGGAAAGAGATGTATGTATAATGATAAGTTCACCTATTATTTAGGATATTTGAATTTAAAAAGAATATTCCAATAATATTTTGATTTATAAACAGAAAGACTAACAATGGGAGCATTTTGTCAAAACTTATAAGATTTGAGGCGTCGATTTGAAAACGTGAAGTTTTCGGAGATTAATATGGAATTTAGAAAATTTTCAAGTGTCAATGTGACAATAACTCTTATTTTATTGTTGCATAAATAATTAAGAATATTTCTTTAGCTACTCACTTCTAATCTACTTGTTTACACAGAGACAAACACTGTGAACCTCTTGTGAAATTGTTTCACGAATTGTTTGATGTGAGCCTCACAATTTATTTCTTGGATAGTGAAAAGATTATTGTCATGGTGAAAAAACACCCTCAACCAACCAAAAAGGAGAAAGAAAGGAAAAAAAAAGCACATGTCTACCTTTTTCAAAATATAATAATCATGCTCTCGTTCAGTCACATCAATTAACCTGACCATACATTTTTCCAACGGTGGAATTCTTCTGTTCTTCAATGCTTGCTGATTCTGACATAATTCAGCACAAATGCCCTAAGTTCAAATTTGGTGTTAGGTTTTATGGAATCCCTTTGATGATATGGTCCTGAGGCAGGTGGCTGGAAAGCCTGTTTCTCATGTCAAGATTGATGCTGGTAAAAAAAGATCAGAAGCAGAAGGCTGCTAAGTGAGTATTGTAATGCTTACTGAAGATACTGACATTATGGAATATAGAAAGCTCCTTAAGTTTCATCAAATTGCTTGGTGAAAACATTTGACATTGTCTAAAGGCACTTCTATCAAAATAGTTTTGTTAATTAAGCATCTAAGCTTGCTCATGTAGGAAACTGAATGTGTAATCCTTCGGAGAAGAAGTTGAAGAGGATGAAAAAGAGGCAGCAAATGTGAACGACAAAATCAAAAGCATTCATGACGTATTAGATGATCTTCACTTCATTAAAGAAGAAGCACAAAATGATGAATCATTGGTAAACCCCTATCTTCTGTTTGTACTGTACATCCTTGCAAAAGAATTTCTTGTTCCTCCAATCTTGATTTGCCTATGCTGGTAATTTGTGTTTAAACAAATCTAGTATATACTCACCGAAACTTTTTACCCATAAGACATATCATCCTCACTTTTCTTCTCCAAATTTTTACTTGTTGCCATGTGAAATTTAGTTATTGGTTAACTTTATTTGTCAATCTTAGCCTGTAGCATGCCATTTTCAAGTGTCTTTGGTTGACATCTAATGAATTCAACCATTGATAATTAAAACTTCGCTGCTAGTTAAAGTTGAGATTAACTATGAATGGAAAATGTCCTGTATACTGTATATGCAGACTCAGAAACTCATCAGTGTTCTATGTTGCATGTCACTCTGTTAAAGGTGGTGTACCCATATCCTTTATGTATTAGATTCTTGGATACACGAGTACTTGATGGATACTAGTTGGATAATTCTATGATGTATCCAACAACTTAAAACCTAGAGATATCAACGTTGTATAAGAGTTGAATCCAAGACCAAGGAGTTAAAAAATTTAACGCATGAACTATAGGTTCACACAATTCCATTTGACTTGTAGATACATTTATATAATTTGCAGGGGCGGAGCCAGAAGTTTGGG
This sequence comes from Agave tequilana, assembly GCA_038442645.1. Classification (NCBI taxonomy): domain Eukaryota; kingdom Viridiplantae; phylum Streptophyta; class Magnoliopsida; order Asparagales; family Asparagaceae; genus Agave; species Agave tequilana. The sequence continues at coordinate 75,101 of JAVJIF010033073.1, forward strand.
GGTGGGGGGTAACAGTTATATGCTCATGTCAAATAAGTAAATTAATGTAATATAATACATAGCTAAAATTTCAACAATAATTTTTTCTGGCTAGTGACAACAGATCTGGTTCAATTTGTTATTTGGAACTCTCTAACTCAATTTAGAATTTGTATAAAAGCGTCACATTTTCTAGACAGTCATCTAAATAGAGTGAACGTGGTAGCTTACTTGTTGTATTAACAATGAGAACAAGAGCTATCATAACAGGTAAAATGTGATGGAACGTAACCCTTTGTTTAACCATAAGAAAGAAAAAAAATTGATAATTTGAATAATGCTAGATTCTCCCGTAACAACATTCATGGAGTTATCAGACATGGCTCGATCATAAATGTAACATTCTTAATCTGACTGACATCCTTTGTCACTATATAGCTTCAAAACTTGTCTTTATAAACATGGGTGTTTATTGGGACAACGCATTACCGCTTGATTTCTAATGACAACTCATCAACTTGCCTTTCGAGTTCAATATATTTGACATGGTCAATCCTATGGTGTGGCAAGTCGGGAAGACTAGGCCCTGAGTCTAACTTAATGGCGTGTTGAATATCACGAACCAGTGGTAGTTTGTCCGGAAGGTCTTCAAAAAGACAACGACAAACTCTGTGATCACAGGAGTGACTTCGTGAAGAATCAGAATGCTATCTTTAGGGGAGACATCAGTAAACTCCGTAATCACATGAATGGTTTCAAGAGGACTCGAAGTGCTGGACTCTTCAAAGTTATCACTCGTGATCTCTTCTTTAGAGTCAAGGTCTTCTAATTCTTCCGCCTGGTAAATGGATTCTTCCGGATCAAGCTTCATATTTGTTACAGGCAATTTATTGATAGCAATTCTAATCGAAGTTGGACAGATGGCAGTAACATGCCCATAACCTTGTTCCTTGTAACACTTGATTATAGGACTAAGTTTGAAAAAGTTCCTTTTAATGCTTTTATCTTTGATGTTACTTTTAATATTTTTGTCATCGTGTCTTTAATAGCATGTCTATGGAGGGATAAGAATACTAGACCTTTGAGGTTGAACAGATGAGGAAGGTCTAGCTGTTGGTGTTTTTTGATGATTGTAGAAATATGATGGTTCGTATTTATCTGTGAGTACTTCCTCCATTTTATCCCATGCTGGTGTTTCAGTATGGTGCCCTTAATACATAGCTCCAATATTAGTTAGCTTGTCTAGTCAGTTTCATGGTAGCGAACCTGACTTTCTCAGCATCAAAAAAAGTAGGTACAGGTGGTTGTACACGTTTATGTTGTGTAGTCAACTTAGAAAACTTTGATGATCACGTAAACTACCAAAATAATTTAGACGACTATAAAAAATTGGTATTTCCATAGTGGCGGTTAGGGGACTCCCTAAATAAAGACCTAAATGAATGCTGAGAATTTCTAAATGCAATTTTTTATTTTTTATTTTTTATTTTTTATTTTTTATACAAATAAAATGAATTTTCTTAATAAGTGTTTAAAACAAAATTAAATTTTTTCTAGACCTAATGGAAGTTTCCTACCTAAACCATGCTCTGATACCAAATTGATGTGAATGGGGAACCCGTGGTAGCTTAAATAGTGATAAATTTGAAATTCACAACGTTTCACCAAATTGACGGTCTTCGGTAGGAAGATATTTAAAACTAACAATGTAACAAGATGGGTTTAACAATCATTTGCAATATAGTATCTAGATAATTCTCGTCTCAAGCAATCCAACACAATACCCAACTCATTGAACAGTTCAATTTTCAATATCAGAATCAATAGATTAACAAACAAAAAACAAAATGCACAACTTACAGCATAAGTGGACAACAAATAAACATGATAAAACTGTAGAGATCTATTAATGGCATAGTAATCACACTGAAGGTTTGATTGATGAATCAAACATTTACCTACTGAGAAGTTATAACAAGGTATTGTTGATTTGCTTTATTACCTCTGCTTCGATATGTTACTGCGATGTTTGCAGGAGAAGATTCGATGATCTTCACATCCGCAGCGAGGAGGAGCTCGAGGTTGTGCACATTTGTGGGGAAGCAGCAGGACACGTGTCCTGTGTTGGTTCAACCGAAGGCAGGGTGTTGATTGCAGGCAGCTGGGGAAGGCAACTGCAGCAGAGGCTACGCGACAACAGCAGCAGCCAAAGAAGATGGAGATGAAGAGGCCACGAGGGAGAAGAAGAACGGACAAGCATGGAGAGAGGTCGCGGCAGTCGACGACGACAAGGAGGTGCAGTCGTCAGTGCATGAGAGCAAGGAGCAGGTGGTCGTGGTGGCTATTGTTACTGACTAGAAGAAGAAGCCAAGCAGGGAGGAGCACAACGTAAGGACTAGGTGGAGATCAGTCGCCGATGTTGAGCTTGGCTAATGGGTCTCGGTTGGAGAGATTGAGGAGAAAAGAAGGGAACTATTGGCAGCAAAGGTTCTGGTGCTGTTCTTTTTTTTTTTTGTATTTTCTGGAAAAGAAAATGGAGGTTAATTTTGTATTTTGTGGAAAGGATAAATTGAGAAGTGGGAATAATTTTGGATTATGATTTCACACTCAGAATCTGAGAGAATCGGGTATCACATTCAAACTCACGAAGAGATTTTCATTTCAAAAATACTCAATTTTTCTATAAATCTTCATTAATTTACTACTTTTATTGACTCTTGCCTTTTTAGGCTTACAAAACTCTCACTCTTCTCACACAACCGATATGAGAATAATTAAAATAAAACAAAACTACTAAATAAAAGAAAAATGACTCGACTAAATAAAATAAAATTTACAGACTCCAATCAATAAGAATGAATAAATTTATGGCGTTTCTGGTGTCGTCGGATGTCCGCATCAATAAATGTGATGCCTGTTGATCTAAAGATATGAGATGCCTTAAATAGACTTGTAATCAACGATTTCTTGGTGAGAAGTGTAGGCAAAGACTCCAACTACTAAAGAGAGCTATATATTCAGTTTTGGGAAGATTAAGGAAGGAAGATACTAGTCATTAATGGACACAATGGAGAGACTTGTTCACCAATGAACGGGTTTAATAAGTTGTTGAATTTCTTCTGTACCCTGTATCCAGTTATGGGGATATCGGAGGAAAAGCAAATACTCTCGAGATTTGTATGGGATTCAAGGGGAAGGTTTTTATGCTCTTTTGTGCTCCATGTATTAATGGATCTCGCTCTCAGAGTTCACCCCGCGGACGTAGGATAAGTTTCGCCAAACCTTGTATATCTTGATGTGCTCTCTTCTTCCATGTCCTATAATCTTGCATGCCACTATCCGGGATGGTAAGTGGTTGCCCCCCCCCCCCCCCCCCCCGCGCGCGCGCGCGCGCGCGCACACACACACAAATCATTGATTTTATAATTTTTAATTTCATGTGATTTAATTATATAGTTTTTAATTTGTTATTTCCTCTCAAGAGAAAGGTTGACACTTCAATCATCACTTATGCTCAGGAGAAGTTAAGGTCTCCTCGGAATGGTGGCCGTTCTGCTGGTGATCCTGCTAACAATATTACTCCTATGCTTTCTGATGGTAATTTCTTCAGTTTGGGATGATGGTGGTTCCCCTACCTATGCTTCTTCTGCTTGTGCTAGTGGAAGTGTTGTTTTAGTTATTTATGATGCTCAAGCCTTGGAGGATGCAGGTGTTAGTTGATTTATGCTTGGGATGTTGTTTCGTAGGTGCTAGATAGATGGTTATGTTGAACTTTTTGATGTTTGTTTTGCCTGGCTTTGGCTGGTGGTAGCCTGGTAGCATTTTGGTGGTTTTAGTTGTACCTGTAAACTTTATTCTACATGTATACAAACATATACGACTATAGCTGGAGCATAAGCTCCATCTTCTATTCTCAAAATAAAAATAAAAATAAAAATAATAATAACCTTTCATTGTGCAGCAATGGCGCTTATATGATCCATGAACAACCAACAACGTAACAAACATATCAGATATAGTTGTGCAAGTGAAAGCATGCCGGCTGACAAAATATAAAACTAGCAGGACATGCAAGATCCAACACAAATTCTTTGTTTTACCTCTAACAAATAGTATAACACATAAATATGCTTTATCGAGCTTATTAGGTGTCATTCTTTCAATTCAAAAGCATATTAACGATATTTATTTCTGTTTAAATTCGTAATTCAATCACATACGTGTCCATTAGCTGAGGAATTTCAAGCAAGTCAAGCAAATTACTGTAATTCGCCAACAACGTCTGATTAAGCTGCCTCTCCTCCAAAATTTGCTGCGCAGATTCGATGAACTCAGTGCAGCCCGACGTGAGATTTGGGATCTCTGTTATCTGCATCCGAAAAAAGAGCAAACTCTCAATTAAAGGTCATCCAGACTTCTCATTAGAATGTGAAGCATTGAGACCGGGAACAAAATTTACCAGGGATTCGAGGTGCTTGTCCAAGCCAATGAGCTGCTCGGACGAATGAGAGGGCATCGGAGGCGGCGATGAAGGCCCTGTAGTTCCCCCACTGCGACATCCTGCATCCGCCTCCAGATTCTCTCCGCATCCACGCGAAGAAGCTCCGGTTCCTGCAATTTGCAACAGATCGATGCAGTTCAGATCAGATCTCTGATGATCTAAGACCTTGATGACGATGACAACGTGGGTAAAATACTTTGTGGAGGCGGTCGAGGGTGAAGAAGAGGAGCTCGGAGACGTAGGGCTGGTGGGCGGCGCAGGCGAGGGGGACGAGGCCATGGCGACCTTGTCGTCGGCGTTCTTCTCGGGCTCCATTGGATCTGGATTTAGATAGGGTTTTTCTTTCTGGCCGAGAGAGAGAAAAAAGACTGACGATCACTGGAGAGATGAGAGAGGAGAGAAATGTTTTGAGCGAACGGTATGTAACATGGCCGGTGTCGTGTCGTGCCGTGCCGTGCCGGAGAGTTTTGTGAGATTTCGGAGACAAGAGAAGCTTGGATATTTTCAAATGTGACCCCTCTAATTGCTCTTTTTGAACATATCATAAAAAGTTAAAAGAAAATTTACATTCAAATTTTGTATTATTTGATTAGTTAAGATTACTTAATCTTATTTGAGAATATATATTGAATATTTATACATCTTAGTTCAATCTAAATACTTTTTCCATTTAAATTCTTTCCCATCAAAATTTGAAGTTTTTCTTAACACATCTATCGCGCGTATAAAAGATCTTGTATATACATACTCATACGTATATTTGTGTATGAGTATATACTAATAGTAGACCTACAATATAGAAGATTAATTGCATCAAAACACTTTCTGCTTCTTTCAAGAGAGTATCACGTATATTTTTACTTTTATGAATGTACCTCCTAATTTTTTTTATTTAAACACTCAAACTGATGTTGACATTTTATATACAAAGACGAGTATACCGTTGGGGGTATACTCTTGAGGGTAACACCCTTTGGGTACTTAAATCTCCTGATGTGACTTTGAGGAGAAAAAAGCTTGTATTCCGCCCAGGAGTCTTCAAAGCTTTTGTCGGCACCGACATCGAGTTCGTCGTCGGCCTCCCCTACCGCTCCATCCTCCGCGTTCGCGACCTCGCCACTGCTCTCTCTTGGGTTACCAACAATATCAAACCCTACCTCCACCTTTTTCACCTTCACAATCACATATCTCAATCCCGCTGGTAAATTGTCGCTTCATTTTCTCATCCTCTTCTCTCGTATTTTGCTCTCTATTTTTTTTTCTGTATATTTATTTCCTCGCTACCATTGGTAAAAGAGGAGAGGACGTATTTGGTGAGTTGCTGCTTTTAGGACAAACAAAATCCTTGAGCGAGACAGTGCAAGATCTGGATTTAGGTCCCAAACAATCCTTTTGATAAAATGTATCATTATTAGACACGTTTTGAAATTATCTATAAAACTATATGTGTATATCTACATGTATATATATACTATACTATGTTATCATCGTCATCATCATATTATTACTACTACGATTAAATAGCAATAGTGTTTCTGTCAAGAACAGATTTAAGCCATTAGATTATTTCTATTACATCAATACCATTTTGATTTTAAATGTTTATTTAGAAATAATTCTTTATTTAGAAATAATTCTTTTGCAAAAAAAATAAAAAATAAAAAATCATTTACAATAGTTTCCAAACAAGAACGGATTTTTTGAGCTCTTAAATGATCTCTAATACTCTTCATTGACTCTAAGAGTTGGAAAGAATTTCACCTTAGATAGAAACACTAGAATCTGAAAACTTAAAAAGGATTCCGCTCAGAAAATCTTCACATTTTTTAATTGATATTTCTTACAACATGTGATTCATCGTAATTTATTCACATATTTGACTCATCGATGAATGAATGAATTATTAAATTAGTTAGAAATATAAAATCATACAGAGTCGAGGAGATTTACATGCAACTACATAAAAAAACATAAAGGTGTAGAAGTGCCTCAATCTTTCACTGAGTTAGGCCTTAGTTGTTGTTATTTCTTATTAATTCATTAAAATATTTTGTACATTGATATCAACTGTTTACTATAAGAATGTATCTCTAAAAGAAACTCAAAATATGTAGAAACGATGGATAAACTTATCTACTTCCTGCTCGTGCGTTTGGACTTTGGACTTTTAAGAAAATCACTATATTTATGTGAAAATTTAGAAGAAAATCATAATATGTTTTCTTAAGGCAATTATTTGGATTGATTTGGGAATATAAAAATCTCTTAAAATCATGATATTAAAAGTTTTTATTTTAAGTAAAAAAATTTTTTTTTTTGGCACCTATACTTTATCTTTTTGTATTTTTAACATTTCAAACTAAACGGTCAATTAATATCAAAAATTGTTCAAAAACATTGAAACCATTCAAGGAGAGAGAGAGAAGGGAAAAAAGGAAAGATGATTTTTTTTTTAGAAAAAAATAGTAGCGTAGGGGAGAGAGCAATGTGCCACGTGTCACTTCGCCTGCCTTCAGTGGCGTCGGGACACATTTTATCCAAACCCCACAACAAGGAACTGCAATGTTAGTTATAAAAACTAACTCCCCTTGAACCGACTCTCTGTCTCTCACTCCCCGCCGAAACCCTAATCCCACCGTTGGTCCGCCCACCATCATTGCCGCCGACGGTCACGCCCACGTTCGGTAAGAGATTTCTGCTCCAATTCAAATAAAGATCGGATCTTGACCCTCAAAAGCCTCAATTAATTAGGGTTCCTATTTTTCTTTTCTTGTTTTCTTGGACGCAGGAATTTTGGGTCTAATTTCTATTCTAATTCGGCGATGTGGGAGCCTCTGCCTAGGTTTCCGGTCAACATCAAGCGGAGGGCCGTCTCCGCCGTCCGCGACTTCCCCAAGGGCTGCGGAATCAAAGTATCTAATCCTGCTCCTCCTCCTTCTGTTTCCGCCTCTGGTTCAGCCTCGAAAGCTAAGGATGGCGATGCAGATGCTCCATCCGAAGCGAGCAGCTCCTTCAGGGTCAGCAGAGAGGATCCCAAATATTCGAATCAGAGTCCTGGAGCTGAAAATGGTGTAAAGTCAGAATCTTTGAAGCTGCCAGCGGAGAATTGGGATCGGCCAGAGGCGGTGCTGCCGGCTGAGGGGGTGAAGATTAATAGGCATGTCGAGGAATGTGCGGATGGTGATGTGAAGTCAGAGACATTGGAGCTGTGGAAGGAGAGTTTAGATCGGCCAGAGAAGGGGCTGCCGGTCGAGGAGGTGAAGGTTAATGGGCACATGGAGGTGGAGGATTGGGCGGTTGATGGGGTGAAGATTAATGGGCACGTGAATGAGGAGGATGGGCTTGAGGTGATGGTTAATGGGCATGTGAAGGAGGAGGATTGGCTTGAGATGGGGCTGCCGGTGGACGGGGTACAGGTTAATGGGCATGTGGAGGTGGACGGGGTGGAGGTTAATGGGCGCATGGAGGAAGAGCCGAGCAGTTCGAAGCAATGTGTGAATGGAGATGTGAAGGAGGAGACTTGCAGTTCGACACGATTTCCTGTTTTAAAGAGAAGAAAATTGTCGGCTGTTCGAGACTTTCCAGTTGGATGTGGGAGGGGTGCTCCTAAAGTTATTAAGAAGGCAAATTCGGAGGTCGGGCCTGTTGCTTCTTCTGAGAGCAAGGCCTTCGACAATGAGAAGGCGGCTGTGACATCCGCTGATAAGGCTGATTATGAGGTGAGGATGAACGGTGACAAAGGCAAAGGCTCGGCTGCAGATGAATCCCTTGGGAAGGTTGAGGATGAAGTGAGAAATAAAGATATGAATGTTCAAGAAACAGATGGTGAGACTGTTGTTGTTAAGTCTCCAAAGGTCAAGACATCAGATGGAGAGAAGAAGAAACCTGTGGCAGTCGGGGTTTCATCTGCTAAAAAGTTTGAGGGTGAGGTCAAAAGGAATGATTCTAAACAAATCAAAGTGAAAGTTAAAGAAGCTAGCAGCCAAACTACAATTAAGTCTCCCAAGGCTAAGGGTTCGGAGGGGGAGAAGAAGCCACTGTCGAAGCAGAGAGAGGTGGTGGAAGGTTTAGACAGTGTTTCATCTGCAAAAATGGTTGATACTGAGGTGAAAGAGAGGGAGGCTAAGAAAATCAGACAGAATGCTCAGGAAAACAGCAGCAGTCGGGTTAAGTCTCCCTTGATGATTAGCTCAAGCGAGCGGGCATTGGATGACCAGAGTGAGGAGAAAATGCTAGTTCGATATACTCCTGAGAAGAAGTTGGAAGGGCATGGTGTGAAACAAGTCGGGAAGAATCTTCAAGTTAAGGAATCGCGAGATGCAAGGACTCCATCCGAGATTAAAACAACAGATAAAGTAAGGAAGAGTTTGGTAGGAAAACCAGTAAGCAAAGGATCCATCAAGATTCCACAGGATCGTCAGAATCTAAAGAGAAGTTTGGTAGAGGAAGAAGGGGATGAGTCACTGGCGGCTCAGGGGGATAAAGTAATTGTGCAAGCTTTGATGTCTGCTGAAAACTGTCCATGGAGGAAGGACAAGAAGTCAGGTGCTATCGTTTCCCGTTCCATATCTCCAAAAGTCAAAACAAAGATGGGCAAAAAATTGTTGGGTGATAATCCTGCTAGTGTCTCTGGTGGAGCCTCTGCTTCTCGACTTAAGAATAGAGTTGGCGTGGAGGATGAGGAAGATTCTCCACCTCAAGATGATGGGAATGAAATGGCTCTCACATTATATAACGAATCACGTGAATTATGTATCACTATGACCCCACGTGTCCCTTCCGAACTAATCCAGAAAGGCTCCATCAGCGATAAGGCTGTCAGTCGCAATATGGTTAAGAGGACTCTGCGAATGTTTCAGCTGATATGTAGGAAGCTCGTACAGGGAGAGGAAAAGAAGTCAAAGGGAAAGCTCTTACCAGGAGAGGAAGCAATCTCAAAGGATAATAGTAAGACTCAGAAGGAAAGGGTTGATTTGAAGGCTGCCCGTATGCTGAAGGACAGTAACCAGTGGGTGAACCGTGGTGACCCAATCATAGGAACCGTGCCTGGAGTTGATGTTGGAGATGAATTTCACTATAGGGTGGAGCTCTCCATCATTGGAATTCACCGTCCTTTCCAAGGAGGAATTGATTACACAAAGAAAAACGGTATGCTTCTTGCAACGAGTATTGTAGCATCTGGGGGTTATCCTGATGACAATAACAGTACCGATGTCTTGATATATTCCGGTTCTGGAGGAAATGCTTCCGGGGGTGGAGATAAACAAGCAGGAGATCAGAAACTTGAACGGGGAAACCTGGCTCTAAAGAATAGTATAGATGCCCGCACACCTGTACGGGTTGTTTACGGTTCCAAGGAGCTTGTCAAAAGTGATTATCAGGATGCGAAGCCCAAGCTGGTGGCTACATTTACCTATGACGGGTTGTATATTGTTGAGAAATACTGGCCAGAGAGAGGAAATAATAATTATAATGTTTTCAAGTTCCAGTTGAGGAGAATGCCTGGGCAACCTGAAATTGCTCTAAAAGAAGTCAAGAAGATGAAGAAGTCAAAAATAAGGGAAGGCCTCTGTGTGAAAGATATATCAGATGGGAAGGAAAGGATACCCATATGTGCAGTGAATACAATTGACAGTGACCGGCCGATGCCTTTTAAATACATAACAAGGGTCATGTACCCTTCATGGTATGTTAAGAAACCTCCAAGGGGCTGTGACTGCATAGATGGTTGTTCCGACTCTGAGAGGTGTGCTTGTGCAATGAAGAATGGAGGGGAAATTCCATTTAACTTCAATGGCGCTATTGTCCAGGCAAAGCCCCTTGTTTATGAGTGTGGTCCTTCCTGCAAGTGCCCTCCGTCATGCCATAACAGGGTCAGCCAGCATGGTCTTCGACTGCCACTGGAGATCTTTAAGACCAAATCACGGGGTGGGGGGTGAGATCCTTGTATTCCATTCCTTCTGGCACTTTTGTGTGTGAGTATATAGGAGAGATGCTCGCGGGTGAACAGGCTGAAAACAGGGTCAATGATGAATATCTCTTTGATATAGGACATAATTATGATGTCCATACTCTATGGGAGGGCCTTCCGGGTTTTATACCAGGTGTGCAGTCTGATACTGCCTCCAAGACTGACTCTGAGTTGAAGGATGTTCGTTTCACAATTGATACAGCCAAGTATGGAAACGTGGGCAGATTTATTAATCACAGCTGTTCTCCCAACCTTTACGCTCAAAATTTGCTTTATGATCATGATGATAAGAAAGTGCCTCATGTAATGTTCTTTGCTGTTGATAACATCCCTCCGTTACAAGAGCTGACATATCATTACAATTACACTATTGATCAAGTCAGAGATTCAGAGGGCAACATAAAAGAGAAAGCGTGCTTATGTGGTTCTTCTGAGTGCACGGGCAGACTTTATTGACTTACGTAGTTTCGGAAGGAATAGATCTGTCGTTCTTACGCTGCCACCCCATCAAGCAGAAAAGGCAAGTCCTTGCTGTAAGTAGTTCTTTTCCCTGGCTTTTTGTTGTTGTTAGTGGATTTACTCAGTGCCTGATGCTATCTTTTCTGCTTGAAATATGAACCAAATGAACATATTCAACAGTTCTTCAACTGTTTCTTCAATCTTGTATGTCACAGTGGGCTTTTTACACAATTGACACACGTGCATATTGTATTTAAAATTTTAAACTAAACATGTAGCATTCTTGGTTCTTGGTTTTCTGTTTAGGCCCCAAACTTGAGTGGATTTGCAAGTGGAAGCTCTTTAATTTTCTATTTGGAGGGCGAGGTGTTCTCTAAATACTCTTCAAGGGGAGGATCACTGCTAAGTCACTGAGGTTAGAGAAAATGCTTCATGATGACCCTCTCCTTCAGAGCGTCTGTTTCTGATCATTACCAATCATTTTCAAACAGAAACAGCTAGATTGGCTGGTCAATAAATCGTGTGGGCCTGTGGATGTTTGCTTAGATAACAGCTCTATATATATTCTGATCTACCCGCTGGTCTTGTATCTACTTGATTCTAGGGCCTAAACTGGAAACTGAAAAAAAAAAAAAAACTATGTTATCGGTAGAATATACATGTGTGCCAGAATTGTAAAAAGCCCTGTTGTCATTATAAATTATTACTGTAGCTATCTTGCCTGCTGGTTTATGCAGTTGGATTCCATGTTATGTACATATGTATGCATCCTCATATTGAGTTTTTTCTGGTTTGTGATTTCATATGCTTTTGATGAAATATCATATGCTTTGAATCATTTAGTTTTAGTTTATGTATTTGTAATCTTATCTATGTGAGAGGTTTTTTTTTTTTAACCTTCTTAATATAATTTTTTGAGAACAAAATATTTCTTTGGTTCTATCCCGTGCCCATCTGTTTCCACGGTGCTCTCTAACATATTACTTGATATAACTCACAACTACCCAGGATCTTTCAGCTACTATACTACTTTTGCATGCTATCATGAACATTCATTTGCTTAGTTTTCTGCAGTAGAAATAAAAAAATCATTTACTTTTATGTGGAAAGTATGACAAAACCCAAATTAGATGCTTGCCAATTATCATTAAGGCATTGTGAGGACTGTTTTCATGGAGGGACAGATTGTTATAATGGAGGTAATCTTCTGTCTGTTTTCTCCAGTTCCAGACGAAGAAAGTGAGGATATAGATTAAAGAGAGAGGAAGACTTGAAAAGAGATCCATAGAAGGAGCATAATCTTTATATGTAACTTTGTATTTTCAGTTCAAAAACTTAGCTCATAAAATATATTTCATTATTAGAACTCTTTTCCAAGCAAACTTCTAGGAGGGGGGGAAAACTTGAGACATGAGCTATGTTTGTCACATTTGGACATATGTATTTTTAATTGGTACTTAAAAATGATATTCAACAAATATCCAATTTAATGGTCTAAACTTCAAAAAGTTATAACAATCATTTTATTAATAGAACTCTTTTCCAAGCAAACTTCTAGGAGGGGAAAAAACTTGAGACATGGGCTATGTTGTCACATTTGGACATATGTATTCTTGATTAGTACTTAAAAATTGATATTCAACAAATTTTTTATTTTTTATTATTTTTTCAAAAAGTCAAGGGAAGCTTGTTTGGAAATTTTTTTATGGCGTTCCTTATACAGTAAAGCTATCTACTGTTACAAATAATTCCTTTGGTTTCTATGCCTTTGTTGTAGAAGATTTTAGTCTTTGGAATTTCAAAGTTAAAAGTTTGTAAACTTCTCGTTTCCTTATTCTTTGTCATCATATACTTCTCCTTGTCTGATTTCTCCTTGTCCATTTTGTCTACCCTCTTTAGGATATTTCCTAAACCTTGCTTGTGCTACTTTATCCATTAATGATTCACATGAACAGGTTCTGTATAAACTAAATAGTTGGCATGAGACTTTCTTATAGCTAGGGCTTTTATTAGCCAGAGCATGTTTGTAGCATCCTAAAGAATATATTGGGAAAGATTTGTTTAGGCTCTTTAATGTTGGAAAGGTAGAATCCTCAAAGGGTTTGACCTTGGAACGAGGGTGCGGATTGTTGATATAATTAAGGAATTGAGTTTCAGCTTGTTGTTGTTCTGGATAGATGATCCTATTTTTGTATAAACCCCAAACCAGTCCTCAGAAAAGCATGAAAGTTGTTGTCATTGAAGTCTAATAACTATGGTTGCAATGGAGTTAATACAGATGGGATGTGAGTATTATCATATTCATATTTGTTTCAATCACAGATACATCTTTGCTTATGCTTATGGACCTGGTAGGAACAAAATTAATGACATACTTGACAAAATTGGATACAAATAAGGGGTATTACTAAGAAATCAGAATATGAAGCCAACATGTACCTTTCATGTTTGATGTAAATGAATCTAGCGCAGGACACGCGTGCAAGCATGTAGGAATGCGCACACCCAATGCATGAATGCACACGCACACCCATGGGGTGCAATGGAGTTAATACAAATGGGATATATGTACTATCTATTCACACCTGTTTCAATTACAGATATGATTTGCATATGAATATTGGTAGGAACAAATGATATCTATGACAAAATCGGATACAAAAAACGAAGTGGATATTAACTATTAACTAATATGAATTTGAAGAGAACATGTACATTCCTGCTTGATGTAAATGAATCGGTTGCAGAACACACATGCACGCCTGCCCCCTTGCACACGCACACGCACACCCAATGCACCCACTCACGCACATGCGTGGATGATAGATAGATTCAAAAAAATATATTAAATATTTGTAACTAGAGTTTAAATTTTGATTAAAAGGTAAAATTAAGAAGGCAGAAATTTCACATTCTCAAAATAATGCTGGATCAAAACAGCCACATGCAAAATTTTACCGCAATCAGATTTTCACACCGAGAATTTATCGAATTCACATTTAAATGATATATGAAAGAGTTTATAGATAAAGTCTAATTAAAAGCATAGAGTTAAGTTTATAAAGATAAAACTCTATTTAGAAAGTTATAGGTAAAAGTTTATGCATAGTCTCCTAAAACAAAAAGTTTATACAGATTTTAATTTTTTATTTAAAATTAGAAATGAGAAGATTTAACGGTAATTGGCTTTTCCTTTGTATCAAGAGTACCTAGTTCTTATCTAAATTCATTCATGTCCAAATTCTAATCAAATGCACACATCCACAGGGCCCTACCAACACCCCCCCCCCCCCCCCCCCCCCCACGCTCCATGTGTGCGCATGCACATCCTTTCATCTTTTACACCTCGTTTTTCACTCGAGAAGTGAGTTAAAAAGTTCTAATTACTATTAATGGCCATGTCCTTGTTATTTACTGTTTACAAACTTATGGAGGGTGCCAGAGGGAAGTAGCTGTGATTGTATTGAAATTAATTTACCTTCATGTGACCTTGTTGTGTTCTCTGTCCTTTTTATTCTTCTTCTGTTTTCTCTTTCTTGAGCTGCTGTAATTTGTTCTCCTGATTTCTTGCTCTATCCATCACCATCACATTGGATTGTTTTGATTTGAAGTGCCATTCATTTAGTACATTGTGAGAGGTTTTGTAGATTTGACTTCAAACCACACATCCATTTCTGGACACATGTGAGAAGGTAAGGGTGTGGTTCTGCTTCCATGATTTCCATCTCTGGTTCCAAATCTTTTATGTCTGTTGTGCAGGTTGGTTAATGTTCTTTTTTGGTTGGTTTTGCACATGGTCTATACAAGTGTGCTTCTTATAGGTTTTATCCAGGCCTTGAAGTTTGAATTCATTTTAGTTGTCTATAATTGGACCTTTTCTAGTTTGCTGGATCGTGACCAATTGTAAATATCTATAACCAGCCTGATTGTAGATTCAATCTTGTTTAGACCTACTTTCATCCGTCTTTCTAGATTTCGGGTATAGTTTGCATCCAAGCCAAGTCTAATCTCCTGTTGTATGTGTGCACTTTGTGCACACGTGCACAATGCGCTCTAATCATTTTCTCTGACTACTATCTTCCTTTCCTGCTCTACTTCTTTTCTTTTTCATCTGATGACCGAGGATTTTGCCTGGTATTACGTCAGTCCTGCATGACATTGATCCGCTAAAGCGAAAACCACAAAACATCATATGATTTGAGTGTTCTTTTTGGAGTTATATAGGTGGCTGATTTTATGTGTAAATCTTGATTCCCTCGTTCGTCAAACCATGGTGAAATACTTGTGTCCATGTTTAGCTGTGTGGTGCTTGGTGCTTCCACTTGCTTAGTGAGACACATTCTCTCACAGTCACAATCCATGGTAGCTCTTCATCCCCCATTCTGTGTTAATTTCATGGTGTCCCGGATATTGTAATCTGTCACTTGAAACCTTTGATCTTGCTGTAGTCTTTTGGGTACCTCTATAGTCTTGGTTTGACTTGGATTTTGGCTATTTGATTTGGATGGTATGAATCTGTACATAATTTCAGCTGAACTTTTGTGTCTGTATTATCGTAAATATTGGGTGGTGGTGTTCTAGTTTTTGAGAATTTGAACAAGATATTTTTTTGTTGGATATGAATATTATTCTGTTGCGGCGCGGAGATGGCTGTGAAGACAGTCACTTCAGAAAAAGATGACATAAGAAAGCGAACATAAGAATCAAAGTGTGCATCCACTCACCTTATCTCCTGAGAGATCAGATTTTCATCAGATCAAAGTAGAGCTTGACAACAAGAATGTCAATGGCCTTCCTTGTTCGAATATGCATCGCCGTCATATTGAACTTCGAAACGAGTAAATGACTTCGAGTTGTTTCAACCGCTCAATCCACAGAGATAAGTAGGACCACTAGTTTGTTCTTGGATCAGACCACAGAGAATCAAATGTGGATGATGTTGGTGTCGAAATATTATGTGTTATTGAAGCTTAGTTTTCCTAGTAGCAATCTTGTATAGATTTCTATGTAAATTTTGAACATCTTTTTATCTTGTGGCCTTCCTAAATTTTCAAAGTGAGCACAGAAGACGCACTTAATTATGTGGTAAGGAGTAATGGTGTCTTTACCTAATCTCTATCCTTGAGCTTGATTGATCTCTTTAGACCATGAGGAATATATTCCTTATGGCAGAGGGCAAAATTAATGATAGGAGCCTTTGGGGAAAAAAAAAAGTTAGGATGTGTAGCAAGTTGAGGCTGATATAGGGTCTCCTATAAATAGGGGTATGTGAAGCCAAGGGCAAGCATGAGCTCAACAAGAAGAGGAGCCTTACATGAAAATAAGAGGCATCTTTGGTAGCCAAGGATGACTTGCCTATGTCCTCTTTGAGGTCTTTGGCTAAACTCGAGCTAGCTCGAGCTCAAGACTAGTTGAGATCTCTATGTGGGTTAAGAGGCAGTCTCCTCGGCTATTCTGAGTGGCTCTTATCCCTCATGCTAGGCTTACTTCTCTTCTGGTATTGCTGGCAATGGTGCCAACGACGAGCCCTTTATATCCCAATATATCCCAATTAGGTATGGATATCTTTTCGATACATTGTTCACTTGTCAAGAACCAAATTTGAAGTAACTAGATCTGAACCTGTGCCATGAGGGTTTTCGATAGAAGTACTCAACTATACCAACCGTTGCTCGCGCATCATCCTAGTAGTTCTATTTGAATTGAATAGGCTAATAAATAATACTGAAAAAATTGGCCTAGCACTGAATTTCTTAGATCTTCAGAAAGAAGGTTTTCTTTATAAATGTATAATATTATAGACTGCGAATATATGTTCTTTTTTGCAGGTATCATATATGCCCAATTTACATGTATAATATTATGTTTCCAGAGAAAGTCTCAAGAGGCTTGTATGTTTCTTTTGATGAGCTAGCACGTTGATATTGTACATGTAGGCATAATTCACATTGTTACATATATAGCATGAGAATCATCGATGCTTCAGGGAATCAGTACATTCAGTTTCTGAGAGAGATTTGTGAAGTATGAACCCACAATATCACTATGGAGTGTAATCTGATACAAAACTACATCTGGATTGCACTTGCTGATGACAAAATATATACATTGATCAAAACTTATAAAGTGGAAGGGGATTTTCCCACTGTATGCAGTGAATCTACAGGGTGAGGTACGTCTTCACCATGGTCTCTCCAGGGGGATCGGACACGAGATGTCCGACGAGGCACATTCTCATGCTTTGAGGAGCGATTGCGAACATGTAGAAGGCAAACCATACAAGGTCCACTGACGAGAGCGTTGAGCCAAGAAATCCTCGCCACATCCTGCAAACCGACATATATGACAGATTCAATAAGAGACCCATAACTATCAGCTCAATATGACAACAAGTGCTTGCTCGAGTGTATTTTTCCTTATATGTGTACATTTATATCGATAGCTAAGTTCAATATGTGACCTAAAAGTATTCCAGCTGCGGCAACATGAGTTGTGATGAATCAGTGTGATGATCAGTTTTCTGCAGGAGCTGATATGAAAAATAACTTTCGGAAATTTAAGCAGTTATTATATAATCCAAACCATGTGACGATGTTAGTTATGGAAATCAATGCTTTCCAATCTCCAGAGGCTTAACATGTAGAATATGTTTTCTTAGCCTCACTGATATTGGATCAACCTGAATAACCTCAATCAGTGTTGCTGATTGGTTACCCAATGATTTTATTCCATGTATTTGTTTATTTATGTGATCTTCGTAACATTCAAAGAAATGAACTATTATCAAAAAAGGAAACTTGTGTGCTAAAGATAAGCACATGAAGGAAATACAAACAAATAAAATCAATGGATTGTTGCTGAGGCATATGTTAATTGATAGCAAACATGAAAGAAAGAAGGTAGGCGTACCAATTTGGTAACCGGAAAAATGTCTGAAAGAATGTTCTGATGCCTTCAATATCCAACTGTGTTACAGTTGCTAGCCCGAAGAGGAAAAATGCCCTTTGACGTTTTTCTTTCTTGAGGCCACAGCATCGTCCATGCTGAAACAAAGTATATAAATGAGCTAAGCAAGCAAACTAACGACTATTCCCTTATTAAATATTTGTTAATTTAATTTTCTTGCAAAATCTATTTGCTTCATACCTAACATCGGGGGGTTTTGAGTGCTTTGAATAGCAATGTTTTCTCTGTGAAGTGCATATTTCTCTTCAGTATATTTGCCATTACAGGAGCGTACCTGGGAGCTTCTGACAGAGATCTCACAGCTGAATATCCTGTTTAATTTCTTAAATCAGTTTCAAGTGTTCAGAAAGGAAAAAGGAAGAGTGAAAATGGACAAGGTTTTCTTACCGGTGGCCGCATGCACCATGCTGGCTGCAGCACCAAATGCAAGGTTTGTCTCTTGAGTGTTTGGTAAGGATCCACCGACAGGAAATAGGACCACTCCTGTAATAAAATAAATTCGATTTTTTTGATATAAATTCGAACTTTTTTCATTGATTTCAACTTCAGTAATATAACTTGAATTCAAAATTATTTCTGGTCAAGTAGGACATCAGAACATGTAAATTTGTTCAGACCTTCACGGGTCGAACCTGCGAGATATTATCATTACATAGGCTATCAATGTCGCGGGATGCATCTCTGGGGCTCAGGATTCATCCCCGGATGTGAGAACCGAGAGGGGAGGTTGAAGAGGAGGGAGCGCCGACGTCTTCTCTTGCTCGGCTCGCGAATGGGTTAGCGGTGATTATGTCATTGCGTCTCTGAGCTTCGGCAGGTGTTGGCCTTTGTTTGACATTGATCTTTTTCTTGGAGAAGAAGCGCAAGGTCAACTTCGATTCTGACGAGGATAGGGTGGAGAGGTTGGCGACTGAGCTGGTCGGCGATGCTAACCTGGAGGTCTCTAGTCCCGTGGAGGAAGATGAGTTTGGAGAGAGTCGTTCCGAGCACTGCAACCCAAAGTGCGGAGGGAGAGCCTGAGTCCCTCGGTCCTTTTGGTGCGAGTTTAGCGTCAGAGGTGCACCTCTCTATCTCGTCCTCAGACTCTGATGCTGAAGAAGAGACGGTGCCCCCAGAGGTTGATCCTGGCGTCATCCTTTGGTGATGAGGCCCCTCTCGACTCCGCTTCATTTTGATTCATCGTTCGGGCTCAGAGCAGTGTGCAACGGCACAGAGGACGCTGTCGTTGGTCCTGAGCCTCTTCCCTCAAGTAGTGGGCCGAGCATGCTCCTACGATCGGCAGGTGACGAGGTGCCCCTAGGATAGTGATTTCCTCCAAGGGCTGGAGGAATTCAGGGGGCTCCACTGGAGGACTGGTTGAGAACATGGGAGAATGATTTTCTCCGAGTAAGTTGTGTCTGGTTTAGATGATTGGTGCTTCTCTTATAAATATTTGGCTCCAGTCTCAATTCATCATTTCGCATAACGTATCATCGAGTTTCTGAAGACGCAGCAGGCCACCTTAGCGGAAAGGGAGAGGGTCAACGTAGAGCTGCTGGCCGCTGAGAGGAGACACGCGGATGACAAGCTCGCTAGTCTCCGAGCCAAATTAGACCCCGAGTCGGCGACCCGACGAGGGCAAGAAAGCGAGTTGGACCGGCCTTAGAGAAGAACTGAGAAAGGAAGGTCGGAGTTCGAGAAGGACTTTGAGCTTCAAGCGGTTTCCAAGGCGTTGGGAGCTCCGGCCAGCTTGTTGAGGTGAGGAAGGAGAGCTGGAGCACAAGAGGTCTAATTTTCAGAAGGAGAAGGCAGACCTCTAGATTAGCTTGTAACAGGCAATCTCCGAGAGGGAGGAGGCCAAGAGGCAGGCTGATGAAGACACTGAGAGGCTGCAGAAGCGTGTCAAAGTCTTCAAGCTCCTGAAGTACCGGGACGAGTACAACAATGGGAGGCAAGGTAAAGCGCTGAGGTATCTCCTCGACGTCAGAAGCTCCCTCATTAAGTAAAGCTCCAAAGTGCCTCCCCGAGACCGCGAGGTGGATCCAAACATTGGAGTTGCCGAGCACATCAAGACGCCATAAGAGCTTGGGTGACTTCGATCTTGTCGACTATGTATTGTAACCTCTCTCTTTTTGTTAATGAAAATTTTATTAAGTATCTTTGTCTCTCTTAATTTTAATATACTTTCTGTGTTGACATCTTGTTGTTGATTGTAGGCAAGTGAGACTGTTGAGGGTATGACTTCCTTCTCCGCAGGGAATGCCTTGATGCTAGTGGCCTCCTCGATGCCAATTAGACCACTCGAGTTACCGATGAGCCTGGTGTCTCCGGACCTGAGATCCCCATACTTTATGATTCTTCGGGCGATGGATCCTCAGGTGTCGGGCTCATTGAGGAGCCTGCGAAGAGCCTAGACGGGTCTGACTCTGATGACTCCCTAAGCAACCTCAGGGATCAAGACGAAGGAGTGTTCAACCTGGGTCTAAGGGAGGGTCTCGGGTCCTTGCTGAGCTATTTACGCAGCCGATGAGAAAGGGTGGCGAAAGGTCACTTCCGCTTGATGCCTAGGTTGCCTTTGCGCATGGAGCTCAGGTTGCATGATCTCTTGATCTTTAGCTGGAACGCCAGTTTACATGCCATCAATCCAGGGTCAATGACCTCGAGGATCGACTTTCCAAGCGGATCAGAAGGTCGGGAGAGCTAGTCCAGCACGTGGAGGAAATGTCTGAAGCTGTGAAGTGCCTGCAGAAGGAGAAGTTTGAGCTAAGGACCTCCTGGCTATGCTAGAGGAGCTAAAGAAGACAAAAGAAGACGTCTCTTTCTTGTGCGAGGCAATTGGCAAGAAGACAATGAAAATCAACTCGTTCTGATCGCAGCTGGAACAAGAGCATAAGGAGAATCTTGAGCTCCATGGCAGGGCTCAAGAACTGGACGTGAGCTCCCAACATCATGAGCATGAGGCCGAAGACTTGAGAGCGGAGGTGGTGGATTTGAATGACCGTAACTGAAGGTATTGCAAGAACTCCAATACCTGCACTTCGAGTGGCGGTGGGGGTGCACTCAAGGTGGCGTAGGAAGTTCAAGGCGATGATACTGATGTGGCCCAGTTTCCCGATTGTATATTATTTTTTATTAGCATTATATCAGAATTCTTTGTTTCCATCAATCAATAGATGCTATTTTGTGGAATATTTTGTTCCTAGTTGTTGCGTCCTTCTTGAGATTTGCTTGCGTTCTTTGAGATTTGCTAAGTGTCGTGCTATGGCTCGGTTTAGAGAATCGCCAGGACCTTATCAGAATGAGTGTCTGACTTAGGTCGCCAGAGTTGAAGGTGATAATGACAGCTATGGGCAGAGATTCCAATCCTGAAGAGGGTGACAGAGCCGGACAGAAAGCCCCTCCCAGTGTAAAGGGGCAGCCAGAGTCTCGTGACCCAACCTCCAAGATCGAGTCCTTGGAATGGCGACAATCCCGGAGGATACATCCGATGTCGATGTCCTCGGAGTGGTGACGATCCTAAAGGATTCCTCCAATGTTGAAGTCCTCAGAGAGGTGGTGCCCTTGTAGGATCGTCACCACTCCGAGGACATCGACATCGGATGTATCCTCCGGGATTGTCGCCATTCCAAGGATCTCGATCTTGGAGGTTGGTCACGAGACTCTGGCTGCCCCTTTACACTGGGAGGGCTTTCTGCCCGGCTCTGTCACCCTCTTCAGGATTGGAGTCTCTGCCCACAGCTGTCATTATCACCTTCAACTCTGGTGACCTAAGTCAGACACTCATTCTGATAAGGTCCTGGCGATTCTCTAAACTGAGCCATAGCACGACACTTAGCAAATCTCAAGAAGAACGCAAGCAAATCTCAAGAAGGACGCAACAACTAGGAACAAAATATTCCACAAAATAGCATCTATTGATTGATGAAAACAAAGAATTCTGATATAATGCTAATAAAAAATAATATACAATCGGGAAACTGGGCCACATCAGTATCATCGCCTTGAACTTCCTACGCCACCTGAGTGCACCCCCACCGCCACTCGAAGCGCAGGTATTGGAGTTCTTGCCAATACCTTCAGTTACAATCATTCAAATCCACCACCTCCGCTCTCAAGTCTTCGGCCTCATGCTCATGATGTTGGGAGCTCACGTCCAGTTCTTGAGCCCTGCCATGGAGCTCAAGATTCTCCTTATGCTCTTGTTCCAGCTGCGATCAGAACGAGTTGATTTTCATTGTCTTCTTGCCAATTGCCTCGCACAAGAAGAGACGTCTTCTTTTGTCTTCTTTAGCTCCTCTAGCATAGCCAGGAGGTCCTTAGCTCAAACTTCTCCTTCTGCAGGCACTTCACAGCTTCAGACAGTTCCTCCACGTGCTGGACTAGCTCTCCCGACCTTCTGATCCGCTTGGAAAGTCGATCCTCGAGGTCATTGACCCTGGATTGATGGCATGTAAACTGGCGTTCCAGCTAAAGATCAAGAGATCATGCAACCTGAGCTCCATGCGCAAAGGCAACCTAGGCATCAAGCGGAAGTGACCTTTCACCACCCTTTCTCATCGGCTGCGTAAATAGCTCAGCAAGGACCCGAGACCCTCCCTTAGACCCAGGTTGAACACTCTTTCGTCTTGATCCTTGAGGTTGCTTAGGGAGTCATCAGAGTCAGACCCGTCTAGGCTCTTCGCAGGCTCCTCAATGAGCCCGACACCTGAGGATCCATCGCCCGAAGAATCATAAAGTATGGGGACCTCAGGTCCGGAGACACCAGGCTCATCGGTAACTCGAGTGGTCTAATTGGCATCGAGGAGGCCACTAGCATCAAGGCATTCCCTGCGGAGAAGGAAGTCATACCCTCAACAGTCTCACTTGCCTACAATCAACAAGATGTCAACACAGAAAGTACATTAAAAATTAAGAGAGACAAAGATACTTAATAAAATTTTCATTAACAAAAGAGAGAGGTTACAATACATAGTCGACAAGATCGAAATCACCCAAGCTCTTATGGCGTTTTGATGTGCTCGGCAACTCCAACGTTTGGATCCACCTCGCGGTCTCGGGGAGGCACTTTGGAGCTTTACTTAATGAGGGAGCTTCTGACGTCGAGGAGATACCTCAGCGCTTTACCTTGCCTCCCATTGGTGTACTCGTCCCGGTACTTCAGGAGCTTGAAGACTTTGACACGCTTCTGCAGCCTCTCAATGTCTTCATCAGCCTGCCTCTTGGCCTCCTCCCTCTCGGAGATTGCCTATTACAAGCTAATCTAGAGGTCTGCCTTCTCCTTCTGAAAATTAGACCTCTTGTGCTCCAGCTCTCCTTCCTCACCTCAACAAGCTGGCCGGAGCTCCCAACGCCTTGGAAACGGCTTGAAACTCAAAGTCCTTCTCGAACTCCGACCTTCCTAGGAGGACACCTGGAACTCATGTTGCATAATTGTCAGACTGTAAGAGTGAACAATTGTGAGAGCTTGCCTCCTATGGGAACTTGACTCCTGTGGTAGTCTGATGTGGGTTGTAAGAGTTAGCCTCTAGGAGCGCTTCCATCTTTCAGGAGATTCTTCATGTAGTCTGAACTGTCGGAGCCATCAAGGAGACTTCCATTTTTCAGGAAAGTGTCTGTATAATTTGAACTGTCAGAGTGAGAACCAGGTACAAGTTGTATGAGTGACAATCATGAGTGCTTTCATCTTTCAGTAGAGCATCCACTGTAGGCCATGTTTCACTGTTAGGAGTGTTTGAACGAGTTTGACCGTTCGGAACGTCCACTGTGGGTCAAGTTTGATCATTAGGAGCATCTCCGTCTTTCGGAAGGGCGACTATTGTGGAGTTTGATCATTAGGAGCGTCTCCGTCTTTCCCAGAGAGCGTCCATTGTAGGTTGTAGCCATGAAGTAGCCTGTCAGAGGGAATATTGGGGT
Organism: Agave tequilana; assembly: GCA_038442645.1. Classification (NCBI taxonomy): domain Eukaryota; kingdom Viridiplantae; phylum Streptophyta; class Magnoliopsida; order Asparagales; family Asparagaceae; genus Agave; species Agave tequilana. The sequence continues at coordinate 98,869 of JAVJIF010033073.1, forward strand.
AAGAGCTCGGAGCTAATAAGGAAGAACTTCGGATGCTACTAAAATACTTATTGAGAAAGAAGAAACTAATTGAATGTATTCAAACTTCATACATAATACTGTTTTAAATGAAAAGAATTACATTTCTTGTCAAGCGTTTTTCTGTCTTGATCAGCCAGTGTGTATGACCCTTTGCCCCTCTGGCGACCACCGTGTATGGGCCCTCTCAATTTGGCCCGAGTTTCTCGCATTATTTTTCTAAGCACTCTGGATGATGTGCTTCAGGACCAGGTCGCTAACTTGAAACTTGCGGGGCTTCACCTTCTTGTGGTGTGAGGCCCGAATCTATTGTTGGTAGGCAGCGATGCAAATTTACGCTTGATGTCATCTTTCCTCTGACTGATCTTGAGCCAAACATAGTTGAGCAACATTCTGATCCCACTCGATCCCTTCTATGCGGAGTGTCAGCATGCATATATCGACGAGGATGATGGCCTCCGTCACATATGCTAGCGAGAACAGAGTTTCGATCGTCGGGATGCGCTTTGTGGTTTGGTATGCCCAGAGTCCTTGTAGTTTTTTCACCCATTTGCCTTTCACCTTGCCCATACTCTTGCACAGGCTATCGAGATTGTACGACTGCTGATCTCGGCTTGGCCGTTACCTTATGGGTAGTAAGGGTGGAGAACCGGTGGGTGATCTTATACTTGGAATAGAAGTTTGCCACATGCTTGCTCGCGAAGGTGGTTCTATTGTCAGAGACGATGATGTGAGGAAGCTCGAAGCGACAAACGACGTTCTGCCAAAGAAATTTCACTATTTGTTGTTTCGTGACTTTGGTGAGCCGCACTGCCTCTATCCATTTAGAGAAGCCTTCGGTGGCTGCTAGAAGGAACCTGAACTGGGGCAGAGCTCATGAGAGAGGACCCACTACATCAAGTCCTTACTGCATGAAGGGCCAAGGCTCCGCAAAGTGTGAAGGTCTTCGCTCGGCCTGATGGAGGCAGGAGCGAACCTTTGACATTGTGGGCACTTCCTCACGTGTTCCTTGGGCCGTCGAACATCTTGGGCCAATAGTACCCCAGTTGATGGCCTTATGGGCGAGGGATCATCCTCCGATATGATTTCCACAGTCGCCACCGTGAATCTCAGGCATTACCCTCTTGCTCCTTGGGTCCGAGGCATTTCAAAGTTGGCCAAGAAGTTAGCATGATTGTTCTCGGAACTCGCTTGAAGTCGCAGCGGGGAAACTTGGCCTTTAAGCATAGGACGAGTTGCAAGTACACCTCTACCTGTTCGTCTTTGGCCGCATACTCTCCGTTGACTTGGCAGACCACTAGTGTCAAGTCGCATCTGACCTCGAGCCTAGTGATACCGAAGGTCGTCGCCATTCTCAGCCCAGCGATGACTTCTTCGTACTCGGCCTCGTTGTTTGAGGCAGGGAAACCGAGTGTGAAGGATTGTTCGATGATGGAACCCTCGAGGCGGTTAGGATGACTCGGCTCTTGCCCCTATTATTTGAGGCCCTGTCGATGTTGAGAATTCACCCATCCCGCGAGTCGCTTTGTGTCGGAGCTCTTGGGATGAACTCGGCAATGAAGTCTGTCAGGACTTGTCCTTTGATCTCCGCCCTAGGCTCATATTTGACGCATTATGGATTTAGCTCCGCCGCTCATTTCGTTATTCGCCCAGTGACTTCTGAGTTCTCGATGATGCTTCACAGAAGATACTCCATTAGCACGATAATCAAAAAAAACATTGGAAGTAATGTCTTAGCTTTCTCGGTGTGATGAAGAGAGCGAAAGCCAATTTTTGCATCCTTTGACATTTGGTGTGGGCTCTGGTCAGCGGCCTACTGACATAATATATCGATTTCTGGATGCCTTTATCCTCGCGAACCTAAGCCCAACTCACAGTGGACTTCGATACGACAAGGTAGAGGAACAGTGTCGACCCAGTAACAGCGGACTCCGACACGACAAGATAGTGAGACACATTCTCTCACACAGTCACATTCCGTGGTAGCTCTTCGTCCCCCATTCTGTGTTAATTTCATGGTGTCCCGAATATTTTATTTTTCCTATGCAAATTATTTTTCTTCTCTTATGATCTGTTTGCTAGTGTTTTCACTTTATTTTCCGTGGTAGAAAATTCTCTGACCTAATTGTACATTTGGCAGGTACTTACATGCAATGTTAATACTTGTAAGAGAAGTTGATGTGTACATAAAGAGAATAACGTTGATGTTATGTCCAGAATCCAGACCAAAATGTTTTGTTGCCGAGCATATTTGCTATGTTTTTGGTTGCTCCATGGGGAGGGTGAATGTTCACTCTAGTGACTTTCAGCACCCTCTCTGTTAGTTAGAGCTCAGGCTTTGTTGTTATAACTTTGCGGAACACAATGACATATTATCGCAATCATGTACAACTTAACACTTATCTTCCGTAAATATCTTCATGAAATTGTTATCTGTTACTTGAAATCTTGATCTTGTTGTAGTCTTCTGGGTACTTCTATATTCTTGGTTTGACTTTAAATTTGGCTATTTGATTTGGCTGGTACGAATCTGTACATAATTTCAGCTGAACTTTTGTGTCTGTATTATCGTAAATATTGGGTGGTGGTGTTCTAGTTTTTGAGAATTTGAACAAGATTTCTTTTGATGGATATGAATATTATTCTGTTGCGGCGCAGAGTGGCTGCGAAGACAGTCACTTCAGAAAAAGATAACATAAGAAAGAGAACATAAGAATCTGTGTGTGCATCCACTCACCTTATCTCCTGAGTGATCAGATTTTCATCAAATCAAGTAGAGCTTGACAACAAGAATGTCAATGGCCTTCCTTGTTCGCATATGCTCCGCCTGGCCACCATATTGAACAGCGAAACGAGTAAATGACTTTGCGTAGTTTCAACTGCTCAATCCGCATGGATAAGTAGGACCACTAACTTGTTTGTTCTTGGGTCAAACCCAATTTGCAGAGAATCAAAATATGGATGTTGTGGGTGTTGAAATATTATGTGTCATTGAAGCTTAGTTTTTCTAGTAGCAATCTTGTATAAATTTCTATGTAAAATTTGAGCATCTTTTTTATCTCTATGGCTTTTCTAAGTGAGCTCAGAAGACACTCTTAATTATCTGAAAGGAGTAATGGTGTATTTACTTGATCTCTATCTTTGAGCTTGATTGATCTCTTTAAACCATGAGGAATATATTCCTTATGGCAGAGGGAAAATTAATGATAGGAGCCTTAAAAAAAAGTTAGGATGTGGCAAGTTGAAGCTGACATAGGGTTTCCTATAAATAAAGGTGTGTGAAGCCAAGAGCAAGCAACTCAACAAGAAGAGGAGCCTTACATGAAAATAAGAGCCATCTTAGGCAGCCAAGGATGATTTGCCTATGTCCTCTTTGAGGTCTTTGGTGTGATTTTGATCTAAACTCGAGCTAGCTCGAGCTCAAGACGAGTTGAGATCTCTATGTGGGTTAATAGGCAGTCTCCTTGGCTATTCTGAGTGGCTCTTATCCCTCATGCCAGGCTTACATCTCTTCTGGCATTGCTGGCAATGGTGCCAACGACAAGCCCTTTATATCCTGATCTATTCCAATTAGGTATGAATATCTTTTCGATACACTGTTCATGTGTCACGAACCACGTTTGAAGTAACTATATCTGAACCTGTGACATGAGGGTTTTCGATAGAAGTACTCAACTATCCCAACCGTTGCTCGCACGTCATCCTCGTAGTTCTATGTGACTGAATAGACAAAAAGTACGGAAAAAATTGGCCTAGCACTGAATTTCTTAGATCTTCAGAAAGAAGGTTTTCTTTATAAATGTATAATATTATAGACTGCGAATATATGTTCTTTTTTTCAGGTATCATATATGCCCATTTTATTATGTTTCCGGAGAAAGTCTCAAGAGCTTATATGTTTCTTTTAATGAGCTAGCATGTTGATATTGTACATGTAGGCATAATTCACATTGTTACATATATAGCATAAGAATCACCGATGCTTCAGCGAATCAATATATTCAGTTTCTGAGAGAGATTTGTGAATTATGAACCCAAAATGTCACTATGGAGTGTAATCTGATACAGAACTACATCTGAAAAGCACTTGCTGATGACAAAATATACAATGATCAAACTTATATAAAGTGGAAGGGATTTTTTCCACTGTATGTAGTGAATCTACAAGGTGAGGTACGTCTTCACCATGGTCGCTCCAGTGGGATCGGACATGAGATGTCTGACGAGGCACATTCTCATGCTTTGAGGAGCAATTGCGAACATGTAGAAGGCAAACCATATAAGGTCCACTGACGAGAGCGTTGAGCCAAGAAATCCTTGCCACATCCTGCAAACCGATATATGACAGATTCAATAAGAGACCCATAACTATTAGCTCAATATGAGAACATTGATCGAGTTTATTTTTTCTTATGTGTACATTTATATCGATAGCTAAGTTCAATATGTGACCTAAAAGTATTCCAGCTGCGGCAACATAAGTTATGATGAATCAGTGTGATGATCAGTTTTCTGCGGGAGACTGATATGAAAAATAACTTTTGGAAATTTAAGCAGTTATTATATAGTCCAAACTTATGTGATGATGTTAGTTATGGAATCAATGCTTTCCAATCTCCAGAGGCTTAGCTTGTAGAATATGTTTCTTAGCCTCATTAATATTGGATCAACCTGAATAACCTCAATCAGTGTTGCTGATTGGTTACCCAATGATTCTATTCCATGTATTTGTTTATTTATGTGATCTTCATAACATACAAATATATGAACTTTTATCAAAAAAGGAAACTTGTGTGCTAAAGATAAGCACATGCAGAAAATACAAACAAATAAAATCAACGGATTGTTCTTATCACAAGTACAAGCTGCGGTATATGTTAATTGATAGCAAACTTGAAAGAAAGAAGGAAGGCATACCAATTTGGTAACCGGAAAAATGTCTGAAAGAATGTCCTGATGCCTTCAATATCCAACTGTGTTATTAATGCTAGCCCGAAGAGGAAAAATGCCCTTTGACGTTTTCTTTCTTGAGGCCACAGTGTCGTCCATGCTGAAACAAAGTAGATAAATGAGTAAAGCAAGCAAACTAACAACTATTCCCTTATTAACTATTTGTTAATTTAATTTTCTTGCAAAATCTATTTACTTCATACCTAACATCGAGGGGTTTTGAGTGCTTGCAATGGCAATGTTTTCTCTGAAATGCATATTTCTCTTCAGTATATTTGCTATTACAGAAGCGTACCGGGGAGCTTCTGACAGAGATCTCACAACTGAATATCCTGTTTAATTTCTTAAATCAGTTTCAAGTGTTCAGAAAGGAAAAAGGAAGAGTGAAAATGGACAAGGTTTTCTTACCGGTGGCCGGATGCACCATGCTGGCTGCAGCACCGAATGCAAGGTTTTTCTGTTGAGTGTTTGGTAAGGATCCACCAACAGGAATGTAGGACCACTCCTATAATAAAATAAATTCGATTTTTTTAATATAAATTCTAACTTATTTAATTGATTCCAACTTCAATATTATTACTTAAATTCAAAATTATTTCTGGTCAAGTAGGACATCAGAACATGTAAATTTATTCAGACCTGTTCGAGTCCATGAATAAGAACCTGAAAGATATTATTATTACATAGGCTATCAACGTAAACAACCATTTTCAGTCAGCTCACCTCTTCATAAACTTTCAATACTCGAACACCCATGGCTTCCAAGCGCAACATCAGTTTTTTCTTAAGAAGCTCGAAGGGCATAGCATCTGTTGAAGCCAAACAAGTTTCCTGTGACCAGAATGTCATTGAGTATGTTATAGCAAAAACGCACAACATATATCGGGAGCCTTTAATCAGAACAACAGCTAACCTCAAAGAACACTCTTGTAGGTGACATCGGCATCACATATAGAAAAGTGGGATATTCTTCTTCAGGACATTGCTGTTTTTCTTTCGCATAATCTCTGTAGTCCATGAAAACCATTAAGCTGGGATCATATGGACTGTTTTGCACCTGAAAATTAAGATAGAACTTACAGCTAATGGAAAGATGCAATTCCAAGAAATTGGGTAAGACTACATTTCAATGAAACAATATCTAACTAAGCATGAGGACATTTTAGAATGCAATCCGAGTCAGGTAATGTGGAAGCTATAAATATCACAGTAGCTACTCAAAACTTAACACAACTTAAATGAGCATTTCTTACCTCAGCTTCCACACCGTATGCTGTCTGTACAGATACACGAGGCCCCCTACCTCGTATTCGAGAAGTTTCCCAGATGCTGCTCCAGATGCGACAATGGCAAGCCTGCAGTATTAGAAACATGACATTTACAATATAATTCAAATGGAAATTAAACCAAGAGAATGCTGTTATTTTATCTTTTTCAATATGTACCTGCAAGGAACCATAAGCTCTCCTTCACAAGCAACAACACTATGACCGTCATTTGATTCAATAATTTTTTCCACTTTTGAATTCAGATATGTAACCCCAGACTCTTGACACCTGGAGAATTCTATGTATATTAGCACAGAACATAGTCACTGACATTACCATAGGATTTGAAGTAGACAGAGTTTGGTTCACCTTCTCAACAACTCTGCATGCAACAAATGCCGGCTAACTCTCCCATACGCACGACCGATTAAAATTGGCTCATTGCTATCAAGGTATACAATTGTATCTTGCCAGACATGCTCTATACAGCCTTGTAACCCAAGATCTAAAGCAAGAAACTATTAGATCCTATAAGAATATTGCAGGTGAATATGGTTAAAGATTTGATGTTATGCACGCCAACAACACAATACCTTTAAATTCATCCTCCCAAACACCATAGTTGTTAGTAAATGGGAGGTCAGGTCCGATGAGACCGACACGCAATCCTTTCTTAGCCGACTCTGCGGCAAGAGAAAGACCGGCCGGACCACAGCCAATCACCACCAAATCCAGGAGAGAATCACTCGTACATATGCGAGGCAGCTGCAAACAATATGATCACCTGAAGCGTTATGGTTAAGAAAAACGCTGAAATCGCAAGGAGAGTGAAGCAAATTATCTGTGGTATCATATTGTAACGTCTTGTGAATCATCATGCTATGAATCAATCAAAAATTCGGTAGAAAATATGCTGACCCAACAAATCTCTCCCTCTTCATGTGTCATGCCCACATGATCCGAATTAACTAACACTGTTTTTTCAATGTAATATACAAAGCAAAACGAAATTTCACTCTAAAATCTTATGATTTTTTTTTTTTTTTTTTAATTTCACGTGCATTTGCACGGGCCCAACGAGAAGAGCAAAAAGCTGTACCTTATCCGAGATCTTGCTCTGAAGCTCCATGGGCTTCGTCCCCTGCATTTGCACGTACACGATCTCCCTCCCTCCCGCCTTTATGTAGTCCTCCTCGTCAGCGAACTTCTCCTTTATCGCCGCTGCCTCCACCACCGCCCCGCCGCCTCCTCCGCCGCCGACGCATCTCAACCGGAGGTGCGGTGGCGGCCCCCTGCTTCGACCAGCGGCGGCGGCGGCGGCCAGATGGTGAATCCTCCGCCTCCTGACCTCCAGTCGTGGAACGACACCGAGAGCGCCGCCGAGCTTGCGCACCCAGAGCACTCCATTTTTTGGCAAGAAAGCTGGGGCTTCTTTAAGGATCAAGAAGTAGAGAAGGCGCGAAGGGGGGTGGGTGAGAGGGAAGAGGAACAGGGGAGGTGGGGCGCGTTGTGCGTGAATGGGAAGGGAGGGAGGGTTGGGGCACGTGGATGGAGAGGATTGGTTGAATGGTGGAAGGTCTGGATCGCATGGATAATCTTGGATATATTGTATGTACAATGCTTTTATTTGTTGGCAATTTTTTCAATAAATCCACCTTTTTAAATTAATTCTAAAAATCAAACCTCCCACAAAATATTTTCAAACATGCACCTTCGCTAGGACATGTAGACGTCACATCATCGGTTGATCATTTAATCTCGTCAACATGGCGACCTCTTCTAGGGGACAGTAGCATTTTTTTAGTCCGGATTTAGTAACCCAAGATCAAGAATTTATTTATTTTTTATTTCAAAAGTTGATCCGTGATTGTCAATCCTGAATCAAGAAACTAAATTTTGTTTAATCAAGTTTTGAAATTAAAAAAATAAAACAAAAACAATAAGTTGACAGTCAAACGATGATGATGATGATGATGCCATACAAAGAAAATCAAGTTGTTATTGAGAAACAATCAAAGAAGGAATTTGATGAGACATACTGTAAGAATCATTATCGTCATCATCTTCATCGAAACAATCGAGGTCGTATTCATCATCGCCTGCAACAACATTATCGTCATCACCATCGAGGTCTATGCTATTCCTGCCATCTTCTTTTTCCTCTTCATTGACTTCAGCGCTAACAACAACAACTCTGCCTCTCCTCTTTCCTCACCACAGCCCAAACCCACCATAGTAATAATACAAGTTGTTGGAATCCCGAGCTTTTGCTATTATCTCAACTGTTGTTAATTCTGAGGCATGATCAGTTGCTTGATGGTTGGAGCTGTAAGATTTTGTTCGGGCAAGATGGTGTTGGAATCCTTTGCACATAGGACAACAACACTAGAAAATAGTCTCCAATTGTACGAACAAAGCAATCAAAGGAAAGAAAGCGAGAATACAAATTTAACAAGGTTCGACAATTGCCTACGTTCTCGTGGTAGAGAGAGAAATCTTATTAAAACAATCAAGCACAAGGTACAAATATTGGGGACGATACCTCTTTCTATATATATATATATATATATATATATATATATATATATATATATATATATATATATATATATATATATATATATATATATATATCTCCAAAAAATTCACAAAGAAAAGGAAACCAAAAACACTGAAATCGAATAAGAAATGAACTCAGGATCAGACTCAGAATCACAACTGTCTCTTATGCTAGTCGACTTATAAAAGTATAAGTCGACTACTCTATAGTAGTCAGAAAATCCAACTCTCTATATGATATACAGTCGACTAGTCTAGTTCTCACCTATGCAATCCATGTCAAAATATGACTGACACGCTTCTCGTAATCGACACCATTGATTAGATCTCTCTCTGGTTAAACTCCAACAGAGTTAAAAAGCCCTATCAATAAGATTTTATACTCTCCCCACAATTCTCCACCTCGGGGAAGATTTCTCAAATCTGAGCTGAACACAACATAGCATCATGTCGACTCAAACAGGTTGCACCAGTGTGATTGCATATGCACCTGTGACGCCCCGATTTCGCGGGTACGGGGACATCACTGCGACGTATATACGCAGGTCGGAACTACCCTCACGTATATACACTAAGCATCAGTATAGGTAGGAATCAGAGTACGGAAGCGCAGTGGTAATATACATTCCAACAGAAAAGTACAAGTACATGGTTATCACAGAAAGTGATACAATATTACAGGAATATTACATCACCAGAAAATACAAGAGTACATAATGCGAGGAGATATACAAAAGCTGAGAGGTGCTCACGAGCAGCAAGAGGGACCTCGAGAGCCAAACAGGAGAAGAGCTGGAAGGAAGAGCTACGGCGGCGTCCAAGCGTCTGCTGCACTCTGACCACCACGGGAGGATCCGCTGCGCACTCTGATTAGCTACAGCCAAGCCACCATGGTCCGGGCTCTAGAATCTGGACATGAGAATCCAGAGTTGTCAGATGCAACCTTGCAAGTACATATAGTAAAGCCAAGTGACGTGCATACCAGATACATGTGTACAGGAAATGTGTATCATGAATATAAGCACATATGAATATGAAATAAGACAGTGAGTAAAGTAACTACAGGAAAAATCAGTTATACAAGTCCACATTACCGATCCGTGAGATTAGTACATCGAAGGAATAATCCAAATAAGAAAACCCTCAATATATTCCCTACATCTCACTTCACTGTAATCTGAGTTTATATAACCTGACTTTGCCGTCACAATAATATAATAAAGAAACAGTATGGAAGCAATCAAGTAATCACATAAGATAGCACATGTATAAGCAGTGAACAGTATAGATCAAGAGTATAGCTAGTCGGTTATCAGGAGCATGTTATTATTAAGTTATTAAGACTCATCTGATTTGTATAGGTCGGTATGTGTCCCGTCCCACATACCTCAGCATACAGACCAGAGAGTAAGTTATTAAAAACTGATGGAGATTGATGAACCATACTTAGAATGGGTCCCGTGCATGCCCGGGACAACGGTCAAGAAGTATCCGGTGCTGAGTCGGAACGTATCGCCCAAACAGGAATAGGATGTCACCGCTCCCACAGGAATAGGCCCAGGGGCTTATGGTACAACCAGCAGGCAGGGGAGTAGGGTGTCAATGCACAAAAGCGCCTGGTGGCCTCTAGGACGAATCCAAGTATATGGTCGCGCGACACTATAAGACCTTCATAAACATGGAGACTTTATCGGTACTCATCAGTTTTCCCAATCTGGTGTAAGTTATCTAATTATTATAATTTGTTCAGTGATAATGTCCATAGGGTATTCACAGTAATCTTATATTCATGGTTATCCAATTACGGGGGTCAAAAGGAGTATAATATCAGGAGTAATGTCAGGAGCCTCTCTATTTCAGGGGTTCAAGTATACAGGAGTACAGGAGTTCAGGAGTACCAAATGTCTGGTAATAATAAAATTATCATGTCAAGTCCCCGTAAAAGTGATAGTCATGAATATGCCATATAATACAAGTATCAGGGGTGGTAGTGTCTGGTCAAGGGTCACGATATCAGGACAATGTACTTGTACCACATGAAAGCATGTCATATATCGGGTGTCAGGATCAGGTGTCAAGTATGACATATCAAGTACTGGTGTCTAATATCAAGTGCCGTGGATCAGGTATTAAGTATAACATATGAAGTGCCGGTGTAAATACCGAGTGCCGGTGTCATAAATCATTTATCAAGTATAACACGTCAAGTGTCGGTGTCAGATGTCACGTGTCACATATAACATGTCTAGTGTCGGGAAAATACCGAGTGCAATATCATATATTAACTCGTATAGCAAGGAGTCAGGTACTAAAATTACAGTAGCAAGTGTTAAGCGTGTTACGGTAGTAATACAATGTTCACATATCAATATCATGCAACAAATTAAGGGTAGTTATTTTTAAGTTTAATATAAAGCACTCGCATATCTTATATCAACTAGCATACGATGCATCTTGTATAAAAAATAAAATAACAATTATTAGGCATGAAATGATGGTAATAAATAAAGAAATGTAATCGCCTATCACCAGAATGAAAATACCGAGAAATCTGCTAATTGGTGCGAGCAAGCCACTAGCCCATATATATATTAAAATATATAAATTTAAATATATATATATATATAAATATTAGAGAGGGAATGAGAGAGGAGAGAGAAGGTTGTGGGAAGGAGAGAGAGAAAATAAGGTATTTTTAGAAAAAGAAATAAGAATTAAAAGGGCAGGGGTATGATTGTAATTATGGGAAAGTAATTAGGAAATGAGGGGATGGGTATTAAGGGAATGTAGAAAAGTGGGTATATTTTAGGAAAAGAAAGAAAGAAGAAAAGAAAAGAAAGAAAGAAATAAAGAAGGAAAGAAGAAGAAAGAAAGAAAGAAGGTGGGGGGAGGGATGGCCGGCGGCCCTGGGGCGGCGCCGCAGCCGCCACCGCCGGAGGTGGGGGCGGCGCGCCTAGCCCGGGGAGGGGAGGAGTGGAGGGGTTGTTTGGTGGTTTGGAGTTGGTGGAGGAGTTTGGTGGTGGTAGTTGGTGGTGTGGTGGTTATGATGGTTGTGGTAGTTGTTGGAGGTGGTGGGGAGTCAGCGGAGGAGGAGGTAATGATTGAGGAGTTGAAAGTGGAGGAGGAGGTAATTTGGTGGGGAATTTTGGGGAAGAAGGTGAAGTGGTGGTGGTGGGTTTGGATAAAATTAGAGATGGTGGAGTGATGATTGGATGAAAAGGAGAGGTGATGATGGAAATGGGTTTTATTTTGTTGAAGTGTTGGAGAAAAATGAAAATAGATAGAAAGGAGAAGGGAGGGTTTTAATGGAGAAGGAGGAGAAAAGTGAAATGATGAAATGCGATAGGATAGGGGCTGCAGCAGTAACCATGGGCTGCTGCAGCCAGCTGCGACTGCGGCTGTGGCAGGGAAGCGCAATGCACGGGGAAGGCAAGGGGAAAAAGAAAAGAAAGAAAAAGAAAGAAAATTAAAGGAAAAGGAAAAAATAAGAAGAAAGAAAAGAAAATAGTAAAAAAATTTATTATTAAATAATTAATTTATTAAAATATGTGGGAGTATAAAGTAGGGAGTAGAGAAAGAAAAAGTAAGAAAAGAAAATGTCGGTAGATAATATTTATTATTTTAATAGGGCAAAAATTTGACTGTTTCAGAAACGTTCCAAAAAATTCTCAAAAAATAGTAAATATTATTTTAAGATTCTTGCTGAAATCAAATTCGAGAAATTTAATATATTTTTCAAATTAAAAATCTTGGAATCTTCTGACAGTACCGGTCAACACCAAAATCGGTCAAATTTTGATAAATTTAGAAAAAATCTCAAAAAAATGCATTTAGATAGAAATGAAATTCTAAAAAATAACATGAAAGCCGTTTCTAAATTCAATCCCATTTGAATCTGAGAATCGGTCAGCGATGCCGACCGACACCGGTTTTTGAGATTTTGCAGAAAAATTCTGAAAAATTCAAGAAAATCATGAAAAATCTAAAATATTAGAAAACAATATCTGAAACTGAAATCGGTCAAATCGAACTTTCAGAAAGGTCAAATCAGGTAGCAGAATGATATCGAGTTCCCGTTCTGGGTCAGGGCTGACTCTAAAACTGAGAATCCAGATCCGATACCATAAACATGAGAAATCACAACTTAAAAACAAATACTGGAAGAAAATTGCAATAATACGGTCGAAAAAGTCGGGACACGTATCTGGGTACATATCCCAGGAACAAGGTGCTACAGTATCCCTGCCCAGAAGATCAAGTCACCCATAGTCCATCCAAACAAGCTCTATCGAGCTAAAGCAACTGAAAAGATATGGATTAACTCTTTGCTATGTGCAAACTTCACTCCCAAAATAATCTTGGTAAGCATGTCGGCGGGATTCTCCTTTATGTGAATCTTTTGTAACTCGATGTCACCCTCATCAAGAATTCCCCGAACAAAGTGGAACCGGACGTCAATGTGCTTCATCCTTGCATGATACACTTAGTTCTTTACCAAATAGATAGCACTAATACCATCACAGTTGATCTTTAAAAGAACATGATCAATCCCCTAGTCGTCAAGTAACCCTTGATACCAAATTGCCTCCTTCATAGCCTCTGTCATGGCCATATACTCAACCTCATAGTAGACAATATGACAGTAGACTGTAGAGTAGAGCGCCAGTTGACCGGTGTTTGGGACAATATAAACACATATCCCATTGTAGACAATCATTTGTCGAGGTCTCCAGCGTAGTCGGAATCAACGTATCTGATACACTCCTGCTTACTTGTAAAATCTTTCTTGAATGTCAAAACCAACATCTATGGTACCTTTGATGTACCGTAAAATCCACTTCATTATCTCCCAATGACCCCTATTTGGATCGTGCATATATCTACTAATCATTGATATAGCTTATGACAAATCGGATCTTGTACGCATCATTGCATACATTAACTACCAACCACGCTAGCATAGGGTGCGTGAGTTATGTATTCATGCTCTTCATTAAAAGTAGAAGACATAATAGCTTTTAACTTGAAATAAAGAGCCAATGGTATACTTATCGATTCTGTATCACTGTTGATACTGAATTTCTGAAGTACCTTCTTCAAATAGCTCTTTTATGTCAAGCTAACGTTGCACCTTTTCGGACTCACTCAATCTCATGCCTAGCACTTTCTTTGCTTCACCATGATCCTTCATCTTGAATTCGGAAGACAAGTCATTCAATTTATCGATTGCAGATCTGCTCTTGAAAGTGATGAGCATATCATTCACATATAACAGTAAATAAATGTACTCTCCACCAGGCAGCACATGGATCGTAATGACTTCGTATGTATTTCTTATCTCTTATGAAACCGTCGAAACACTTGTACCACTATCTTGATGATTGCTTTAATTTATAAAGTGATTTATTCAGGTTGCATATTGTATTCTCCTTTCCTCCAGTTTTGAACCCAGTGGGCTGAGACATGTAAATCTCCTCTTTGAGATCGCCATGGAGAAAGACGGTTTTCACATCGAGCTGATCAAGTTCAACTCGTACTATGCAACCTGTGCCAGCAAAATTCGAATAGACAAGTGCTTCACAACGAGGCTTCAATGCCTTCTGTAGGGGCCGGAAAAGTTTGGTGGTCGGAGAAAGTGGTTTTAGCTGTGAAAAGATTTCCTCAATTCAAGCGAAACGATTACAACCAAAAGAACTACTCTTCCCTCTTTTCCAGTTACAAGGGAGGGAGGATGTCTGAATCTTCCCTTTGTTTAAAGCTGGGTTCTTCGTGTGGCGATGGAGAGTGAATCTTGTTCTCCGTTGACCAGATGACCGTCCTGGACCGTCGGGGGTCTTCTCTTCGGTTGGTAGAAAGAGTAACTCGGCTCCGTCTACCAAAACTCTCAAAGAGGAGGTAGGCGAAGAGCGGCTAGTACTCAGTAAGCTCGCTGAAGAGTCGTGCTTCTCTCTTGATGATCCTTCTGCCTGGATTCGATCGATTTTGATGATGCCCTATCTCAAAGCTCTCTCTCTCTTCAAAACTCCGATCTTCTGCCAAGCTCGATCCTCTCAAGCCTCTATCCCTGTGTGTCTCTCAAAAACTCCGATCCTCTCTTCATAGCAAAACAAGGCTATTTATAGGGATCTCAGGGGTGAAGGTGCCTCCTGAAAACGCTCCCGAATGAGGGGCCACTACCCGCTACATGCGCGGTGACTGGCCCCGCAATCAGGGCAGTTGCAACTGAGACGCGGGCGTCGAGCCAAACGCGCCTTGAAGTTTGAGACGCGGGCTTCGGGCCTGCACGTCTGGATGCTGAGACGAGGGCGTCGGGCCGATGCGCCTTGATGCTGAGACGCGGGCTTCGGGCCGACGCGCCTTGATGCTGAGACGCGGGCTTCGGGCCGACGCGTCTGAACGTTGTGACGCGGGTGTAGAGCCAACGCGTCTTAATGCTGAGACGCGAGCATCGATTTCTCGCGTCTAGAGCTTGAGACTCTGCTTCCTTAATGGCTGGTCTGTTAGTCATTTTTAGACAGCCTACAGAACCCCCTCCAAAGTTTCTGATATTCCGCAGTTGAATGGGACGGATTTCGGAATACTTTGGATCTTAGCCGTGTTCGCGTTTTATGACTGGACTGTTGATGCTTCGGGTTTGATCTTATCTGGAATTGGTCTTCGTGAGTGTACTGTTGAACTCTTTGAAGCCGTCAGAGTTGATCGTGTTGAGTGTCTAGATACACAGTCTAGACCTCCCCGATTGCTTTTAGTCTGTCACGGGTGCGCTTTTGGCCGGGAGTGGTTGGTTGTTTGTTTGCGTCAGTGTACTGTTGAACTGACTTGTAGAAGCAGGAGACTGGACGCAGGTTCCTTTTTGAAAAAGCAGAAACTGCTTTAAAGACGCGACTTCTTAGCGAGACGCGATGTTTGGCCTGTTTGAGGGGATGCGGACTTTGGAGAGACGCATCTCTTGAAATGCAGACGCGATTTTCTGGGTGCATTTATGATGATGCTGACGGGGCATGTCCACCGAAGAGCCGCGTACTTTGGGACGCGCACCTGTGCCATGTCATGATTACGCCGCCAGCTGGCCTGGGGAAAAGGCGAGATTTCGCCTTTTGGCGCGCGGATCTCCCGGTTCATTAAGTGAACTGCTCCACGTGTCAACTTCTGACTTGTGGCGGGGTCGCGACGCATGATCTTCCCTGTTCAAACAATGATTTGGCTCCACGCGTCAGGCAGCGATTCGCTGCAGCGTTTATTGGGCCAAACGCTGCGTATCTTCGCGAATCTCCGTGCCTATAAAAGGCAACAGTTGGAGAGATGTATCTTCTTCTCCGAACGAACGCATTCTCTGAGAAAAAGAACTTCCTTCTCTTGTTCAACTATTCATCTCCTCGCTCGGATTTCTTGATTTTCAATAGCTCCCAAGACGAAACCGACTGCATCGACCTCAAGGGCGACCGTCGCCGAGGCTGAGAGAGATGCTTCCTCTGCGCAGGAGGGTGTTTTCCGAGGTAAAAATGCACCTTCGGTGTGGGTTCCGCTATTAAAACATGTTCATAGAACCCTAAGGACCTTTAACACAAGATCGTGTTTGATTCTCGGACGCTGTCCTTGAGATGATAACCGGGGCACGGGCCTGATGATCCGACGCTGGTGAACTCTGCACTCTGGGTCCTTCACTTAGAATATTTCTAATTGTGAAGGTCTCTGGACGCGATTTGTAGAACGCGGATTTGATCCATGTGCCATCAGGCGCTGGCGTCTGAGTCCAAGCATTTTGAAATTTCACAAGTCTTGGTTTGCAGAACGCGGATTTGATCCTTGCGTTCTGTGTCTTCAACCGCCGATTTTGTAGAATCTGGCGTTTGAATCCAAGTACTTCGAATTTTCATAAGTCTTGGTTTGTAGAACGCAGCTTTTGCAGGTCTGGACGCGGATTCGAAAAATTCCTGCGTCCAGTATCTCTTCTGCGTTTTGGTGCAAGTTCGCAGGTCTGGACGCGGATGATAACCCCTGCGTCCAATGTCTCGGCTGCGTTTTGAATTATGAACACTTAGCGTCTTCCCTTATTTTTGGCAACGTATCTGACCAAGTGCCTTTTTCTTTTGCAGTGCCACATGTTTCAGGTTCACTTGCCAAGATGCACCATTTCGGCCGCGTGGGTGGTGCCGACCACCGTCTGACTTTTGCACTGCGAAGGACCATACCTGTGACTGCTGACAGGTCGCCAGTTCGCAGGGAAATGATTGCCCACGTTAATGAGAGGACTTCTCGGGTGCTTATGACCGATGCAGTCTTCGCAACGGATACCCACATCAAGCTGGAGAAGCCTGCTTTCTTCTTTGGAGATCATGTCAGCGACGGTGGCAACCCCATGTATGACGGGAATTACAGGTGGCTCCGTCAGATAGGGGAGAGGAGATACTTCCTTCCAGCCATGGAGAGGATGCTCCCGTTGTCTTATCTCCAACATCTGTCCGTCCTTCGGAAGATGAAGTGGGACGTGTCCCGGGATATCTCTGAGATTACCCTTGGGAATTTCAGCTCCCAGAACGTATACCGTCATGATTGCCATGACCGGGCGGTCCTCGGCTTGTTTCCTGGGTCACGCAAGTCTGAGCTTCCAGTCGGAGAGATCCCGCAGCTTGCCACCACCTTCCTCAACTCGTTCATAGAAGCAGAGGGTGATTATCCGGCCAAGTTCCATTTGCCAGGATGGGTCCACTCCACGGAGAATTCTTGGTGGGGCAGGATGGTGGGTTTGTCCTCTCCGATCTTGGAGATCTGCTTGAGCACGTGGGATTATACTCAGCAGTCAGGGCCGTACAATGGGGCATCCCAATGAGCCTCACAACTTCTTCGGGATCTTGGAGCGCTACAACCCTCAGACGGCGACATTCTTTACCCCGGTTGGAGAAATGGGCCTTGCACTGCATGAGTTGCATGAGGTTTCGGGGCTGGTGATGGGGGAGTTCCCTTATGAAGAATATGTCCCGACTGCTAGGGAGCTTGACCTTATAAAGAAGGATTCCCCTGAGGTGTACGAGACCTATTGGGAAGTGATGTGCCACTTCCATATTTGTGGTCAGGTAACCGGTTGGAGGACGCATGGAGTCAGGCATCTATCCTGTGCCAATTACTTATTCAGTAATGTCAGCAAGAAGGATCATTCGATAACTCGACTGGCTCCCCTCTCTGAACAGGGAGTTGATGACATGGTCGCACAAGCTTCTGAGGGCTTTTACACCACTGAGTCGAACGAGGACGGCTTCGAACCTGATACGCTTTTTGAAAGCTATCATCACCGGGCCCGGGCTTCTATCTCTAGTCGAGCGCTGTTGGCGGGCTTCTTGATGCTGTGGTTGAAGCGTTGCGTGGTACCTACACGGCCACATGAAGTTATTGTGGCAGATGTGGTGTACCCCGCGGTACTCTTGGCTCATGGCCACCCCATAGCCCTTCTTCCCGCCGTGGTGGCTGGTATTCAAAGTGGGCTGCGGGTGTTGACCAAGAGCTTCTGCGGACCCCCAAAGACTACTAATTCTCGTGGGGAGCCGTATACCGACTCAGAGGGGAACCCGACGGTGAAGCACCCCAACCCGCGAATTGAGCTGCTTACACGTACCTCATGGCTTGGTACGTGATGCATTGCCCGTCTCTAATGACGTCAGCGCGTGGGAGCGTGGATCATATCCCATTTGTGCAGCGGCTGGAACGTTCAGAGTGGCATGACACCTACCTGTATTACATTAGGAAGCGTCTTTCCTGTGCTGCCAACTACCAGCTCAACCGCTGCTTTCCAGAGGTTCAAGGTGCAGCCCCCGGGGAGCTGTTCACGGATGTCGCTGGGCGGGATGACTTCTCGCAATTGCCTGCTGGAGCCTTCTGGTGGTTGATCATATACGACCAGGATATGTGCTGTTTCGCCAAGGAACTTCCTGCACTATCGAGCCGTATATGCCAAGTCGTTTTGCCCGACAATTTGGCTATGATCAGCTTTACGTCGGGAATCCCAATGCTCAACTTGCCTTTGACGGGAATCTGTTCGAAGGCGCTCGGGCTTGGTATTACAGTGTGGCTGGAGGGACGGGAGCAACGTTCCATCTACCCGACGAGGCGCCTAAGTGCCGTATGAGCTTCAGCTTCTGTATTTGGTACTCCCAGGCCGGCCAGACGCCAGATCTTATTCCGGAGTCTTCATGTCTTGAGAGTATCAATGCCAGTCTCGAGGAGAGGTCTGAATCCAGTAAACGTACTAAACTCCTCGACCAGTACCTGAAAGCTCAGAGGGAGGTCGAGAAACGATCGAGGAGGGAGCCCTCAGTAGTGAGGGCGGCACCGCGACCGGCAAGGGCAAAGCCGCAAGCGACGAGGGCGGAGCCACCAGCAATGAGAGTGGAGCCGCGACCGGCAAGGAGGTCGAAGCAATTGGCGAGGAAGCGTCGTCGACGCTCTGCTTCTGTAGTTGAGCCTGCCCCAAAAAAGGCTCGGAGGGACTTAACGGCTGAAGTCTCTCAATCCAGAGCTATCTCTGCTGGAGTTGAGGTTCCTCCTGAAAGTGTCCCTGTTAGAGTTGAGGAACCGCTGGAAGATGAAGATTTTCCAAGCTTGGTCCGTGCTCCTAGGTCACGCAGCGAGACCGTGGAGGAAGGGGAGCTTGTTGAGCGACCCTTGATGCTGGTGATACCGAGTCACCGGAGGTTGACATAATGGGCGAGTCTCCTTCTGCTCATGAAGGGAGAGACGAGGTACAGCAACCGGGGTCTCCTAGTGTCTTTATTTCCAATCCTCGGGCAGTCGACCCTAGTCCTACCACTGGAGTGATTGGGGGTAAGGCTCCTGTTGCGGAGCTTCCTCGCGTGGCGCTATCGTCTTCTTCGGCATCGGGAGAAAGTGACTTTGAAGATAAAGTCGACTATGGCGATGAACCCGCTCTTCCTGATCAGGGCGGATTCTTTGACGTCTCGGAGGAGGAACAACATGAGGGTGAATCATCGACTGCGTTACCGCTGGCGATAATCCCTGCTGAAGGTACAACTTCGCATGTCGAGGCGATGGAAACAGAGTTGACCCAGCCCAAGGGGATTGAGGCTTCGGCCGCTGAGATAACCTTGGAGGGGGCAGCTGTTGAAGTTGGGGAGCCTTCCCCTTTGCCAGGAGGGGAAACAACCATTGAGGCTGAGGAGGCTCTCACTCCGCTGGTGAAGAAGGCTACTGCTGAAGCTGGGAGAGACTCCCATTCTACAGGACTCGATGCCTCTGGACCTCGATCCTAGTAAGGCAGCTCTGACTGAGGGGGCTCAGGTGGGGAGTCCTGACGATCAGCACCCTTCCAGAAGGCCCCACAGCTCAATCCTCGGTGGAAGTTTCTGAAGAGGTTGTGCTTACAGCTCCTTCCTTGGTCGTGGAAGCTCCTGCAGAGGCAGCGCTCCCGGAAGCGCCAATGGGTAGTCTTGTTCTGGCCACATCGACGGCTGGCACGGCTCTTGTGCGAGAAGACCCGCCCTATATCCCTTGTCCCGTGACAGAAAAAGGGTCGGGAAGCTTCTTAGGTGGTGAAGACATGGGGGATCTGGCACGTCAGATGGTGCAACAATTCTTCACCTCGATGGGATCATGCATTGATCTCATCTTCCGTGGACACAGCACCTTCCAGTTCGCCCAGAGGCTTCTTGAAAATATGGCCGTGAGCGTCGAATTGGCGGGAGGCCCTTCACTTGCCAGGGCATGCCTGCGGGTGGTAGAGCAACTTGGAGATAACCTGCGGGAGCTGGAATCTTTGGAAGATGCAGGTTCTTCCGGCGAGGCCCAGGCCATCCTGACTAGGCTCCTAGCTGCTCAGGAACGGGAGCGACAGGAGGCGGAGGCGCAGATCACTGCCGAGATCCGTGACCTTGAATATTCCAAGGCTGAATTTCAAAAATTAGCCAGAGATTCGAGGGAATCTGAGCTCAGTGTGCAGAGCACGGAGCAGGTCATCCTCAGAACTCGGGACATTATTGCCAAGGCGGAAGCTGTTCTTGCACTAAATGAGGAGAAACTTGTCTCCCTCAAAAAGGAGCTTGAGGAGCAACGGGCCGCTATGGCGCGAGCTGAAGAGAGTCTGTCTCTGCAATCTTCCAGGGTGGACTCTCTGCGGATGCAACTGTCTGCCAGAAGTTTCTTATCTGAGGCGGAGCTGCGGGACCGGGCTATCATGGAGGCTGAAAGGACGCGCCAGCATGAGATTCACCGTCTTAGGGAACAAATCCGTTCCTTGGTGAACCAGGACATTTAGCCTTCTTTTCTTCTTTTCTTTTTTTTTTTTTTGAAAAGAAAAGGGACACTCTATTTATTAAGAGTGTTTGTATCCACTTCTATCATTTTTTTTTTGATATAATAGAAGTTTTCTTTGAAGCTTTTGTCCCAATTTCTTTGTCCTGTTGTGGATGAGTTCAACTCTTGATCACTAGTCGTGATTACGGAACTTAGGTAGGACTAAGTTCTTTTAATGGGACGCGGTCTTGGCGAGACGCGGCATTAATCCCACAGGGTGAAACACGGTCATCAGTCTACCGAAACTTAGATTTCACTAAGTCCTTTTGATGAGACGCGGCGTCAATCACAAGTCGGAACGCGGTCTTCTTAGTTCATGAGAACTTAGGCAGGACCAAGTCCTTTTGACAAGACGCAACATCAATCCATAGGGAGATGCGGCCATCATTGTTTCATGAGACGCGGCATTCATTCAGGGAGACGCGGCTCTGAATAACGCGGATCTGCTTCTGCAAAGAAGGAAGCGGGGTCGGGCAGACACGAGACGCAGCCTTGTGCCTTTCCCTTAATTCAAAAATGGATCAAGTGCTCTCTAAGGGGACGCGACTTTGACTCGCGCGGGCATCTTTCTGGGACGCGGATGTGCGGATAGTTCCTCAATCCGCGTCTGGGTGTAAACTCTCAGGCGTTACATACAGCCTGTCATAGGGATTTGGTGTGATCTTTAAACGTCAGATGCGGATTTTCCGCTTTGTTTCCCGAAGCAGTTTGTCCACGCGTCGGCTGCTGATTGGGCTTGAGTATTGATTCTCTTAAATGAGAAACCAGTGCGGGCGGTTGGAGATCAGCGCCAGCGGCGGTTCTCGAAGCAGCGTTACACGCGTCCGGCCTTATTGGATCTTGGCAGTTGTGCAGTTATTAATGCCGGCGGTTCAGATTACGGGGCCATTAACCGCTGTTATCAGGAGCTGCCTATAAATAGGGCGCCCTTTCTCCCTTTAATCCTGCCTTTGGACTATTTTGTTTTTTGAGAGAGCGCTTTGAGAACTTTCATCTTCCTCAGAGAATTGTCTCCATGGATGAGGATGGCTCTGAAGATGACCCAGGGCTTTTAAGCTCCTGTTTGGTCTCTTTAGGAGAAAACAACTCTTTGCCCGGTGACCGCGTTTGCGTCCTGGTGCAGAGAGTACAACTCTTGACGGAGGTCTCCACGGTATGCTGTTCGTTTCACCATGACATTTTAGATTCACCATGGCCTGTACCTTGGCTTCATGTCATCTGGACCCCCTCATGAAGTCTGCATTGGTGCATTCCTTCTGGAATTTGTACCATGGACCTGAACTTCTCCGGACGCGCGTGCAGGAATCTTTGGCCCTTGGTGTTGGCGCGTTTTATGGCTTATGCCTTAGCGCGTTTCATGGCCAATGCCTTGGACGAATTCCAAAAAAGGTTTCAGACCCGCACCTTGCAACTCCTGTTCATGGAGATGGCAATTTTCGGCGTCTGTGCCTTTTCGGCGTTTGTGCTCTTTGACCTAGGCACAGAATGGGACCGCGTTTTGATTCGCGTTTGTCTCTGCTGACGCAACAGTTTGCTTGCTGCGCGTGTCATTCCTGCGTCTGGTAGACTGCATGGATCATTCCCGCATTTGGCTAACTGCGTGGATCACTCCCGCGTTTGCCTCTGCTGACTTAGTTTTTCTCTGTTTACACTAAGCTGCAGATTGTCTCTAATTCTCTCTTTTTGTTCCTTGCAGGCTTGCTGGGCCCTTGGATGAATACTTCGGTCGGCGAACTCGTTCAACCTTCACCTATGAGAGAATATATTATGGTCCTCGTCACCTATAAGAGAGTATATTACATCTCTGACGAGGACCCAACCCTCGCCAAGGTCTCTTCAGATCTGGTGCAAGAGACGGATAGGCTGAGTACGGCGAGGGTGGTCCGGCGGTTGCGGCGGCGGATGAGATCCTCTTCCTCTCCCACTCCAGAAGTCACATCAAGGACACTCCGTTGGATGGCCTGCTGGGGAAAGGGATGGTGATGAAACCCCAGAAGTGACATCGAGGACAGTTAAAGTCCGTTGAGTCTTCTGCTGGGGGAAGGATCAATTCTTGAAGGAAGAGTTGCCGGACTTTTTTTGCTGCCGCCGGACTAAGTGGAGGGTGGCATCCTTTGTGATGACTCCGAAACTTCTGCTCTCACCCCAAGAGTGACTCCATGTTTGTTGGATAGTCTACTAGGGAAAGAGACGCGCCTGAACGAAGGGTTGCAGGACCTTCTGTTGCCACTGGACCTCAAGAACACCATTGCTCTTGGCTTGGTCAGCTAGGGCGCTTTCGAAGTTGGCGTCACGCATCAAAGTGCAACCGGCTCCAATTGTGCACCTGGGATCAGATGCGGTTTCAAGGAGTGAGTACGGCCTCAGAGAGAGAGAGGGACTTCTTTGTACTCCTTAATTGTAACACTCAATCTTATTGTATAAGAGAGCGTTTTGTATCACTTTCATGTGTTTGGATATGAATAAAAGTGACACTTTTCTTTTTTGCTTCTTTCTGTTGTCTTGAACGTTTTGTTTTAGAAGCCAAAGAATAATTTTGGTGGACCCGCCACTTTATAAAAGAAAGTGACGAGTGGAGCGCGTACCCCCAGAGAAGGTGAACTTTTATCAAGGATTTGGGATTAACTTGATTTAAGATCAGCTGGGGATTTTGATGGAAGCATTGTTTATTGGTGTAATGTTAACCAACACTGCCTCCAGAATGAATTTGATACTCGGTTGGGGAGAATATCAAATGAAACTAGACTCGTGGGGAATCTAGTAAGATTTTTACCGTTAGAGGTGTGATATTAACTTAACGGTTTAGAAGTAGTCTTGTCAGAAGTGTAATATTAACTTGACAAGGATGTGAGTTAGAGGTGTGATATTAACCTAACTCATCAGCATCTCAGTTTTATTTGGGAAAACTGAGGGTGTCATGTCATAGGTGTGATGTTTAACTTAACAGTGATAGAAATGCTAGAGGTGTAATGTTGAACTTGGCATTAGTCGTCTCGGCTTAAAGAAGTCGAGGAAAGGTCATAGCCATAGGTGTATTGTTGAACTTAGCAATGACTCGGATGCTGGAAGTGTAGTGTTAACTTGGCATCGTCTATTTCAGCTTCGATATGGAAGTCTGAAGAAAGGTAACTGTCAGAGGTGTGATATTAACTTGACAGGCACTCGATGTACTGCTTAGAGGTGTAATGTTAACTTAAACAGTAGTTTGTCAGAGGTGTGATATTAACTTGACAAGAATTTGCTTGCGATAGGAGCAATTTGAGGACCTGTCATTCTATTGATGAGAATTGACAAGTGGAATTTGAGGTGCCAGAGGTATAGTGTTAACTTGGCAAATTTGAGAGTTTGTTACTCTATGCAGAGTTAACAAGCCAGGTTTATACTCGACAAAGAGCATTCATTACCAGAGGTATAGTGTTAACATGGTAATGATTGCATTTTGTGGTCCTACCATTCTATGGATGAGAATTGGTAAGGGATTTTTTGGAGGGAAGAGTGGAATCAAATCCACTTAGGTGGATTTTTAGCAAACCCTCAGCTGTCAACGGATTTGAGGTGCCTTTACCAACTACCGTTTGAGTTGGGCTAGCCATGCTATTCCCCTCAGCATGATGAGTTGTCGAAGACTTATGTTGGGCTTAAAGGCCAACATTTTCCTCTATCCTTAGCCGTCGGAGGCGTCGGATCAAATGGGAATGTGTCCCTTAGGATTTTTAGCAAATCCTCAGCTGTCAACGGGTTGTCATGCCTTTACCAACTACCGTTTGAGTTGGGCTAGCCATGCTATTCCCCTCAGCATGATGAGTTTGTCGAAGACTTATGTGGACTTAAAAGCCAACATTTTCTTCTATCCTTAGCCGTCAGGGCGTCGGATGTTTGATCAGAGGTGTATTTTTAACTTGATCGGTGGAAGAATGCCATCTAGGGATAGTATTTCTTCAGGAATTTGCCATTGATTGGCATCATAAGTGTATCGCCATTTGAGGTTATGAGGCGATACGATCCATTTGAGTAGACTGACTCTACTACAAACGGCCTTCCCATTTGGGTTGGAATTTTCCTTTCGTCTTGTGTGTCATGACCATGGGTCTTCGGACGGCTAAGACGAGGTCGCCTTTCTTGAAAGTTCGGGATTTGACTTTCTTGTTGAAGGCTCTGGTGATACGAGCTTGGTAAAGCTCGATTTGTTGTTGGGCCTGCAGACGCTTGTCGTCCAAGGCTTCCAATTCTTGGAGTCTCTGTCGATGCTTCTCCTCTGTTGTCATTTCCGCTGTCAAGGCGACGCGAAGAGAGGGAATTTGAATTTCCAGTGGAAGGACGGCTTCGCATCCGTACACAAGGAAAATGGCGTGGCTTTAGTTGGGGTTCGCACAGTCGTGCGATAGGCCCATAAGCATTCGCCCAACTTATCGTCCCAGTCTCGTTGACTTTTCGAGACGAATTTCTTGAGAAGCTTGCCAATAGTCTATTGAAAGCTTCTGCGAGGCCGTTAGCGGGCGGATAGTATGCCGTTGATGACACACTCTGGATTCTGAACTTGGCGCAGAATCTCTGAAAAGCCTGGCTGATGAACTGGGGTCCATTGTCATGGACAATCCGCCGAGGCACACCGAAGCGGTAAATAACGTGATGTTTCACGAACTTGATCACGTTAGAAGATTTCACCTCTTTCAAAGGGATAGCTTCGGCCCACTTTGAGAAGTAATCGGTTATCGCTAGGATGAACCGATGTCCCTTTGATGATGGTGGGCTGATAGGACCAACCACGTCCATCCCCCACATTTCGAACGGCCAGGTAGAGGTCGTAGAGTGGAGGTATCCTGGTGCTTGATGGATGAAATCGCCATGTATTTGACAGGCGTGACATCTTTTGGCATAGGCAACAGCATCGGCAACCATCTTGGGCCAGTAGTAACCCAATCTTTGGAGTCGGTTTGCCAGCTTCGGGCCAGGTTGATGAGCTCCACAAGTACCATCGTGGGCTTCTTTCAATACTCCTTGGGCTTCTTTTGATGAGAGGCATCGGAGCAGGATCCCGTCATGCGATCGACGATACAATGTTCGCGAAATCGCATTGTAGTAGAATTTGGAGGCTTTCCTTCGGATGGCAGCCGCCTCCCTGGTGTCTTCGGGCAAGATGCCGTACAAGACAATCGCCAGTCTTTAAGTTCTGGATCGGTTGACACTTCAAGTGTTTCCTTACCGCGACGATCTCCCGTTGACCTCTGGTAGTCTCCGAGGGGACTTTTTGGGCAGTATAGGTCGTGGCTATAGACGAATACCTTCTCCATTGCTCCAGCTGGAAGAGCTAAGGAGGCAGCAAGGGATGCAAGTGCATCTGCATGCGCATTTTGCTTGCGCGGTACATGGTCGATGTAGAAGTTTGAAAACCTCTCGGCCATGTGGATTGTCGCGTTGTAGTAGGGTACTAGATCTTCATGCCTGACCTCATACTCTCCGCGAACTTGGCTGACGATGAGTTTAGAATCACCGTATGCCTCGAGATTTTTAACGCCAATCTCATCGGCGAATTGCATCCCAATCAAAAGAGCGTTGTATTCCGCCACATTGTTGGAACAGGGCTCGGTTAACGAGATAGCTCGGGAATCACGTAATTTTGTGGGGAGACGAGTACTACTCCTACCCCCGCAACTGTACGTCCCTTAGAGCTTGTTCTCGATGCGCCATCGAAGAAAAGTTGCCATACTTGTCCTTCGAACAATTTCTGGGTCAGGCAGGCTTCGGCGACCTCGTCTGGGAGATCCTCGTAGAGTTTGGCTGCCCTGGGATTTGGGTGTTCAGCTAAGAAGTCCGCCACCGCTTGTCCCTTAATAGCCTTTTGTGGCAGAAAATGCATCTCATATTGTGATAGCAATATGGCCCATTTTGCCAGCCGGCCATTTAGTGAAGAAGGCTTTGTCATAAGTAACCTCAGGGGGTTGACTTTGGATATGACATTTATGGTTTGGCCCACCAGATAGTGTCGCATTTTCTGAATGGCGAACACCAGTGCCAAACATTCCTTCTCGATCGGGTTGTACCGATGTTCGGCTCCGATCATCGTTCTACTTAGGTAGTAGATTGCTTGTTCTCGCCCCTGGTCATCATTCTGAGCTAGTAGAGCTCCCAAAGAATGATCCATTGATCGGACGTACACCAGGAAAGGCTTTCCGGATACCGGAGCTGCCAGGACCGGTGGTTGGGTGAGGTAGTGCTTGATCTCCTCAAATGCCTGCTGGCAAGCGTCGTCCCAAATGAACGAAACGCCCTTCTTCATCAGCTTAGCGAAGGGTTGGCATCTCCCGGAGAGATTCGAAATGAATCTGCGGATGTATGCCAATCGTCCTTGTAATCCTCTGAGCTCCTTGAGGCTTCTGGGGGGTGCATCTCTTGGATAGCGCGGACTTTCTCCGGATCCAAATGGATTCCTGTGGAAGTCACGACAAACCCTAGGAATTTGCCACTGGCTACCCCCAGGAAGGACTTGGTGGGGTTCATCTTCAATTGATGAGCCCGCATGATGTCGAAGACCACCCTCAGGTCTGCTATGTGATCACCTTTAGAGCGGCTTTTCACCGCAATGTCGTCGACATAACATTCCACCGTTTTGCGTATCTGCCGATGGAAAATGGCATTCATGGCCCTTTGGTAGGTTGCCCCCGCATTTTTCAGACCGAAGGGCATGACGGTGTAGCAATATACCCCTAGAGGTATCCTGAAGGAGGTGTGTTTTTTCGTCATCGGGATACATCTTGATTTGATTATATCCTGAGAACCCGTCCATGAAGGACATTCGCTCGAATCCACAAGTATTGTCAATCATGACATCTGTGATTGGCAATGGGAATTCGTCTTTGGGGCAGGCCTCGTTTAGATCACGGAAGTCGATGCAGATCCGGATCTTCCCGTTCTTCTTGGCGACGGGGACGATGTTGGCTACCCAGTCGGGATGCTGTTCCTCCCTGATAAAGCCGGAGTCAATAAGCTTCCTGACTTCTGATTGGATTGCCTCCATTATCTCTGGACGGAACCGTCGCTGCTGTTGTTTAACGGGCTTCATGTCCGGATTGATGTTGAGGCGATGCATAGCCACTTGAGGATCAAGTCCAGGCATGTCCTCATAATTCCAGGCGAAGACATCTATATACTCTTGTACAAGAGATATTAAATCCTTCTTCTCTGGAGGCGACAGGCCGTCACTTATGAAGATGGGTTTAGGATTGTCTTCATCTCCTAGGTTGACTTGAACAACCTTGTCTTCTGTGGGTGGCTCACGCTGTTCAAAGCGGATGTCCCAAAGAGCATTCAAATGTCTGATCCAAGGGTCTGTATCGGATTGGATCATTTCTTCATCTTCATCCTCCAGATGGCTTGTCGAAACCATGTTTACTGAAAGCCCTTTGAAGATGTTGCCGACACTGACATCTGATTCCCATGACGACGTGTCTGATGAGCAGTCATGACTTGACAGTCTCTCCGAATCAGAGGCTGATGGCACTGGAGTTGATATATAGCCCAACCCCCGGCGCGTCCGATGATAGTAATCAGGGGTTTTCCCTTTCGGTACAAAGGATCGAAGCAGTGTTCTTCTTCCTTTTCCGAAGTTCAACCCAGGCCTGTTGGTTAGATCATACCCATGCGCTTCATCATCTTGAGCGTTCTTGGTTCATAATGATCGAACTGAGGGGATTCATCCTCACCTTCCGATTCTTCGTGGGGCATAGGTTCAGATGCGATTCGCCCAAAAAGTATTGGTCTTTGGCCTTTTCGTCCGGCTGGAACCATGAATACAGACTCTTGCGCGTCACCATTATCTTGGTATGTCCCGAAGGATGATTTCACCGGTACATGCAAAGATGCCAATGCATCTATTGCCGACCAGAGGTCATCGTCCACGTCGGTAGTGGTATCCGACGGTATTGAATCGGAAACATACACAGGGAAATACGCAAAGTCTAAATCTTCATTAATGTACCAACCACCCGCATCGTCGGTGGTATCAACATCGAGCTTATTAGTGCTCTTTACAATGGGCTCCAACTCCCATAGGCACTCTTCTTTCTCAGGCTCAACGTCAGCTTCATTACCAGAGTCTGGCTCCTCTGGTTGTGGGGTTTCATTAGTCTCCTCCGGATCCTGATATAAGAGGGAGTCCGTGAAATAATTTTCAACCCCTTTAAACGGATGCCTTTCGGCAATCAACGTTCGGACCTGTCCACTCTCATCAATGTATTTCATGACTTGGTGGAGAGTAGAGGGAACGATGGAATTGCGGTGAATCCATGGTCGTCCCAGCAACAAGTTGTAGGAAGTGTCCGCGTCAATGACGTAACACGTCACTTCTGACTTGAGGCTCCCGATCTGGCATTTGAGCTTGATCTTCCCATTGGGCGGGAGCTGTTGGCATTGAACCCGTAAATAGTCGTCTGGGTAGGGCTCAGACGATGGGTAGGAATGCCTAGAAACTGCATAACCCGGCGAGGTATGATGCTCAGCGCGGACCCTGGGTCTACCTGGATGCGATTCACCTCGGATGACCCAATATACCCTGTGAAGTATAGGGGTCGGTCATGCTTCCCTTTAACCTGCATGTCATCTGTTGTGAAGGTGATGCAGGGAGCATTTGGGGAGGTGTGGAGGCAATCCTCTTCATCTTCCTCCCTTGGCACGCGGGTCATAAAGACCTCAGCATTTGCCAGAGCTTCTTGTAGAGCCTCTCTGGTTGACTTTGATAGCCTCAGGAGCTCATACAAGGTAATGCGTGCCGGATGTTGGCTAGTTGAGCCAAGACGTCGAAGCGGTAAGGTGTCGAGGATCCTTCTGTTACACCTTTCGCAAGAACTCGAGAAAACCGAGTTTCTTTCTGCTTCTCCCCAGGCTGTTTAGAGGAGGGCTTGGCTGGTTCCACGGCTGGTTGCGGAGAAGCCGCTGATGTCTCGCCGTACTGCTTCAAGTATGCCTGTCCTGAACGGGTCCCTGCCGTAGGTTGGCTGGGCTCTGCGGCCAGGACTATTGTTTCCTCTTCTGAGTCAGTCAGCGAGGGAACATCAGTGTCCGCTTCTCGAGAAGAGGCGCATATCACATGGCAAGATGAAGCCTTCCCTTTGCCTTTGGACTTCCTGTTGGTCACAGTCGTCCATTGTTGCTCGTCGACGAGGTCAGGGTGGACCCACATGATTTCCCCTCGAGGTGTAGAGACGGGTACCAAGCCTTTCTCCTGTTGCTGATGAGGGTCTGTGTTGACCACCCTCAGTTCTCCTTTCGGGACAGAGATTACCCCCACGGGTGTCGGGGGTCGTGTCCCAAACTGGAGAATCGACGTCATGTTGGCCGTCATCTTCTTCTGCTCCGGTCGGAGTTTTAATACCTCCGCGTCAATCAGAGCTTGAAGGATGTCCTTAAAGACATAGCAGCTTTTGGTAGGATGTCCGAGCATCCTGTGGTATAAGCAGTAGGCGGGATTGTCGGTCTTGCCGACCTCCTCCGGGCGCCTAATTTCAGGGAGCTTTAGTCGATTGCTCTTGTTGAGTAGCTTGAAGAGCGAATCGACGTGTTCCTCCTTGAAGGAATACTGCTTGTTGGGGCGTGGCTGGCTTGAAGAGCCACTTGCCCTGCCTGTTTGAGGTTTGGTGGGAGATTTGGTCTCCGTCGCCAAATTATCCTTCCGCTTGGTTTGGAGGGATGTGTCTGGTGCACGCCTTGTCGACCTCTCTGGCCTGGGCTTGCCTTCTTCCGCTCTGACGCGGGCGACAATCTCCTCAGCCTGTTCACCTTGCTGGACTAATTGTTTCCAGGTGCGGCTTTCAGCAACTCCTATTTGAGCAAGGAGTGAGGTTTGGAGATTATGGCGACATGTTTCCACCAGGGTGGCCTGGGTCATGCCGCTTGGACATCGGAGTGCCATGTTCCGAAATCTTTCTACGAAAGACTTGACGGACTCTCCTTTTCGCTGTTTTGTAGCTAAAAGGGTAGGCATTGTGACCTCCGAATCATCTTCGAAGAAGCGTGTTAGAAACAGCTTCTCCAAGTCGCCCCAGTTCTTGATGGAACCTTCGGGGAGCTTCATGAACCATTCAAAGGCCAATCCTTTCAGGGTGCCGATGAACAGTCGCGCCAGGATGGCATCGTTATCTACCACATTCCCGGTCTGGGATTTGAAGTAGTAGACGTGCTGGTTGGGTGACCCCTTCCCGTCGAATGCCTGGAGAGTTGGAGCCTTGAACTTAGGAGGGTACGGGACTAAGTCCCACTCGGCCGGATAGGGCCGGACTACCCCAGCTTCTTGGAGGCCTTTACGGTTGGTAAGGGCCTCGAGGCGCTGCTCCAGTTGACTCATTCTTTTAGCATGAGCCTTTCCCGGGGTTTGGTCGCTTCTTGCCTGCGACGAGGGCTTGGACACATCCGAGGTAGATCGTCGTGTCTCGTCAGAAGATTCGGAGGGTGGGCTTTCTCCTTTTCTCCCTTTCCCCTTCGGTCGTCTAGGAAGAGATCTCGCTCTTTCTTCAAGCAATTTCTCGAGCATATGCTTGAGGGAGTCAATGGATCTCTGTTGAGAGGCGATTATATCCATCTGGTGCTTCTGCGTCTGTTCTAAACGCCTGGTCGTCTCCTCAGGAGTGTCTGCCATGTAGGCGGAAGCCTCCTTCTCGACGGAAGAGTTTGAAGCTTGCGACCCCACTACAGCAGAGTGAGAATCACCCGTTCTAATGCCGCGGGCTAAGGCATTATAGTCAATTGGGGGAATGGCCCCCGTCCGGGTGCGAGTGTGTTGATACACTCCTTCCGGTACAGAGTCAGACTCGGAGTCATCTGGGCTGACTGCAATTTGTTTCCCCTTACTCCTGCTAGTCATGTTTGCAGTAAGCTCCGGGTATTCAACATCTGAGAAGGTTCTCCTCCTGTGGGAGCGTCTTCTCTTGGCTGATGGGGGAATCAGGGTCAGCTGTCTAATTAAAGACGGCTGGAGCACGCCTGACTCGCAATGGCATCCAGAGAGCATCTGGATGAGCTGTTGACAGCAGCATGGAGAAGTGGTCTGATTGGCACTCCTCTTCCTTGTCAAATACTCCCTTAAATCTGTGGGAGGGGGATTAAAGAAACTGGTCTCGCAACGTCGACGACGGGAGACAGTCATGTGCTGTTCAGCCTGGACACAGGTTTCAGAAACGCGGCTGTTGCGTCGCGGCTGCGTCACGCGCGTCTGGCGTCTCTGTTGATGTGAGACGCGACTTTCGCGTTGCTGTCTGCTGCGTTGGAGCAGAGAGACTTGGGAGAGAGTGGGCTGCTGGGCCCCACGCCTATGGGCGCGTGCTTCCTGCGTTTGACGAGACGCAGAAGCTTCGCTTTGGCGTTTGACAAGTTGGTCTTTAGAGGGCTCAACTTGGGGAGTCTCGCGTTTGGGTCGCCAAAACACGGACCTCTCGCACTGGACGAGGTGCGGGCAAGGCATCGGATCGTACGCTGCGTTCAACCCCAGTCAGAAAACCAACGGTTCCGACCGAGTGTTGACGCGCGCGTCTTCTCTGTCGACGCTCGGCATTCCGATTGCGTCGTGGAGGAAGAGAGAAGCCAACAACTTCCTGGTTTGTAGAACCAGGGGTGTTTGCCACGCGGGTCTCCTGAGAGACGCTGACGCGGGCGTTCTGTGCGACACGGTCGATCGCACCAGTAGATGTGCCGGGGACCACGCGGGCCTTCAGAGAGGAGTTGGCGCGTGTGTTCTGCGCGGCGCGGTTGATCGTAGCAGAGGAGTCTGAGGTTACGCGGGCCTTCTGGGAGGCGTCGGCGCGTGAACCAAACTTGGCACAGTGGGCAGCAGGAGCGCCCGACAGAGCCTCAGATTGGGCTTCAGGGGGCTGTCCACTTGAGACCCTGCGGCAGACGCGGGTCTTTGGGCTCTTGGAGCCAGAAGAGAGGAACTCTTCATACTTCGCCTGGTCGAACTCGACGACGAGGGATTCGACCATTTTCCCCTACGGAGAACGTCATCTTGCACCACGGTGCGCTCGTCAGTAACGAAGGTATTCCCCAGCGGAGTCGCCATCTCTTGTAGGGCCGGAAAAGTTTGGTGGTCGGAGAAAGTGGTTTTAGCTGTGAAAAGATTTCCTCAATTCAAGCGAAACGATTACAACCAAAAGAACTACTCTTCCCTCTTTTCCAGTTACAAGGGAGGGAGGATGTCTGAATCTTCCCTTTATTTAAAGCTGGGTTCTTCGTGTGGCGATGGAGAGTGAATCTTGTTCTCCGTTGACCAGATGACCGTCCTGGACCGTCGGGGGTCTTCTCTTCGGTTGGTAGAAAGAGTAACTCGGCTCCGTCTACCAAAACTCTCAAAGAGGAGGTAGGCGAAGAGCGGCTAGTACTCAGTAAGCTCGCTGAAGAGTCGTGCTTCTCTCTTGATGAT
Source organism: Agave tequilana (assembly GCA_038442645.1). NCBI lineage: Eukaryota > Viridiplantae > Streptophyta > Magnoliopsida > Asparagales > Asparagaceae > Agave > Agave tequilana. The sequence continues at coordinate 132,367 of JAVJIF010033073.1, forward strand.
CCTTCTGCCTGGATTCGATCGATTTTGATGATGCCCTATCTCAAAGCTCTCTCTCTCTTCAAAACTCCGATCTTCTGCCAAGCTCGATCCTCTCAAGCCTCTATCCCTGTGTGTCTCTCAAAAACTCCGATCCTCTCTTCATAGCAAAACAAGGCTATTTATAGGGATCTCAGGGGGTGAAGGTGCCTCCTGAAAACGCTCCCGAATGAGGGGCCACTACCCGCTACATGCGCGGTGACTGGCCCCGCAATCAGGGCAGTTGCAACTGAGACGCGGGCGTCGAGCCAAACGCGCCTTGAAGTTTGAGACGCGGGCTTCGGGCCTGCACGTCTGGATGCTGAGACGAGGGCGTCGGGCCGATGCGCCTTGATGCTGAGACGCGGGCTTCGGGCCGACGCGCCTTGATGCTGAGACGCGGGCTTCGGGCCGACGCGTCTGAACGTTGTGACGCGGGTGTAGAGCCAACGCGTCTTAATGCTGAGACGCGAGCATCGATTTCTCGCGTCTAGAGCTTGAGACTCTGCTTCCTTAATGGCTGGTCTGTTAGTCATTTTTAGACAGCCTACACCTTCTTGATATGCATAGCTTTTAGTTATCAACCTTGCTTTGTAGCATGCAGTATCACCATTGAGAGATCCTTATTTCTTTGCAAATATCTACTTATAACCGATCGCCTTCTTTCTCTTGGGCAACTCTGACAGTTCTCAAGTGTCGTTCTTGAGTAGAGAACTTATCCCTTTCATCATAACATCCTTTCTCATCTTAGACTCGGAGCTGATTTTAGCTTCCCTGTATGTAGACGGGATCGCCTTCTCAATAATTGAGAGAGTGTATGCCACTATCATGTTAGTAGAGCCAACTGGCCTTACGTGGATTCCTCCGGGCTCTTCCAACTGCAACGGATTATTAGACATCACACATAACATGTCCTTGGTCCTTATCATCAGCAGCATATTGATTAGCTAAATAATCACCACCCCTATGTCACCGCGGAAATGATCTCTAAATGATACTCATCTTTCTAGAGACAGTGAAGTAGCATCACTTTTCCCTGCTGCGATATCCCTTCGATCTTTTCGCTCTCTGCCCGTTGAGAGTTTGTAGGCTTTGTCATTGAAGCCTTATCAAACGCGACATCTCTGCTTAAGATAATCTTCTTGTCCTTTGGATCCCAAATTTTATAGCATTTAACACCTTTCTTGAATCCTACGAATACATATTTTCTCGGTTCTGGGTCCATTATCATTCTTGACATGCTAGTATGTCGGGCATCCAAATACCCATAGCAAATCATAATCATGAGTAACTTTTCCTGACCAAACTTTCAAAAGAGTTGTACTTCCTATCCAAGATGACGGCAACCTGTTAACGAGACGGCATGCATACGCTAATGTCTCAACCCAAAATATTTTGATATAGTGGTATCAGATAACATACACCGGGACCTTCTCTAGCAAGATCCTATTTATCCTTACAGCCACCCTATTTTGTTGTGATGTTTCTCTTACTGTGAAGTATTTTTCTATGCCCTCGTCGCGGCATAACTGTAGGAAAGGATCGCTTGTATACTCTCCTCTGTTATCTGAATGGAGTACCTTGATTTTTTTCCCATACTTTTCTCTGTGTTCCTTTTCCACTCCAAACAACTCCAGGACTTTTTTTTGTACTTCATGGTACATACCTAATACTGCTAGAGTTATCATCTATAAACGACACAAAGTAGTAGTTACCTCTAATAGATATCATCTTGGTAGGTTTCTAAATGTTTGAGTGAATATAATCCAGATTTCCCTCGATGCAATTAGTCGTGGTGCCGAATTTCACCTTAATCTTCTTTCGATTACGCAATGTTCACAAAATTCAATTTGCAGATTTTCGATACCTTTCAATAAACCTTGATTTGCAAGAACTTGCAAAGACTTTTTCCCTATATGTCCGAGTCTTATATGCCAAAGTCGGGTGCAATCGTCATCTGAATTTATAGAAGTTATCATTTGATCATAACTGTACCACCCTTTAAGTAATAAAGATTATTGCATCAGACGCCCTTCAAAACAACCATTGAGCCTCTAGTCATCTTGAGAACACCATCTCTAATAAATACTTCAAGATCCTACACTTTCAAGGCACCAGCAAAGATAAGATTCCTTTTCAGTTGAGGTACATACCTCACTTTCTTCAATTCCTGCACCATCCCATCAAATATCTTAATATGGACCATGCTTATCCCTTCCATGTTACATGGACGATCATCCCCCGTATAATAGAACATCCATCTAGCTTCTCAAAGCTAGAAAATCAATCCATGTTGGGTCACATATGACAAGTAGTTTCTGTATCTAGCATCCACTTAGAATCACCTGAATAACCAATAGTAAGAGTAATGACTGAGAAAGAGAATACCGTTGAGTCAGAGTCTGATTCACCTACCTGTAAGTATAATCCGATTGGGTACTGATCATCCTTCGAGATTTGCGTCGGTCTTTGACTCCTTATTCTAATCTTTGATCCTTAGATAATCAACCTTCCAATACCCTAACTCTTCACAATAGGTGCATTGGTTCTCCTTCAGATATCTAAAGCCTGGTCTGGACTTTAATCTCCCACATTCACCTTTGCCCTTCAGATTGAATCCCCTGCCTCTTACCATCAACGTCTCTACTGATGTACCATTGAAAAAAGACTGCTTGTCCTTCCTCCTCACTTCATAATTTACAAGAGCATCTGATACATCACTATAGTTAAGTGTTTATTTACCATTGATCAAGATTAGGACGAAGGTTTCATACTTTTCATCAGGGAGAGAATTCAGAAGAATCAACGCCTTGTCCTCTCCTTTGATCGACAAATCCACATTAACTAAGTTTGTAAGAAGCTTCATGTAGTTATTCATGTGTTCATTAATGGAGAGTCCTCTCTTCAATTGGAAGTGATAAAGTCTCCTCTTCAGCTATAATTGAGTCTCAATGCTCTTCGTCAGATACTTCTTTTCGAGGATCTCTCACATCTTCCTTGCGGAAGTCTCATACAACACATGATACTTGCTGTCTTCTGACAAAATAAGACCTTATGAGACCACACACCGTCCTGTTCATTGTCCTTTTCAGAAGTCTCCTCTGACTTTTCTTCCAAACGAAGAGTGTCTTCAATGTTTGATGCGGTCAACCACTTCTCAAAGTTGTTCTTGTCATCAAACTTTACCACATTGATCTTCATCGGATGTGGGCACATGGATTTCACCATGAGTGACTATCTCAGGCCATCTCCTCAGTAGATTCCTCAAAGAAATACGGACGATTAGTGAAAATAAATTCAAATAGAAAAGATCAGATCTTTGCCTCCAAACCTAAATTGTAGATAGTCTTTAAAGCGATTTGTTCTACCCGAATGAAAACTCTCTGTTGAGCCTGAAAAGCTCTTATGCCACTTGTTGGAATTCCTTGCGCAGAAGATGGCAACACGAAAGAATGTTACCAATTGTATGAAAAAAAATAATCAAAGAAAAGAAAGCGAGAACACAAATTTAACGAGGTTCGGTAATTGCCTACGTTCTTAGAGCAGAAGGGAGAGATATCTGATTAAATCGATCAAGTACAAAGTACAAATATTAGTGATAATACCCCTCTATATTTATAGTCAAAGAATCCACGAAGAAAAGAAAATCAAAAATATTGAAATCGGATCAGAAATGAAATCGGAATCAGACTCAAACTCACAATTGTCACCAACAATAGCCAATTTATAAAAGTATAAGTTGACTAATCTGTAGTAGTCAGAAAACCCAACTCTCTGTATGATTTGTGGTCGACTCTATAAGTCAACTTATAAAGTATAAGTCGACTAGTCTGGTTCCCACCTGTGCAATCCACTCTGGTACTACCAATATGCTTCTCATAATCGACACCATTAAATGCATCTCTCTCTGGCTAAACTCTAACAGAGAGTTAAAAAACTCTATCAATAAAATTTTACACTCTTTCCCCAACTATGGTAGCTACAAAAGGAATTCGGGAGCTGAGCAGGTCTCTTGTAATGCCAGCATTTGCAATTATTTTTCTTGCATTATGTAATTGTTGTATCTGCAGCAGGCTTCTCTTTCCCATTGCTCTTATTTCTCTCAATGTTGAGGAGTCTTTTAGAGGAAGAAAGAAGAGATTTTTGAGAGAAGATGAGAAGTTGTAGTTGTCGAGAATAAGGTGGAAGAAGAGAGGGAGGAGGGAGGAGGGAGGAGTGAGTGTATTTCGTCAAGGAACACGCTGTTGTTGAGAGGTGCAGATAGGATCCGGTGAGGATGACGGCATTGACCAATTAGTTTTGGGATTAATGGCGATGAAGGTTCAATGTGAGAAGGAAAGGAAGAAATCGGGGTGAGGAGATGGAGAAAGTTATTAAAAGCAAGATTGATGATGAGAAAGAAGAGGAGGAGAACAAGGAGAAGAGGGTGAAACTTATGTTAGGCAAGTTCCATGGGGACCCAGTTGAGACTTTGGCATTTATTGGACAACTACAACAATTGTGTTGCTTGGTCTCTCTGAAATTAAAATCAACATGCAAGGTTGCATTTTTTCCACCTTTTTTCTTTGTCGGAATTGGACAAAAAATAAAGCTTGTCCGGAGTTGGCAACCCCAGATGAAAAATAAATAAATAAAATAAATACTTCGTCTGGGGTTGCCAACTCGAACCAAAAAATGTCACGTTGGTGGGATGAAACCATCAATCACCAATGTGGTGCCTACACGACATGTCAGAGATCGATTTTTGAAAATATTATTGGGGGAGGTTGTTTTTAGAATTATTCTAAAAGTGTATTTATTCAAAATTTGCCCTTATTATTATTTTTTAAATGGACGGGCAAAAGTTCTTCAGTTCCATATTGATATATTTCTTTGCCTTTCTGTATGTTTTGGCCAGCAATGGCGTAGCCAAGACTTTTGGCTGGGGGCACAAAGTGACATTCAAAAATATCCAAAATGTATTAAATGTTTGTAGTATGTAACACCCCGATTCTGGAATACATATCCAGATACGTGTCCTGATTTTTCGCTCATATTATTCTATTTTTTCGTATTCTTTTTTTTAGTATTTGTTCCGCATTTTGTGACCGGAGCCCTGAACCCTAGGTCCAGCTCATTTTTATTATTTTACTATTTTATTTTTTATTTCTATTTTTTGTTTTTCTTTCTATTTCTCTTTTCTTTTCATTTCTTTCTTTTCTTTCTTCCTTCCTTTCTTTTTCTTCCCCATGTGGCTGACTTCCCCTTCCCATCACCTGCTACCCCACTCCCCATCCTATCACAACCTACTCCATCTCTCTATTTCTCTCACTCTATTTCTCTCCCTCTCACTCACACAGACCCCTCTCACTCTCATCTCCCTCACTCTCCTCTCACCCCTTCTCACACTCCCTTCCCTGGCCAGTTGTCGTCGGCCAAGCTCCTAGTGCACCACCAGCCCCCTGGCGTGCCACCACTCATCACCAGCCCACCACCTAACTCTCTCACATCTCTCCCGCACTCTCACTCTTCCTTACGCTCTCCCTCTTACACTCTCCCTTCTCCTTCCTCTCCTCCACTAGCAACCACCAGACTGGCCCAGCTTCGGCCAACCTCTAGCCAAGCCCGCCTCCTGGTCGGTGCCACCCTAGCGTCGCCTCCTTTCCTTATCCAACCTACACCATTACCACCACCATCACTTCCTCCATCATTACCACCACCTACACTCTCCCCTCATTTTTTTGGTCGCAAACCCAACCACCAGGCCCGGCTAGCCTTGGCAAACAACCCTCTCTGGCCATTACCTCCTCTTGTCAGCCTCTTTGCCAACCAAACTCACCCCGACCAAGCCCCCTCTTCTCCACTTCCTCTCACTCTCTCACTCTCTCATCTTCTCCACCTCCCTTCCCCTATTTGGCCGTCGGTGCTACCTCTAGCCAACTCTCGGCGCGCTAACCACCAACAACAACCTCCCCTGCATCTCCTCCTTCTCCAGCCCGAGCATAGTCCTCTCCCTTCCTTTCCTCTCTCCCCCGTGCACCATCACCCTCTTCCTCTAGCTTAGGTCACCACCGACCATCTTCTGGCTGCCGTCGGTCACCTACACAACCCCCTGGCTGCAATTCCCCCCTCTCTTGTTTCTCTCATTCTTTCTCTTTCCTGCCTTCTATCTCTGATCACTCTCTCTATTCACTTTTTCTCTTTATCTCTCATTCTCTTCCTCTCTTTCCTGCATTCTCTCTCTGTTCACTCTCTCTATCTCTCGTTCTCTTTTTCCTTCTCTCTTTTTCTTTCTTATTCTCTCTTCTGGGACAATCAAACCCTACTATCCGCGTGTGCGCGTTAGCTCCGCCGGAGCTCCTCCAACACCAGAGTCCGCCCCCGTGCCCCAGTCATCGATAGGCGAGTACTTGATTGTGTTATATGGGAAACTGTAATTGTGTATGTGCGCATGTTTGTATTTGCGTGGGCAACGCTTATATCTGTGTAGGCAGAACTTATATTCATATACTTGTATTTGTGACATCCTGTTCTCAGAATACGTACAGATACGTATTTAGATTTTTTTGATCTATTTTTTGATTTACTTTCTGTATTTATTTTTGTTTCATGCTTATTTATGAGATTGTTTTGCATTGGATCCAGATTCATAGACTCAGAGTCAGCTCTAGTATGAACGGAGATCTGATCCTAGCATATTGCTCGATTTGATCTTTCTGATAGACAGATTTGACCGATTTCAGTTTCAAATATTGTTTTCCAATATTTTAGATTTTTCATGAATTTCTGAAATTTTTCATAATTAAATTGCAAAAATCTTCAAAATCGGTGTCGACCAGCATCACTGGTCGATTCCAAGACTTTTAATTTACAAATATAGTTGAGTTTTGAAATCCGCTTTCACATTATTTCATAGAATCACATTTTCTACCTTAATATATTTTTGAAAATTTTTCTAAATTTATCAAAACTCAACCGGATTTGGCATCATCTGGTATCACTGGTTGATTCTAGAATTTTTAATTTGAAAATGAGATTTTATTTTGAAAATCAATTTTATATTATTCCTCAGGATGATGTTTTTACCTCTAGGTATTTTTTGAGATTTTTTTGGAATGGTCGATATTTCCTGATATTAAAATAATATAATTTATTATAGAATCTTTCCTTTCTTTCTTTTCTTTTCTTTTTTTTTCCCTTGGTTTTTCCCTTCTCCTGTGCCTACGAGGGCCATCTGCCCCCATCGCCCTCAATCCCATCTCTCACTACCTACTTTCTTTCTCTCTCTCTCTCTTTCTTTTTCTTTTCTTTTCTTTTTTTCTTTCTTTTCTCCTCCTCCCCTTCTCTCTCCCTTTCTCTTCTCCATGGTGATCGTCGCCCAGGCCAGAACACGCAGACCACCGCTTCGCTGCCGACCTCTAACCCCAGCGAGCCCGCCGTCACCTCCTTTTCTTTCTTTTTCTTTTTCTTTTTCTTCTTCTTTTTTTTTCTTTCCCTTTTTCTCTTCTCCTTCTCTTTCTTCTCTTTTCCTTCTCCTTTTCTTCTTTTCTCCCTTTTCCACTGGATCAGATCCGTCGCCACCGCCGTGGGGCTCCACCGCCGCTGTGGGGGCTCTGACATTGTCCCCTTTCTCCCCTTTCAGTCTCTCTTTAGATCTCTCAATTTCTCTCTCTCCCTCACCCTCTCTTTCTCATTCTGATTTTGGGCCAACGATGGCCAGACCCACCGCCACTACCCTCTGGACGGCACCACCTCCTTTCCCTGGTTCTCTTTTACCTCTCCTCTCTCTATCTCTCCATTTTCTCTATGTTTCTCTCTCCTCCCATTTCCCTCTCTCGCTTCTCTCTTCTCTCTCTGTTTCTTTCTCTTTGCGCTTTCTCTGTCTCTTCTCTTTCTGTTTCTCTTTCATGCTCTCTTGTTCTCTTTCTTTCTCTCTCTAAAGCTCTCCGTCTAAATCTCTCTAGCTCTCTCGTTCTCTCTAGATTCTTTCTCTCTCTAGATTACTCTTTTTCTCTCTAAAAATATCTCTCCCATAGTGGTTGTGGGTGTGGCCCGTGCATGCGCGCATGTTTCCGGAGTTTCGAGATTTTCAGACTCTTCTGTAATTTTTAAGCGAGTGTTCTGCTTTTTATTGGGTATCCCCGTTTTGACAGGTCGACTGTATTTTGGAGAACATTTGTATTTTATCCCCCCGCATTGTAAATTGTATTCCATTTTGTACTGTGTAATTGTATTTATTTTGGCCAAGTGCCTAGGACTTTACATGTATTTGATCTGTGATGAATGCTCATATTATTGTAATTTACTTCTTATGCATATACACTGCTTGTGATGTACTTTATTTCTGCTTTATACCATGTGTGGCTGACCCTTCGTGGCTCTCTACTCAGCCACCAGGCTTCACACTCAGCTTTTGAGCTTCACCACTCCATGGCAGTTTAGTTATTGTCATGTTGATATGTGTGCTCGCGTGGTACTAACATCTCGTGCAGGTACTATACCCAGCCTCCGGGCTTTCTATACCCAACCTTCGAGTTGTGTTCAGCCTCTTGGATCTCATGCTCCTCCTGGTAGGCGAGCCTAGCGCTCTATCGCTAACTTTGTCTGAGTATAGTTACGCCGCGAGCGATTGTTGTACGTTATCGTGGCTTCACTGCGAGCGGTATCTACACCGGGCGTGATAATGTTTACGATGTGCGTTAGCCTCGCTCCATCTTGCTTAGCTCCACTTAATTGTTCGCTTGTCTGCTCGCTTACTTTATTCCTATCTAGCTCAGCCTCCAGATTTTACTACTCTACTAATAGCTTTGTTAATACCTTTTGTATGCTTGTATGATACTGGCACTTCTGTAGGTACCTACTCTGCCATCGGGCCTATTAGCCTTTAGGCTCTCACCCACTTTTTCGAAAGAGGAGTGCGTACAAACCGTCAGATCTTTTAGCTACACCTGGTAGGTAGATCTAGCGCTCAACGCTTTATCGCTGACTCTGTTCGAGTGTTGTTACACTGATAGCACAGCTTCGCCACGCGTGGTAGTATAGCGTTCATACGCTCGCTCCGTCGTATGCGTTTAGCCGTGCCGCGAGCGATAACCACACCGAACATGATGGCGTTTAGTGTCATACGTTAGCTTTACTCCAGCTTGTTTAGTTTCTCTTAGATGACCGCTTGCTTGCATGTCCGCTTATCTACTTCATAATTCAATTATTATTTTTTCTTGATAGATATGAAGAGTTTAAAATCATTACTTATACTGTTTTCTAAAACTATATCATTTTCCTATATTCATACCAATCTCCTATGTCGGTACCATTTTTCTGTATTCGTACCGATCCCCTAATATCGTTTCTCGTGTTTGTACTGATCCCCTGTATCAATATTGTTTCTTGTATTCATACTGATCCCCTGTATCGGTACTATTTCTTGTATTCATACTGATCCCCTAAATCGATACCATTTCTTGTATTCATACTGATCCCCTAAATCAGTAATGTTTTTCTGTATTTAGATATATGATAGTGATATCCACCATGTTATTACTTGATACCTGACTATTGCATTCTATTACCTGACACATGTTTGATATAACTTATCACCTGCCATGCCTGATACTTGACATATAATTATCACAATAAGGGAATGATGACATGATATCCTGACATATCCTTATATATATACCAGTACAATCTGTACTTATGATACCCCTGTACTCCTGACATTCCTGACATGCTTCTGCTCATTCCCGTACACTAATAATTATCTAATAAATTATAAAAAAGACAACTTATATCAGGTAAGGGAAAAATGTTGGACTCAATTCGTGATTTTGTTTACAATGGCATTAGGTATATTGTGCAACTCAAACTTTAGTTCTACTTGTGCCTCTCCAGGTGTTCCACGGGGTGTGATGGCATCCCGATTTCTCCTTCCTGAATGGGCATACAATAAAATCCTACTCTTTTCTGTGCCTCACGACAGGTTCAACATCCTGGGTCGTGCCCCCGGGTATGCACGAGGCCTAATGTAAACATAATTCGTTGGTTTCATTATCAGTTTCCAATAACTAATCTCGACTTACTCATATATGAATGTACGTGTGTTGAGTCATGCGCCAGGACTCATACCTCTATATATATATATATTATATATATATATATATATATATATATATATATATATATATATATATATATATATATATATATATATATATATATATATATATATATATATATATATATATATATATATATATATATATATGAGTCGGGCGAGTAATAATAATAATAAGATGCTAATCAATAATTTATCTTGTCGTTTTGAAATTCGGGTTGTATACACTCGGATTACAGTGAAATGATGCACAAGGTATATAGATGAGAGCTTTCTTTTTTGAATTATTCTTTTGACGTACTTGTCTGATGAAGCCGTAAATTGAGTTTGTACAACTGGTTTTGTTTGTATTCAGTGTTATCGGTTTTATCAATTTTTATAATATTTTCTTAATTTAGGAGACAATTCAGGTTATATGAACTCAGAATAGGGTGACGTGAGGTATAAGGTGTGTGTATATATATAGGGTTTCTTTGTTTGGATTATTCCGTCGACGTATTAACCTCGGATCGATAATTTGGGCTTATATAACTGATTTTATCACATTTACTTACTTGCTACCTCATTCTCTGCTCCTGTGTGTTTGTGCTCACTACACAGTTTTCAATACATGCTTTTGATTCGAATTTATCAATACACGCGTGCTTGTCCCTACACGCTACTTGACTTTTGTCTCGCCACTCGTTGGAGAGTTCTTACTCTCCTGGACCTGCATGTTCAGATCTTGGAGATTGGATAGTGGTGGACTTCCTGGTAATCAGGATTGCGCAGCGGTAGCTCATGGATTAGCAGTTGACCGTCCTGAGCCCTATTCTTTCAGGCCTCCTACTCGTCTCTCGAGTTTTTCTTTTGTAACTCGTGAACGCTTTTGTATTGTCCATACTTATATATCGCTTTGTATTCTCGCATTTGTGCCTATCGGTGATGTAATATTCTTGTAATACTGTGCCACATCCTATAATAACTTTATAATTGTGCTCATATATTGGAATGTATAATACACCACGCACTTTCGTACTCTGATTCTTAACTGTACTGATGCTTAACGTATATATGTGAGGATATTTTTGACCTACATATATACATCGCAGTGTCTATGTACCCTTAGAATCAGGGCGTTAAAGTATTCAAATGCTTATATTTGTGTGTGGGCAATGCTTGTATTATGTGGGCGCATATTTGTAATTGTGTGGACGAATGTTTGTACTCTTGTTCAGCCTTAGGTCTCAGCCTTCGGGATACACTCTAACCTTCGGGCTCAATCTCCGGCTATCTTGAACTTTTGGATTTAGCTTCCGGGCTCTCATCAGCCTTCAGGCTCAACCTTCGGGTTTTACTAGCTCTACCGGGTGGTGAGCTTAGCACTCAGTGCTTTTACCGCTAGCTCCATCATAAGCATAGCTACGCCACATGTGTTGGTAAAGCATTCATACGCTTGCTTCCTCGCATGCGTCAGCATGGCGTTTATATGCTCGCTTCGCCGTGAGCGTCTAGCTTCGTCACGAGCGTGGCTTTGCTGCGAGCACAAATGTGCGTCATACGCTAGCTTCACCGCAAGTGATAACTTCGCCATGCGTGTTAGCACCCAACGCTGCGTGCTAGCTTTGCCGTGAATCTAGCTGTGCCATGTGCTACGGCTCAGCTCCACTGGATACGGTCGAACTATACTCCAGCTTTTCTTGCCCCACCTGGCTATTTATAGATTAATCTAATATTATTATGATTATGGCTGTGAAGAGTTTGAAATGTTTCTTGTGCTATTCTGACATGATGGTATGATTCTTAAGTTGTTCTGGCATGATGTTGTAATCATGTACTTACTTGTACTGTTGTACTTCACTGATATCTTGACACGTGACAAATTTAATACCTCACTCATGATTATCATCCTTATGGGGACTTGACAGTATTATCATGTTATAAACCCTGATATCATGTACTCCTGTATCGTACATGTTCCTCCCGGTATAATATTCATGTTAATTCCCGTAAGCTGATCATCATGGACGTAATCTGTAATAATTGGATAGCTTACAACGGGATGGAGAAAACTGATGGAATCAATATGTGTATGTGTTTATAATAGTCAGATGTTGTGCAAATGAAACTTCGATTCTACCTAAGAGCCACCAGGTGTTTTGATAGGGTGTACTGGCACCCATGCTCTAAATTCTATTTCTGTTCAGGGCTTACAAATAAGACCCTTACGATTTAGCGGTCGGTTTTCGACTCAGTACCGAATGCTCCTGAGGTCGTTGTCCCAGATATGCACGAGGCCCACTATAAATATGGTTCGTTGATCCCCCACCAGTTTCCAATAACAAAACTCATCTTATTCATAAGTGGATATATGTGTGTTAGGACGTTGTGACACGTACCAAAGCATATGAATTGGATGAGTCTTAATAATAACAATATAATAATCGAACTACATCTTACCGGACTTTAACACTGACTTCATGTGACTCTGCTTTATTGTGATTAGTCTATGCTCACATGACTTGTGACATGACACATTACCTGGTACACGACAAAACTTAATAACCCAACAGTGATAATAATAGAAACGTGTGTTATTTGGTCACTTTCTCGTTCGAATATCGGTACTCATATATCATATTCGAATGAGTTCTGTTGGAGTACGAGCTCTAGTGTAAACTGTCAGTGGTATGTGATACTAGAAAAGAGAATGATTGAAATATTAGGTTTTACTGATTATTATTACTGTATAACTCAAAATACGATAATATAATTTACTTGTTCAAAAGACTTGCTATTGTATTATAGCTCTCCGATTCATGCTTGCACGACTTGAGCTGAACACACTGTCTTACCATGAATGATTGCCTGGACCTACTGTTTTTCTATGCATGCCCTTGCTTGACACGAAGCTTCACACATGTATTGTATATGCTATTATATTAAATTTCCTAATTTTATTGTTTACTGGCTATACTTGCATGACTGGTTGTAACCCCCTGCTCCCTGATGTACGTATCACAGTATCGGTACGCGATACGACGTATAATGTTGATTTGACCTGTCTGGTAGTTAGATTGAGACGATTTCAGTTTCAAATATTATTTTCTAATATTATAGATTTTTCAGAATTTTCTGAAATTTTTCTGGATTATTTTGGAAACTCTCCGTAGTCGGTGTCGACCGATACCGATAATAGGCTTTACGATTTTTATTTAACAAACAGAGTAGAATTTTGAGAATCAGCTTTCACCATATGTCATAGAATCATATTCTCTATGTTAGGGTATTTTTGAGGCTTTTTCTGAATTTATCGAAAATCGGGCCAAACCGGTGTCGCCCGGTATCGGTGAGACGCTCCGGGATTTTAATTTGCAAACCGGATTGAATTTTTTCAAACCGTCTTCATATTACGTCTCAAGATAATATTTTCTATTTTATGTAATTTTTGGGCACCGTTCGGAGCTAGTCGAATTTTGGACCAAATTAAATAATATTAATTTAATCAAATAAATCCTTCCCTTTTCTTTTCCTTTCCTTTCTCTTCTTCTCTGGATCCTTCTCCTCCATCGCCTTAACCCAATCGCCCTTTCTCTCTCCCCCTTAAAATCTCCTACTCTCTCTCTTCCTCTCTCTCAATTTCTCCTCTCTCTCTCTTTCTCCCCTCTTACTCTCTCCCCCCTATCTCTCTCACTCTCTTTCTCCCCCTCTCTCACTCTCTCTGACCTGCGGTCACAGGCCCGACCCACGGCCGGAAGCCGGTGAACGCCGCCGGCGGCCTTGCCGGCGAGCCACCGCGCCTCCCCAGGCCGCGCACCCCAGCCCGGCGCTCCGCCACGGCCGCCATGGCCGCGCGGCCCTGCCCATGCCCTGCCCATTCTCCCTCCCCCTCTCTTTTCCTCTCTCTCTCTTTATTTCACTCTCTCTCACTCACTCACCCTCTATCTGTCTGCTTGACGGCCGCGCCGCCAGCGGCCGGGGTCGCCGCCGGCGGGTCCCCGCCACCGCCGCCGACCAGCCTTGCTGGCCGGCCTGCTCGCGCAGCAGCAGCAAGAGCTGCTGCTGCTGCTCTGTTATTGGGATCGGGTGGAACCCGAACCCAATAACCCTATTGGGTTGCCTAAATGTTGGGTTGAAACCCGTTAACCCATTACCCATTAACTTAAGTTAATTGGGTATGGGTTGTGGATCTGGACCCGACCCGTTACGAGCCCAACCCGCTCCAAAACCCAATAAAGGTAATCTTACAGAAAACTCCCTGCTACATTTTAGTAATTGCATTTGAAATATGTTTATTACATATTTAACCCATTTCTATTACTTTTAGTATTCGGGCGATATCTGGAGCATCCGGACTCCGATTTGGACGATTCTGGAACTGTTGCGATCGTGGGAACGAGAGCTACATTCCCATGGCCAGTTTGTGAGTGTTTTTCTTTTATAAATTATATTTTTACCATGTTTAATGAAAACTTGATTATCGGTACGTCATTATAATTATTGTTTACTAAAAATGTCATTGTTGGGAAATCCCTGTAATGAAAACATAATATTAGATCGATATTACCTGATTTATTATATATATCTGGATGCTTGGTTAGTTAACGAGATTTCCGAAGTGAATAATGTTCATAAGTAAAACTAGCCACGAACGTGATAATTAAAATAGATCATTATGTTTAATACTTTAGTGGTACCTACCGTATTCATAAGATAGTAATAGTGAGTATATAGAAGTATTTAACACTCGAATAGATGATATAGCCATATTACACCGGACATGATAGTTTACATATAGTACATTATATCTTCACGTCCATCTGTTACATAGAGACTTGTTAGACTAAACAGTAGTGTGCATGCACTCGGAACACCGTGACTTACATATCCTGTCACAGGGGACACTGTTATCTCATGTACATATATCACTGTTACACATACTATGACACGTCACAATATTATGTCGTATTCATATCCCACCGAGATATAGATACACCGATGCACAAAATACCGTCATTCATATATTGTTATCATCGTTACATGGATTCTCGGCATATCACTAGTACACATGTATGTATGGTTTCGCTATTCTTGTCATATGGATCCCTGTTCCTATTACATGTATTATTGTTCCATGTTATCCCTGTATTCCTGTTCTATGATTGATTCCCGTTACTGATATTGATATTCCCGTTACTGGATACATGAGCTGTTGATATGCGATGTGTGGAATCCCACATCTATTGTTCCCATTTTCCGTTATCTTGTTCTATGCTATCAACATAGCTCAGATCCTGTTATCATGTTACATGTATCATGTGTAAATCACCTAGAGAGGGGTGAATAGGTGATAATGCTAATCTAGAAACTAAATGCGGAAGGTAAAACAATTTTGCAACACACTTAGTACAACACACAAGTGTATCCGAATTCCCGTGAAGGGCTCTGGACTAACTCCTCTTGATTCCCCTAGATATGGGTTGAGGTGCTATATGAAGCTCTTGTGGTTAAGTACAAGTGAGGCACACACCCAAGCAAGCCAAGCATATAAGGATGAACAATATAAAATAATGCAAGGCACAAATGCAAGCAATAAGATATGAATGATGCTTTGCACAATATAAAGAGAGAGAGTTAGAGAGACAATGGATCAAACGCAAACACAAAGATATGTTTCGAGGTTCGAGCCCCTAGCTCTACGTCCCCGCCTTCACCGAGAAGGATTTCTAATCCAATATCTTGTCCACCGAGGGAACCTACACCGAGAAGGATTTTTACAACAAGGGAGTACCGAACTCCTCTCTCAAACACCGCCTCACAACCGAGGGGTAGGCCCGTAGCCAAACAACAACAAACACCTCTACCGAAAAGGGTTACAACCAATCTCCACCTCTCACTAGAGGGAGCAAACCACAATCTCAACCTCTACCAAAGAGGGAGCAAACCAATCACCCGATCAACCTCTACCAAAGAGGGATACAACAAAAGTAAGGGTGTTTACAACTTGGAGGTTTCCACAACCTCAAACAATCTCTCTTTTCCACAAAAACAAGATCCTAATAGATTAGGATAGAAGATAAGCTCAAGTGTGGAAAAACAAGTGTTTTGATCAAAGAAAATCTCTTAGGAAAATACCAAATAGATATTGAAATGAAGAACAATAAACCAATTCCCAAAAACCTATTTCCTTTGAAAATAACAAAACACTTAAAACAAACAAAATGAATCTTTTTGCTCTTTAAAACTCTTTTGAAAACTTATTTTTAAAACCAGAGAGTAGGAAAAAATTAGCTCAGAAAATCTTGGCCAAAACCCCCAGAAATGGAGTATTTATAGTCCAAACAGAAAACTAGCCATTAGGCTGATCTATCAGCCTGACAGGCTTGCGGTCGACCGGCCGGTCGACCGCCAACAGTCAAAAATATGACCGTTGGAGCAATCCGGTCGACCGCCCGGATACAGAGAGCAGAGCTCTCTGGTCCGTTCGGCCGGTCGGTCGGCTGGCCCACTGAGCTGCCAGACGTGCACAGCTCTGTGCACGTCGGCCCACCGTACGGTTGGCCTGTCAGCCACAGTTCTGGGTCAGAAACAGGGGTTAAAAATATTTTAATAAAATCTTGTAAAATATATAAAAATCCCCAAAAATAGTTTTCTTATTTTGCATTGATATATAAACTTGTGATAAACATTTCAACTCAAATATCAAACAATTTGAACTATTTTTGTTGTCTTATCATTTTTATCAAAAATCAAAACTTGTATTTTATCAAACTTGGATTTTTCAATAGGAAATCTGATTTTTTCTAAAACTCATGAATAGGCATATCAAAATAAGTTTGTTTAAGATATGAAGCATGTATGTATATCGAACACATCTAATATACATAAAAACCATTTAAACTTGTTTTGATCTAAACTATTCATGAAAACCAAAATCCAAAACATAAAACTTGTGTGTGTTGTGCACTTGAGCATATCAACTATACTAAGCTACAAATGGATCTCTAAAACACACTAAACTATGGATACCTAGTCTTCTTGACGATCTTCATCTTCAAACCGACTCGATCCCAAACGTGATCCACGGAGTGCAAGGTATGATCTGATGCTTGGGTACTGGAATCACCAAGTGAAGGCTTCCAAACTCCTCTTTTTGAAGCAATCACCAACTAATATCTTGTTACATGATATGAAACTAAAATCACAAGATTATTAGTAAACATAACTACATGAGTTAATCATCATCAAAACTAGAGAGGAAGGCCTCCGGGCCAACAATCTCCCCCTTTTTGATGATGACAAAACTCATGGAGTTATATATGCATGGATTAAAGTTAAACTTCAAAGAAGCTCCCCCTTAACTCATGCATAAACAAATAAACATAATGAATATGCAATGAAGGCTCTTAAACATGAATGCATATCTATGCATAAACAATAAAAGATTCTAAATACCCAATAAAATGTTCAAAAACAAAACAAGCTCTAGATACCAATTAAAATTAAACTAAATTAAACTTAATATATGCAAAACATAAATATGCATATATAAAACTTGATCAAACTCAAAATCTTTCTCCCCTTTTTGTCAATCATCAACAAAGGGGTAAAAATCAAAACAAAACAAAATCTTCTCCCCTTTTTAATACGAAGAAACAATCATCAATAAGGGGTAAATAAAGACAATGTTCTCCCCCTTTTTGTCTAAAAACAAAACCAAATAAGGGTGATAATCAATTAAGATATCAATTGAAAATATGTCTAAGTAGCATCTTGATACCTATTGAAATTAAACATAGATCAATAAATAAAGGGTATATGCTATATACATTCATGAAGAGGAAGATGTGAAGCTTCTCTACATAGATACATTACATAAAGGAGGGATGACAAGCCCTAATTCACATAACGTACACTATGCAATGCATAAGAGAAATGTGAAGCTCCCCCTACACACGTGTACCACATAAAGAAGAGATTGTCAAGCTCTTCTATACAAGATACACTCATCATAAATCTATATGTAGAAGAGATGTTAAGCTCTCCTTGCATATAGGCAATACAAATCAAAACTTTTGTATTTATCTTTAAACAAAATTTTGAGATACCAATTTTAAAACATTCAAATAAACATCTTGATATCAAAAGAGAATATTTTTCTTTTTAAGTATATGATATCAATTTAAAATTTTTATTTCTATCATAAAGCAAGGGAGTGGAGATACAAATACCAATTGAAATATGAAAATCGAATTTCTCCCCTTTATGAAATACCAACTGAAACAATGCGTAGGCTTGAGATAAGATACCAACTGAAAATTGAATCAATTAAAACAAAGTGAAACTCAAGCTTTAGCATAAATAAGATATATATATGTATGAAAAATAGATACCAATCAAAATTGATACTCTTGGAATTGAAAAATATACAAACATATATGAGTATACAAGAAAGGTCAAAATTGATACCAATTGAAAGAATCCAATGATACCAATTGAAACAACAATAATATCAAAGTATAACTCATATATCCTATCCTCTTAACACATGCTTATGTTAAAAAGATTTTCAATGTAAAGCATACACAAGGCATGGTCTCCCAACCAACCGCCCATAGATGGTAGGGGTTTTCAAAATATTAGATTTGAAAATATAGTGTGTTTGAAAACTCTACCAAAAAGAAGAATATCGCAACTAGTTAAATGGAAAAACTTGTAAACTAGTACGAAATCCTTCAAGTAAGGAATAAAACAAAATTATTTTTCATGAAACATGAAATTCACATGATAATCAACACTCTAAGCCAATTAAGCATAAATATGACTCATGAAAACAAACACATGAGTAAACAATAAATGTGAGTGTATAAATAAAAGGTGAAGATCATAATCATGAAAATATAGACATTAAGCTCAATATTTCTTGAAACATGAAAACATGAAAATCATCAAAACTTATTTAATCTTCAAGGTATATGTATGTTCTATACAAACTAAAGTATACATACATATCCAAACACAACGAGTCCACAAAGATATATGCATGAAGGCACGTGGCTCAAAAGGATGTATATGTATAACAATAATTTGGATAAAATGGATATATACATGAAGTTAAACATAAACACATGGAAACATGAAAAACTAAATTTCCATTAAAACAAGTTTCATTTCAAGGTATATGTATGATTTGTCAACACAAAAAGTATACATACATATCCCTAAACACAATCGAGTCCATATGTATAGATTTGTATTAGAGGCAAATGACTCAAGGGGTATACATGTATATCTTAAAGTTTGGCAAAATAGACATATACATGAAATGAAAACACATGATCATAAAATAAATCCAAAAATGGAAATACAAGTTTAAAATGCATGAATCATCAAAACTAGACTAACAAATAAGCAATCAAGCACAAATATATATAAAGATTTATTTGTGGCCCACTATATGTACAAGTATAAATTATAGTCTTAATGAAAACTAACATTTAAGCTTATATTCAAATCATGAAGCATCAAAAACAAGATAAAATCATCATGATAAATCTTAAACATGATTATTATGTAAATTCACATGTTATTAAACCTATGATAAACATGATAGCTAAACAAAGGTGAGAACACTAAAATAATGGTACATATTAAACATGGGTGTCTCAAAATGTTATACATGTACGTCAAGGATCTAATAAACATAGCATTGACATAATAATCTATAAACAACAAAACATGCTATAAACAATAAACATGAAAAGCATGCATAAATAAATAAGGAGTAAGACCGTTACCAAAACCTATGAGGCAACTTCTCCATGTCTCCAAAACAAAGTGGTCCTCCCACCAAACCTTCCCTTGAAAGTGATGCATCCAAATGATTTCCATGAAGCTCGGAACGCATCCACTCCAAGGTACCGCTACTCTCACGTCATGCGAGAGCCTACACCTACATCATAAACAAGAGGGGTGGTCTTTGGTACCCACAACTTTTTTGGGTCCATGGGGGTTAGGACCTTCTCTAACCCAAAAAAAATTATTTGCTAAATTTGAAACATGTATTCTATCATAGCAAAATTTAGCAAGGTGGTCCTTACGTCCACAATGTGTACATGTGTACACATGAGCATACATAGTGTGATGGTGTCCGTGAGGAGCATGTGTATGCCATAGAGGGTGTGCATGAAAAGATGGAACTTGTTTCTTTCGAAACAAAGTTTCCAACCGTGTATGGCCCACAACACATTGGCTTAAAGTGGACCCCAAACAAACAACACTCTTCTTCAAAATATTTATATCATTTTTAACACTTGAAGATAAAGTAGAGCATGTAAGGGGTGATCTAGGTGAAACTACACTAGCATGGCAAACATGAGAATCAATCTTATTTTCAAAAACTCATTTTTCTTAAAACACACATCTAAATCATTTGAAATAGAAATTATTTTATTTTTCAAAGCAACATTCTTTTTAAAACAAAATCAGTTTTGAAGACTAGTTTTCATTTTTCTTCAAATTGTTTCACAATCATTTTTATTTTTCAAAAATTATTTTCTTTTAGTGCAAGGTCTAGTTGAGATCTCAATGAATCCCTTTCATTATAGACCTCAACCTTCTCTTGCAAAACCTTGTCAAGTCTAGAATGCAAACTTTTATTTTTTTTCAATTCCTAAACTTTTCTTTTTCAAAACTTTATATTTTTCAATTAATTTTTCACACACAATGGAAAGTTCTTCATTCAAAGCATGGGCATCAACAAATTCATCACATGAAGAATTAGAATCAAAACTATCTAGTTGAGTTTCCGATTGTACCTCAAGGGAGTCATTCCCTGGATCAAGAAGCATTGTGACTCGGATTCTCCACTAGACTCATCTTCTTGTTGGATTGGCATTTGAAGCTCGGAGGTGGTGGTTGTTGTCAACTGTTCCATACTGCAAAGGCGGAATCAAGGTAAGAAACATGCATAAGATATTCTTTAGGTAGCGTGCTTCTAATGGCCTCAAGGGCTTGTGCATTGGCCCCTATATGCTTGCTATCACTAAGGAAGGATTCCTTGGTAATGGCAAGGTGAGCCTTATATCCTAGGGTTAGTAAATAAACGGACATCCTAGTCTTCCAAACAATGATGTTGGAAGGGTCAAACATAGGTGGGGTCATGAAGTCCATGGGTCCAAACTATATGTGTGCAAACAAGCAAATGCAAATGAAAAATTAGCAAACAAGGATCTCACTCCTAGGATGTTAAGCCTAAGTATCAGGAGCGTAGGCTCTGATACCAATTGTAAATCACCTAGAGGGGGGTGAATAGGTGATAATGCTAATCTAGAAACTAAATGCGGAAGCTAAAACAATTTTGCAACATACTTAGTACAACACACAAGTGTAGCCGAATTCCCCGTGAAGGGTTCTGGACTAACTCCTCTTGATTCCCCTAGATATGGGTTGAGGTGCTATATGAAGCTCTTGTGGTTAAGTACAAGTGAGGCACACACCCAAGCAAGCCAAGCATATAAGGATGAACAATATGAAATAATGCAAGGCACAAATGCAAGCAATAAGATATGAATGAATGAATGATGCTTTGCACAATATAAAGAGAGAGTTAGAGAGACAATGGATCAAACGCAAACACAAAGATATGTTTCGAGGTTCGAGCCCCTAGCTCTACGTCCCCGCCTTCACCGAGAAGGATTTCTAATCCACTATCTTGTCCACCGAGGACTCCCACCGAGGGAACCTACACCGAGGAGGATTTTTACAACAAGGGAGTACCGAACTCCTCTCTCAAACACCGCCTCACAACCGAGGGGTAGGCCCGTAGCCAAACAACAACAAACACCTCTACCGAAAAGGGTTACAACCAATCTCCACCTCTCACTAGAGGGAGCAAACCACAATCTCAACCTCTACCAAAGAGGGAGCAAACCAATCACCCGATCAACCTCTACCAAAGAGGGATACAACAAAAGTAAGGGTGTTTACAACTTGGAGGTTTCCACAACCTCAAACAATCTCTCTTTTCCACAAAAACAAGATCCTAATAGATTAGGATAGAAGATAAGCTCAAGTGTGGAAAAACAAGTGTTTTGATCAAAGAAAATCTCTTAGGAAAATACCAAATAGATATTGAAATGAAGAACAATAAACCAATTTCCCAAAAACCCATTTCCTTTGAAAATAACAAAACACTTAAAACAAACAAAATGAATCTTTTTGCTCTTTAAAACTCTTTTGAAAACTTATTTTTAAACCAGAGAGTAGGAAAAATTAGCTCAGAAAATCTTGGCCAAAACCCCCAAGAAATGGAGTATTTATAGTCCAAACAGAAAACTAGTCGTTAGGCTGATCTGTCAGCCTGACAGGCTTGCGGTCGACCGGCCGGTCGACCGCCAACAGTTAAAAATATGACCGTTGGAGCAATCCGGTCGACCGCCCGGATACAGAGAGCAGAGCTCTCTGGTCCGGTCGGCCGGTCGGTCGGCTGGCCTACTGAGCTGCCAGACGTGCACAGCTCTGTGCACGTCGGCCCACCGTACGGTTAGCCTGTCAGCCACAGTTCTGGGTCAGAAACAGGGGTTAAAATATTTTAATAAATCTTGTAAAATATATAAAAATCCCCAAAAATAGTTTTTATTTTGCATTGATATATAAACTTGTGATAAACATTTCAACTCAAATATCAAACAATTTGAACTATTTTTGTGTCTTATCATTTTTATCAAAAACCAAAACTTGTATTTTATCAAACTTGAATTTTTCAATAGGAATCTGATTTTTCCTAAAACTCATGAATAGGCATATCAAAATAAGTTTGTTTAAGATATGAAGCATGTATGTATATCGAACACATCTAATATACATAAAAACCATTTAAACTTGTTTTGATCTAAACTATTCATGAAAACCAAAATCCAAAACATAAAACTTGTGTGTGTTGTGCACTTGAGCATATCGACTATACTAAGCTTTACAAATGGATCTCTAAAAACACACTAAACTATGGATACCTAAGTCTTCTTGACGATCTTCATCTTCAAGCCGACTCGATCCCAAACGTGATCCACGGAGTGCAAAGGTATGATCTTGATGCTTGGGTACTGGAATCACCAAGTGAAGGCTTCCAAACTCCTCTTTTTGAAGTAATCACCAACTAATATCTTGTTACATGATATGAAACTAAAATCACAAGATTATTAGTAAACATAACTACATGAGTTAATCATCATCAAAACTAGAGAGGAAGGCCTCCGGGCCAACAATCTCCCCCTTTTGATGATGACAAAACTCATGGAGTTATATATGCATGGATTAAAGTTAAACTTCAAAGAAGCTCCCCCTTACTCATGCATAAACAAATAAACATAATGAATATGCAATGAAGGCTCTTAAACATTGTAACGCCCCGATTTCACGGATACGGGGACGTCACTGCGACGTATATACGTAGGTCGAAGAAGCCCCCACGTATATATGCTAAGCATAAAAGTACAATAAGTAATCAGAGTACGACACAAAGCGTGGTATTCTTCCATATGCCAACACAAAAGTACATGTACAAAGTCATCACAGTATGATAAACATATACACATTACATGTGTCTTTTATCATAACAAGTCCAAAAGTAAAATATACAGGATAAATACAAGATGCTCACGAGTAGGGTGAAGATCCCGTGAGTCAAAAGAGGAGACTAGCACGGAAGAAGCTGGGACAAATCAGCCTGTTCTCAAGGAAAACTCGATCTACAGTGGACAGCTCCACTTCGATCCAGCTTCTAACCTGAACATACAAATCCAAGGGAGTCAGGACCTCCCAACAATGAACAGGCTACATGCCAAGTGGCAAAGAGATAAGAATAGGGGGTTAGAACACAAGTGTGATATACACGGACAGGTATAGCATAATCATAAATCAGGAAGTCCCAAGTAAAGCTGAATATAAGCAAGACTGATTGTATACGCTTAAGTCACGGTCACATGAGACTAGTACATCGAAGGAATAATCCAAACAAGGAAACCCTCATATATATACCCTTGTCTCATGCCACATAAATCCAAGCGTATAGAATCAGAGTTGCAAATCGTATCATAGTCAAAACAGGAATGCATAACAATAATGATCAGGGGTCCATAGCACGAGTAAAGGATACACATAACGGAAACTATAATAGGAAACACAACAGAAATCAATAGGCGATGTCTATTATTATTACTCGTCTGACCCATATATCTCGGTATGTGTCCAGGTGTGCACCCCAACACACATACATCCATGTATAAGTTATCCGAGGGTTGTTAACGGAAGCAGATGGAGAACTGATAGAGCTTCTTATAATGGTACTCATGCACCGGGGACCAGTCTTCTGGCCCAACGGTTCCCACCACCTGGGACCGGCTTTGTTTCACATGCACCGGGGACCAGTTTAGTGGTCCAACGGTTCCCACCACCTGGGACCGGCTTTGGAGGCTCGAAGTCCCCCTAATAGTAATCATAACAGTAATCATAACAGTACCGCCAATATATGTCATTCCCATACTATAAGCAAGATATCATTCCGGCATCCATCACTTCCTCCCATACCCATACAAGTTGCCCTTTTAAGATTTATTAGCTAATTATCACTTTATGGGAAATAATAGAAAATGAACATGATCAGGAATTTAGGAGTACACCAGTACTATATAGTCAGGTCACTGCATGTAAAGTAGGAAAACAGGTCACTGATCATGAAACTGAATAACAAGTCAATATTCCCGTAAAAGAGATAATCACAAGTCAAATATATCATGCTGGATGTAAAGTGATAGCATGACAAGTGGTGATGTATATCAGGTAACACGTATACAAAGAGATTGATAATTATTCAAGGTGAGTCATGGTCTAGCCAGAGGGTATAGCAAGTCAGGTGATATACATGTGTTAAAAGGAAACATAAAACTGACAAGTCTAAAGAATTGACAAGCGGTTGATAATGTTAATGAACAAGTCATGAAATACCAGTTATGAAGTATTTAGCAAGGATAATACATCACCCATGTATCAAGGTTAGGATCTAATTTCAGAAAGAATAAGAATCAACAATTTTGGCCCAAAACCAGACTATCGGTCGACTGGGTTAAATGGCCGGTCGACCGATACGGGACAGTCACCAACTAACGGTCGACGTCCGGTCGACCGATACAAGGCCGTGACCTCCAGGTTTGGTCGGTCGACTTCCGGTCGACTGCCGGTCGACCGGAGACACAACTAACGGTCGCCTGTCGGTCGACTGCCGGTCGACCGATACAGGGCCGTGAGCTCCAGGGTTTCCTAGCGGTCGACTGGTTGGTGAACCGGTCGACCGCCTACTCAAAACTGTGCACGTTCGTGCACATCGGTCGACTGCCGGTCGACTGCCGGTCGACCGGACTTCTGAAATATGCTGCTGTTAGGTCTAAAAATCAGATTTTTGGTGTGGTTGATTTGATGTCTAAAAATATGATTTTGATGACATAAGGGACATGATTTGGCAACACAAGTATACAAGGAATTTTACGAGTCTTGGTGAGTAAAAATACTCACCTCAAATGGTTATTTGGGGCTTTACGAGTCCGGAAAGATCGTGGTCGTTAACTTGGTCCACGACGATATCTCCGATGAAGAAGTAGACGATCCCCAATCCAAAGTGGTTACTTGGTTGAGATGGAGATGATGAAGTTGAGTTGATGAGGGAATTTGTGAAGGCTAATATCTTTGTGGAAGTGAAGAAAAAAGAAATAAAAATGTATAGGAAGTTTATATAGGATTTGATTTTGTTAAGGAGATGTAATATTGGAGAAGAAAGGGGGTTTTTGTGTAAAATAGGGGAGGTGAGGTGTCTCCCCTAGCCAATCAAATCTTGCCATGGAGATGATGAGGTGGAGAAAATATGTGGTGGAGGATTAATGGAAGGGTGTGGAAGTTTAGATATTTTGGGTTTGGCTTGTGGAGGAAGTTAAAGGAAATAAGGAAAAGGAAAAAGGAAAAGAAATGAGAAAAGAGAAGATATTTTCTCTAACTCGAAAAAAAAATATTAAAACCACGGATTCCCGGGTTGAAGTCATGGATGCGGAAATCTTTCGGGAAAATACCGGATACGTCCCGAAATCAAGTATCTCGGAACGACCCGAAATAAATATCAAAAATCAAGAATATTATATTAAGAAACATAGTGAAATCCGTTTTAAGAAATACTTTATAGTTTTAAAACTAAAAACCCCGGAATCAGTAAAATACCGACTCCGTTGGAATTTTCATAAATCATAAAATCCTCAGAAAAAGAATGTAGGTAGAAAATATGATTCTAAGGAATAATGCCTAAAGGGCCATCTTGAAATTCCTAACTGTTTGTGAAATAAAAATACTGGAATCAGTCTTCTACCGACTCCGGTGGAATATCCATAAATTCGTAAAATCTTCAGAAAAAGTATTTAAGTAATAAACATAATTCTAAGAAGAAATGTCTAAAGAATCTTCTAGAAATTCTAAACAGTTTGTAAGATAAAAATTCGGGAATCGATCAGCGGCACTGGTCGACACCGGTTTTGAAGAATTTCCTTTTAATTCCGGAAAATTCCAGAAAATCATAGAAAATATAATACGTTGGAAAATGATATTTAAATTAAAATCGGTCAGATATAAGAAGTAATCAAAAAATACGATCGAAAACTGAATACGCAAATAAGTACGTATTCCGAGAACGGGGTATTACAATCCACCCACCTTACAAAAATTGCGTCCTCGCAATTTCATTAAGTGGTAAATTGAACATACAGGGGACAAGGGTGAAATCAAAGGTCTCAAACATTCCATAACAGGGTTAAAGTGAACATATGAAAGTGAACATATGAAGGACTAAAATAGACAAGGAGAGGATGATAAGGAAATATTAAGAAAGATAACTAACGTAAATACAAGATCTGGGGTAGTGGTTACCATGATATCCTCAAGGTTCCTGATCTGGATACTGGTCTCCACATTCAGCTGCATCATCTGATGCCTCTGCTGTCATGATGTAACCTTGGCCTCTACCCCGGTCTGCTCTAGGTCTTGCTCCCCTACCATACTGTTGGGGTGGAAATGGAGCTCTCCGATCAACGTGTTCTGGATGCCTCCTAAGTGGCGGGACTGGAAGTGCTGGGACTGGATGTGAAGGGGCTGGAAGAGCTGGTCTAACAGGTACTGGAAGTGCTGGTCGGACTGGTGCCACATGTCCAAACTTCCTGTGTGGGCAATCCCTTAGCATATGTCTCCCTGATCCACACACTAAACATAATCCCTTGGCCTCTCGACAATCTCTCTTATAATGTCCGGGTCTGTGGCAGTAATTGCATACCATCTGAGAAAGAGGAGATTGGAATGGTCTCTGAATCATCGGGCCTTGGGTTACCCTAACTCCATCATCCTCATCCATTAACTGAAAAGGCCTCTTCTTGGCCTGGTTCCTCATCAAGTTCTATTTCTTCTTCTCTAGTCCACGCTCCACTTCTCGAGCTATGGTGAGAACTGCTGAATATGTCTTCAGCTGCTGGGGCATTAGAAAGACTTGTATATCCATCTGCAATCCCTGCTGGAATCTGCTTGCCCGCTTCTCCTCATCCGTCACCATATACGGAGCGAAGCGGCTAAGCCTCAGAAATTCCGCGGCATACTCATCCACGGACTTGTTCCCTTGCTGAAGTCTGATGAACTGCTCTTCCATGTCCTTCTGAGCAGTGGCAGGGAAGAACTTGCTATAGAAGCTCTTGGAGAATGTGTCCCAAGTGACAGGCTTCTCCAATCTGGCTTCTTCAGCTAGCCACCAGTTCTAGCTACATCTTTCAACTGAATCTTGGCGACCTCAACTTGGTTTTCCTCTGGTACTCGGGCTGCTTTCAACAGGTCTGATGTGTCCGTCAGCCATTGTTCAGCATCCAGGGGTTTCTCTTCACCCGTGAATATGGCTGGCTGCAGCCGTCTAAAATCTGAGATATTCCCCGGCCTCTGTCCTTTAGGAACTGCTAACTCTTGCCGGAGGAGCTCCGTCTGTTGCTGCTGGTTCTCCATCATCATCTGGATAACCCTCAGTATATCCACATTCTCTCCTGTGGGTCCATTCGAAACTTGCCCAGAGTGATTACGGCCCGACCTTCTCTCCATACCGAATTGGGAAAAGATAACTGGAATTGAAACAAATGGAAGGAGTTTAGGACACGAAAGAATTAATCAAGGAAGGAATTCAGGAAAGACTAGATAACTTTGTACATTGTAGTTGGCAATTGCAAATTACAATAATTTGCTACTTGATTGTACTTTAGGTGTGAGAGCCTAAGCTCTGATACCAACCTGTAACGCCCCGATTTCACGGATACGGGGACGTCACTGCGACGTATATACGTAGGTCAGAAGAAGCCCCCACGTATATACGCTAAGCATAAAAGTACAATAAGTAATCAGAGTACGACACAAAGCGTGGTATTCTTCCATATGCCAACACAAAAGTACATGTACAAAGTCATCACAGTATGATAAACATATACACATTACATGTGTCTTTTCATAACAAGTCCAAAAGTAAATATACAGGATAAATACAAGATGCTCACGAGTAGGGTGAAGATCCCGTGAGTCAAAAGAGGAGACTAGCACGGAAGAAGCTGGGACAAATCAGCCTGTTCTCAAGGAAAACTCGATCTACAGTGGACAGCTCCACTTCGATCCAGCTTCTAACCTGAACATACAAATCCAAGGGAGTCAGGACCTCCCAACAATGAACAGGCTACATGCCAAGTGGCAAAGAGATAAGAATAGGGGGTTAGAACACAAGTGTGATATACACGGACAGGTATAGCATAATCATAAATCAGGAAGTCCCAAGTAAAGCTGAATATAAGCAAGACTGATTGTATACGCTTAAGTCACGGTCACATGAGACTAGTACATCGAAGGAATAATCCAAACAAGGAAACCCTCATATATATACCCTTGTCTCATGCCACATAAATCCAAGCGTATAGAATCAGAGTTGCAAATCGTATCATAGTCAAACAGGAATGCATAACAATAATGATCAGGGGTCCATAGCACGAGTAAAGGATACACATAACGGAAACTATAATAGGAAACACAACAGAAATCAATAGGCGATGTCTATTATTATTATTACTCGTCTGACCCATATATCTCGGTATGTGTCCAGGTGTGCACCCCAACACACATACATCCATATATAAGTTATCCGAGGGTTGTTAACGGAAGCAGATGGAGAACTGATAGAGCTTCTTATAATGGTACTCATGCACCGGGGACCAGTCTTCTGGCCCAACGGTTCCCCCACCTGGGACCGGCTTTGTTCACATGCACCGGGGACCAGTTTAGTGGTCCAACGGTTCCCACCACCTGGGACCGGCTTTGGAGGCTCGAAGTCCCCCTAATAGTAATCATAACAGTAATCATAACAGTACCGCCAATATATGTCATTCCCATACTATAAGCAAGATATCATTCCGGCATCCATCACTTCCTCCCATACCCATACAAGTTGCCCTTTTTAAGATTTATTAGCTAATTATCACTTTATGGGAAATAATAGAAAATGAACATGATCAGGAATTTAGGAGTACACCAGTACTATATAGTCAGGTCACTGCATGTAAAGTAGGAAAACAGGTCACTGATCATGAAACTGAATAACAAGTCAATATTCCCGTAAAAGAGATAATCACAAGTCAAATATATCATGCTGGATGTAAAGTGATAGCATGACAAGTGGTGATGTATATCAGGTAACACGTATACAAAGAGATTGATAATTATTCAAGGTGAGTCATGGTCTAGCCAGAGGGTATAGCAAGTCAGGTGATATACATGTGTTAAAAGGAAACATAAAACTGACAAGTCTAAAGAATTGACAAGCGGTTGATAATGTTAATGAACAAGTCATGAAATACCAGTTATGAAGTATTTAGCAAGGATAATACATCACCCATGTATCAAGGTTAGGATCTAATTTCAGAAAGAATAAGAATCAACAATTTTGGCCCAAAACCAGACTATCGGTCGACTGGGTTAAATGGCCGGTCGACCGATACGGGACAGTCACCAACTAACGGTCGACGTCCGGTCGACCGATACAAGGCCGTGACCTCCAGGTTTGGTCGGTCGACTTCCGGTCGACTGCCGGTCGACCGGAGACACAACTAACGGTCGCCTGTCGGTCGACTGCCGGTCGACCGATACAGGGCCGTGAGCTCCAGGGTTTCCTAGCGGTCGACTGGTTGGTGAACCGGTCGACCGCCTACTCAAAACTGTGCACGTTCGTGCACATCGGTCGACTGCCGGTCGACTGCCGGTCGACCGGACTTCTGAAATATGCTGCTGTTAGGTCTAAAAATCAGATTTTTGTGTGGTTGATTTTGATGTCTAAAAATATGATTTTGATGACATAAAGGGACATGATTTGGCAACACAAGTATACAAGGAATTTTACGAGTCTTGGTGAGTAAAAATACTCACCTCGAATGGTTATTTGGGGCTTTACGAGTCCGGAAAGATCGTGGTCGTTAACTTGGTCCACGACGATATCTCCGATGAAGAAGTAGACGATCCCCAATCCAAAGTGGTTACTTGGTTGAGATGGAGATGATGAAGTTGAGTTGATGAGGGAATTTGTGAAGGCTAATATCTTTGTGGAAGTGAAGAAAAAAGAAATAAAAATGTATAGGAAAGTTTATATAGGATTTGATTTTGTTAAGGAGATGTAATATTGGAGAAGAAAGGGGTTTTTGTGTAAAATAGGGGAGGTGAGGTGTCTCCCCTAGCCAATCAAATCTTGCCATGGAGATGATGAGGTGGAGAAAATATGTGGTGGAGGATTAATGGAAGGGTGTGGAAGTTTAGATATTTTGGTTTGGCTTGTGGAGGAAGTTAAAGGAAATAAGGAAAAGGAAAAAGGAAAAGAAATGAGAAAAGAGAAGATATTTTCTCTAACTCGGAAAATAAAAATATTAAAACCACGGATTCCCGGGTGAAGTCATGGATGCGGAAATCTTTCGGGAAAATACCGGATACGTCCCGAAATCAAGTATCTCGGAACGACCCGAAATAAATATCAAAAATCAAGAATATTATATTAAGAAACATAGTGAAATCCGTTTTAAGAAATACTTTATAGTTTTAAAACTAAAAACCCGGAATCAGTAAAATACCGACTCCGTTGGAATTTTCATAAATCATAAAATCCTCAGAAAAAGAATGTAGGTAGAAAATATGATTCTAAGGAATAATGCCTAAAGGGCCATCTTGAAATTCCTAACTGTTTGTGAAATAAAAATACTGGAATCAGTCTTCTACCGACTCCGGTGGAATATCCATAAATTCGTAAAATCTTCAGAAAAAGTATTTAAGTAATAAACATAATTCTAAGAAGAAATGTCTAAAGAATCTTCTAGAAATTCTAAACAGTTTGTAAGATAAAAATTCGGGAATCGATCAGCAGCACTGGTCGACACCGGTTTTGAAGAATTTCCTTTTAATTCCGGAAAATTCCAGAAAATCATAGAAAATATAATACGTTGGAAAATGATATTTAAAATTAAAATCGGTCAGATATAAGAAGTAAATCAAAAAATACGATCGAAAAACTGAATACGCAAATAAGTACGTATTCCGAGAACGGGGTATTACAAACATGAATGCATATCTATGCATAAACAATAAAAGTTCTAGATACCCAATAAAATGTTCAAAAACAAAACAAGCTCTAGATACCAATTAAAATTAAACTAAATTAAACTTAATATATGCAAAACATAAATATGCATATATAAAACTTGATCAAACTCAAAATCTTTCTCCCCATTTTTGTCAATCATTAACAAAGGGGTAAAAACCAAAATAAAACAAAATCTTCTCCCCCTTTTTAATACGAAGAAACAATCATCAATAAGGGGTAAATAAAGACAATGTTCTCCCCCTTTTGTCTAAAACAAAACCAAATAAGGGTGATAATCAATTAAGATATCAATTGAAAATATGTCTAAGTAGCATCTTGATACCTATTGAAATTAAACATAGATCAATAAATATAGGGTATATGCTATATACATTCATGAAGAGGAAGATGTGAAGCTTCCCTACATAGATACATTACATGAAGGAGGGATGACAGGCCCTAATTCACATAACGTACACTATGCAATGCATAAGAGGAGATGCGAAGCTCCCCTACACACGTGTACCACATAAAGAAGAGATTGTCAAGCTCTTCAATACAAGATACACTCATCATAAATCTATATGTAGAAGAGATGTTAAGCTCTCCTTGCATATAGGCAATACAAATCAAAACTTTTGTATTTATCTTTAAACAAAATTTTGAGATACCAATTTTAAAACATTCAAATAAACATCTTGATATCTTTTTAAGTATATGATATCAATCTTGGTTCGGTCGACCGACCTGGCCTGTCAGCCACAGTTCTGGGTCAGAAACAGGGGTTAAAAATATTTTAATAAATCTTGAAAGATATATAAAAATCCCCAAAAATAGTTTTCTCATTTTGCATTGATATATAAGCTTGTGATAAACATTTCAACTCAAATATCATGCAATTTGAACTATTTTTGTATCTTATCATTTTTATCAAAAACCAAAACTTGTATTTTACCAAACTTGGATTTTTCAATAGGAAATCTGATTTTTCCTAAAACTCATGAATAGGCATATCAAAATAAGTTTGTTTAAGATATGAAGCATGTATGTATATCGAACACATCTAATATACATAAAAACCATTTAAACTTGTTTTGATCTAAACTATTCATGAAAACCAAAATCCAAAACATAAAACTTGTGTGTGTTGTGCACTTGAGCATATCAACTATACTAAGCTTTACAAATGGATCTCTAAAACACACTAAACTATGGATACCTAAGTCTTCTTGACGATCTTTATCTTCAAGCCGACTCGATCCCAAACGTGATCTACGGAGTGCAAAGGTATGATCTTGATGCTTGGGCACTGGAATCACCAAGTGAAGGCTTCCAAAACTCCTCTTTTTGAAGCAATCACCAACTAATATCTTGTTACATGATCTGAAACTAAAATCACAAGATTATTAGTAAACATAGCTACATGAGTTAATCATCATCAAAACTAGAGAGGAAGGCCTCCGGGCCAACATCATGCACTGTATTTGTTCTTGTTACACTGTGTACTTTAAATCTCAGATCATAAATATAACTTGGGGATGGGGGAGACTTGATGGTTGATTAGATCTTATTGGGTGGATGTACTGGATCCATATTGTTACTCCCACTATAGGGGATGGTAGTGCTACCTACCGATTGTATAGCTCCATGAGCTCCCTTACTTGATTCGTGCTCCCCTCTTAGCGGAGGGCCCTGGTCTCAGCAGCCAGGGGTTTGTTTAAGGCCGTGATCCCGGGTATGCACGGGATACACCTACCCGATAAGAGCTCCTCGACCATGGGTTTTCAATTAACATAATAAAACAGTATACACAATAGTGACGTCGGGAACACTTATTATTTGGTCATTCTCTCGTTTGGATAATGGTACCCGTAGGCCATGTCCGGATGGGTTCGACTGGAGTGTGGGCTCCAGTATGAACTGCCAGTGGTATGGGACACTGGAAGAGATTGATTAAAATACCAGGTGGTACTGATTGTTATTATTGTATAAATAACATGACTTGCCTGATACATGTATACTATTGTGTAGTTGTACTTGTTACTGTTCCTGATATGTTATCCTCTATCATGTTATCTGTGGACTTTGCTACATTACCTGATGCTTATTACACTTCATGTGGTGATACACGTATACCATGCATTGTATGCCTTTAGTTCCTGTATATGCTATAGATACTATTCTTGTATGCTCACATCGCTATAGAATGATTGCATATCTTCTATTTTCTGTATACCTTGCAGACATCATTACTGTCTATGCACAACACCGCAATATGGTTATCTTGCATATGTTTTTTGTATACCTTGCAGACATCATTACTGTCTATGCACAACACCGCATTATGGTTATCTTGCATATGCCCATCTGCATGTTCACTTCTATCACGTCACCACTAGACAACCTTATTTACTATCTAAACTGGATACGACTAAAGACATGACTCGGTGATAACATGTTAGGCAATGATGGTATTAAAAGACTGACATGATTATATATTTCTACTGCGTATTATACTTATTATATGGAATCACTAGCACAACATCATGTATTATATATTATTATCGTGCTTGTATTACTATCGTATGTATTACTGCCTCCTTCATTTTTGCACTCACTAGGTCGCTTTCTGACGACCCTGGGTTTGCGTGCCCAGGTTGGAGACCCGAGTTAACGTATCGACAGATAGTCCATTGAGTTCACATAGGAGACTCATCATCGAGCTCATTCATAGGTATCTTTGTGATTTATTGCTGTTATCTTATTCATCCCTGTTTTCCTATCTGCTATGATAACTAACCTCTTTCTGCAGGTATTCTTATACTTATTTCCTGCTGGAACTCCTGTGTATATTGAGGTTATGTCCTGTACTGAGGCTTAACGTACGCGTGAGGGTGTTTCCACCTCGCGTATATACGTCGCCATAACGTCCCCGTACCTGCGGGATCAGGGCGTTACACTGGTCCACGATACTTTGATCCTGTACACATGTGACTACCTGTGCACGCCACTTGGTTTCATTTTACGTACCCGCTGGGTTGTTTCCTGACAACCTTGTACCTGCATGTCCAGATCCGAGAAGTTGGACCGAGACAAATCCTTTTTGAGGACTTGGGGTTTCTTGTAGAGCAAGAGGACCAGTTGCAGTTCATTCCCGACATGTCCCCTTTGACCAACTTTCGAGATCCCTTTTTTGTAACTCGTGAGCATTCTTTTGTACTATTCACACCTTGTAATCTATTATTTTGTGCTTCTTGGTGATGTAATATTATGTTACAGTTTGTGATAACTGAATACTTGTACATTTCTGTTGAAATGTATAATACCACGTACTTTCGCACTCTGAATCCTAGACTGCACTGATGCTTAGCGTACACCTGTGAGGGTTTCCCTGCCCTGCATATGTACGTCACAGTAGCTGTAGCACTCCGTTCTCGGGATACGTACCCAGATACGTGTCCCAAAATTTTTCGATCATATTATTCAATTTTCTTCCAGTATTTGCTCTTGGGTTGTGATTACTTATATTATTGTGTATCGGATCTGGATTCTCAGACCTAGAGTCAGCCTTGACCCGGACCGGGAACTCGATACCAGCCAGTAGCCCTATTTAACTTTCTGGTAGTCTGATTTGACCGATTTAAGTTTCAGAGATTATTTTCTAATATTTTAGATTTTTCATAATTTTCTGAAATTTTCTAGAATTTTTCTGCAAAATCTCGAAAACCAGTGTCGGTCGGCATCGCTTACTGATTCACAGATTTTTTTTAGTTTTCAAACGGGATTGAATTTTAAAAATGGCTTTCATGTTACTTCTTAAAATTTTATTTTCAATCTAAATACTTTTTTTGGGATTTTTCTAAGTTTATCAAAATTTGACCGATTCTGGTGTCAGCCGGTATCGTCGGAAGATTCTATGATTTTTAATTTGAAAACTATATCAAATTTCTCGAATCTGATTTCACCAAGTATCTTAAAATAATATTTTATATTTTTAAGAATTTTTCGAAACGTTTCTGAAACAGTCAAATTTTCGTCTTATTAAAATAATAATATTTTTTACTGACGATTTTTTTCTTACTTTTTTCTTCTCTACTCCCCTAATTTATACTTTCAGAAATTTTAATAAATAAATTATTTAATAATAAAATTTTTTCTACTATTTTATTTTATTTTATTTTTCCTTTTTCTTTAATTTCTTTCTTTTCTTTCTTTTCTTTCTCCCCCCATTGACTTTCTCCCCTGCTCCCCTACTCCCTGCACCCGCCGCCTGCTCCCGCCCTGCTACTGTAGCCTGCGAGTCACCTGCAACCCCCTCTTTCCTTCCCCAATTCATCATTTCATCCTTCTCTATTTAACCTCCATTTTCCCATTTCCTTTTCATTTCAAAAATCCAAAAAATCAAAACTCCATCTGCAACAAAACAAAACCCATCTTCCTCCTCTCCATGGCCGCCGCCTCCACCATCGCCGCCGCCGCCGCTGGCCGCCCTTAGGCTGGCCAGCCACCTCCCCTACACCCCCTGTCCACTTCTCCACTTCCATCAACCCCAAAAACCCCACCTCCTTCTCCAATTTCACCATAACCCACCACCACCTCCTCCATTCCTCCTCCAAAATTTCACACAACCTCCACCAATTCCACCACTCCAAACACCTCATCATCGCCTCTTCCTCCTTCTCTAACTCTCCACCACCTCCAATCATCACCACAACTACCATAACCACCTCCACCATCAACCACCTCCACCTTCAACAACAACAACCACACCACCACCACCCTCACAACCCAAACCTCCCATCTCCTCCCCCGGCCCTAGGCCGCGCGCGCTCCCCGGCGACGGTGCCGCCGCCGCCAGGCCGCCGCCGCCAGGCACCCCCACTCCCCTCCATTTCTTTCTTTCTTCTTCCTTCTTTATTCTTTCTTTCTTTTCTTTTCTCTTTCCTTTCCCTAAATAAACCCACATTCTCACATCCCTAAAAAACCCATACGCTCTTTCCCAAATTACTCCTCTATATTTACAACCATACCCCTCCCCATTTAAATTCCTAAATCTTTTCCTAAAAATACCCTATTTTTCTCTCTCCCTCTCTCCCTCTCTCTTCTCTTCCTACAACTTTCTCCCTCCTCTCTCATTCCCTCTCTAATATTTATATATATATATTTATAATTATATATTTTAATATATAAATATGGGCTAGTAGCTTGCTTAAACGTGTTCGCGGATTTTTCTGGATTTTCTCGGTATTTTGTCCGGTGCTAGGCGAGTACATTTCTTACTTTATTACCATCGCTTTATATTTAATAATATCTTGCCTTTAATTTATGATGCCTCTTTATGCAAGTTAGTATATATGTTATATAAATAATTATCATGTTTTAAATAGCTTCCGGCCATTATTATACCTTTTCGAACCGATATTATACCGGGTATGCCTAGATCTGCTCCCGCTTTACCCGGCTTCGCATAGCTAATTAAAAGATAAATTTATTAGTATAAAAATGGTACTGAAGAGTTTGATATGTTTGTGTTGTCCTCCTGTACCATGTGATGTGACCGGTTAATACCTGATATTTGATGTTGTGATTCTCACCGACATATTAGTTACCTGACCCTGACATATATACACCTGGTGCTTGCCATGCTATATTTGACACCGGTACTTGCCATGTTATATTTGACACCGATATTTGTCATGCTATATTTGACATATGATACCAGATACCGATACTTGCCATGCTATATTTGACATATGATATCTGACACCGGTACTTACCATGCTATATTTGACACCGATACTTGCCATGCTATATTTGACATATGATATCTGACACCGGTACTTGCCATGCTATATTTGACACCGATACTTGCTATGCTATATTTGACATATGATATCTGACACCGGTACTTGCCATGCTATATTTGACACCGATACTTGCCATGATATACCTGACCCTTGATATATGACACCGGTACTTGCCATGCTATACCTGACCCTGATATATGACACCGGTACTTGTCATGCTATACTTGACATATGATACGTGACACCGGTACTTGCTATGCTATACTTATTACTTGATGTAAGATACTGGTATTTGCCATGCTATACATAACGCCTGATATATAACACCGGTACTTGCCATGATATACTTGACACCAGACACCTGTATTACCTAGCATATGCATGATTATTATATTTTTACTAGAGATACGGTACTCCTGTATCTCATGTACTCCTGTATCTCATGTACTCCTGTATCTTCTGTACTCATATTCATGTTAATAGCACAGTCAGTCCGGCGTCCGGCAGAGCATGCCTGGTGTCGAGATGACGAGGATATATCCCACAATCGTGCTAGCGTCCGGTGGTTCCTGAATGGAACTAAGTGCCACACGGAGTAAAGTGCCACATCACACACGTGGTAGGGGCCATCTCTTGAACCGTGGGCCACCTCTAGAATACATTCCCCACACAGAGCAAAGTGCCACACAGAGCAAAGTGTCACACCACACACGTGATGGGGGCCACATCTTGAATCTGTGGGGCCACCTCTTGAATCAACCCTCAGAGCAAAGTGCCACATGGAGCAAAGTGCCACACCACACACGTGATGGGGGCCATCTCTTGAATCTGTATGGGCCACCTCTTGAATCTGAAGGGCTACTTTCTCCGTCCTGCCTGTACCGCCTGGTGTTAGCGTGATAAGCATTCTCAGTGCCTATTAACACATACATACCTGTACAATGATAACTCCTGAAGCATGTGTTATTTGGTCTCTCCCCTATTCAAATAATGGTACCTGCATATCGGAGTTCAGATGAGTTTTACTGGAAGTGCGGGCTCCAGTGTGAACTGTCGGTGTTGTGGGACACTGATGGGGAAGGGACGAGAATAACATAATAACATAAGAAACAGTAATAATATTATGAACCTGTGATATTTGGTCTCTCCTTTGTTCGGGTTCTGATACTCACATATCAGACCCGGTTAAGCTCTACAGAGTGAGAACTTTAGTATGGAGTATCAATGATGTAGGGAGGCAATTGAAATATCAAACGGTACTGATTATTATTATTGGATCAGTTAAAATGTAACACCTTTATATTCTCCAGTTACAGTATTATGCTCTGAGTTGACACCCTGTTTTATAACACATGACCTCTGTGATACCATGATTACTCCAGACACACTCTAGTTCTTTTACCCTGAGGTAGGGGTGGCAATTGGGTCGGGTCGGGTCTAATTGGGTCGGGTCTTAAATGGGTCGACCCATAATCGGGTCGGGTCGACCCGACCCATTTATACATATGGGTCAAAAATCCAAACCCAAACCCGACCCAGTATTATGTGGGTTGACCCGACCCGACCCATTTGACCCATTTAACTAAATGGGTCGGCCGGGTCGGGTCGACCCGTTAGCGGTAAATGTTTTGTAGGAACCTTGTTCTTGCATTCTATAAGTAGATGACAGTGGCATAATGTTGGTTTCAATAAGTTAAAAATCATAAAATCATGTATATCAAATGCAATGCTTCTTATTCTCTGAAATAAAGGTGAAAGTATTAGTGGGATTGAGACAAACTCA
The DNA here is from genome assembly GCA_038442645.1 of Agave tequilana. Taxonomy (NCBI): domain Eukaryota; kingdom Viridiplantae; phylum Streptophyta; class Magnoliopsida; order Asparagales; family Asparagaceae; genus Agave; species Agave tequilana. The sequence continues at coordinate 171,759 of JAVJIF010033073.1, forward strand.
GGGATTGTTTATGCAATATAATTTTGTTTATTTATGAGAATGTAGTTAAAATTAAGGGGCTTTAGGTTTTTCATAGAAGATTGTGCAATGTGTATGGTGTATTGGATTTTGATGAAGAAAGATGGAGAGCTAAATTATGAAGTCCCTGAGCGGAAATGATAAATGATTCCCAAAAAAAATCTCTGGATCAAAATATAAAAAGTTAAATGGGTCTTAGCGGGTCTTAGCGGGTTGGTGGGTTTGGGTCTACCCGACCCATTTATTAATCGGGTATGGTGGGTCGACCCGATTACGACCCAAACCCGTATAGCTCAAACCCATACCCACTTACTCTGGGTCGGGTCGGGTCGGGTCTGGCGGGTCGGGTCTGAATTGCCCCCCTACCCTGAGGGCAACTCAAGTTGTATGAACTCAGAGGATGATGACATCGGATATGTGGTATATAGATGAGGGTTTCCTTATTTGGATTATCCCCTCGACGTATCAACCCCATGAATCCATAATCTGAGCTTATACAACTAGTTTTGTCCATACTTATATTTATCGCGCGTTTAGTGTATTTATCACATGTTTGCCATATTTTGTCGCATGATTATGTGTACATATGCTCTCTATACCGTTTTCCATGCATGTTTTTCGATTCTGACTTATTGATATATATGTATTTACTTGATCTCGGATTTACTGTCATTTCCTTTATGTTACTTGTCATTTCTTTTACCTGCATGCCTGAACCACATCACTTGATTATGTACACATACACCTGTTATGCACGCCATCTGGCTTCATTATATGTACTCGCGGGTTGCATCTGACAACCCTGAATTATCATGTCCAGATTCCGGAGTCTGGACCATGGCGGCCTTGCTGTAGCTGATCAGAGTGTGCAGCGGATCCCTCCCGTGGCGATCGGAGTGCAACAGAAACTCGGACATCGATGTAGTTATTCTTCCCAGCTTTCCTCCTGCTTGGCTCTCGAGGCCACTCTTGTCGTATCGTGAGCATCTCTCAGCTTTTACTATGTATATCCTTTCATGTATTGTACTTTTATATCTTCTGGTGATATAATATTCCTATAATATTGTATCACTTTCTGTGAGGACCATGTACTTGTACTATTTTGTGTTGAAATGTATATTACCACTAGGGGTGAGCAGAGTTCGTTATAACCGAAATAACCGACCAAAAATCGAAACCCGAACCCGAACCGAACCGAACCGCTCTAATTCGGTCGGGTTTCGGTTTTGTGTTCCAAAACCCGAATAGACCGAACCGAACCGAATTTCTCACCCTATATATTAACCTACTCAAATTCAATTTAGTGAATCATATAGTTCATAATAAAAACTGGTGGAAGCTTATCTCATTAGTTTTAGTAATACTATCTTTTTTATGTTGAATATGTGAAAGCAATATTAAGTACACCATCACAATTGAGAATAATATTTATATTAATATAGTTCTTTTTTTCATTCTTATCATTAAAAGTTAGTAATAATTATATGAGTTTTGATATAAGAGCTCAAATACGGTGTAAAAATTTTAGAATATGAAATTTTCAATTCACATTAAGCTTAGAATCTTTTTCTTATTTCTAATTTGGGTAATGGATATTTGAGGTTATAATATTAAAGGATGATAACATAATGGTGATTAAAAAATGTAAGAAATGATGGCAATATATTGACCTAACCGAAAAAACCGAAAAACCGAACCGAACTGAGTTGATTCGGTTCGGTTCGGTTACTAAGTCTAATCGGTTCGGTTCGGTTTTGCAAAAATTAGCAAAACCGAACCGAACCGACCGATGCTCACCCCTAATTACCACTGTCCTTCCGCCTCTGATTCTTGCCTGTACTGATGCTTAACGTATATACGGGAGAGTATTTCTGACCTGCGTATATACGTCGCAGTAATATCTCCGTACCCACGAGATTGGGGCGTTACAGTAGCGTCCCTGTATCGGCAGGCACGGGGCATTACAAACAACGAACAGGAGGGGAGACCGTTTTCCTCACAACGGTCAACCATGGCCTGTCATACTCGGCGACGACGTGCATGAGGACTCAACGACGACGTGCCTCACGTATTCGACAGCGACGTGCAGGAGGACTGGGCAACGACGTGCCTCTTGTGCACTTGGTGACGACGTGCAGGAGGACTCAGGGTCTCATAATGAGCGAAAGAAGTTGATGAGTCTTTTCTTAACGTAACGTAGAAAGAAAAAGGTTCTGTGATGATCTCTTCGAAATCTATGTGAATCTTGATACATCCGTGATCGGACAGTCTAACGCGCGCAAAGGACAATCCCGGTCCCTTCATGCCAAAGAGCTAATCCGAACTTTTATATTTTTGGCAACGTTAAGGGTTCAAACCACCCCCCCCCCCCCCCCCCCCCCCAAACCCCAAAACCAAAAAAAAAAAAAAAAACCCCAAAAAAAAAAAAACCCAAAAAAAAAAGAAAAAAGAAAAAAAAAGAAAGGGCAAAAAAAACACACGGTCCGCCGCTGGCGGCCCGGCCGGGTCTGCGCCTTCCTCTGTACGCATCAATAGTTTACAGGTGTGACGTAGTCTGATCCGGCGTCTGTACAGGTGGCACGTTTTTCTCTCGTCCGTATTCGTCCTCAGCTTTGGATCCGCTGTGTCGTTCAAAACAGCAAAGATATATTATCCACATCAGCACCGTCAAAATCTCAGTGAACCGAGATGACAGGACAAACTCTGGGCTCGTTATTCTAGGAATGAAAGCAGATCACCGACTACTATCCAGAATCCCAGCCGTCCAAACTGTCACCAACCCTCTCTCGCACCCTCGCTCTCACCCGTCAATATCAGAACAATATTCTTTGCACACGCGTCGATTTATTAATGGTCGTTGGTCGGGGGACCCAGTGAAGGGCCAGTGTAGTTCCGCCACGTCAGCGAAACTTAGACTAAAAAACGAAAGAGAAGCGAGCCGACCATCTCCTCTCTCTTTCTCCGTCTTACCTGCCCAAAATTCTCTTTCCTCTTTTCTCTCTCGCCGCGATCGAAAAATATTTACCAAAATATCTCCTAAAAATTCTAAATTTAGCAAAAAAGAGAAGCAAAAATTACAGAAAAAATCTCTCTTTCATCGGTTCGCGAGCAATCCCGAAACCCTAGGACTTGGGTCCAAATCTGATGAGTTTCTTCTCTCACAGGGAATGGCCCCCGCTCCCAATCCCGCTTCCGCTACTTTCTCTCTCCTCGCCCTCGTCGTCGCCTTGTTCTTAAACCCTAGCCCTGGATTAGCATCGGGTTCGTCTGAATTGGACGGTGAGCTCTTGATCCTCAACTGGCACGATTACTCCCCTCCGCCGCCGCCGTCACCGCCGCCGCCGTTCGACTTCCCGTCCTGCTCATGCGAGGGCGACCTAGGGGGCGCCGGGGATTTCGACACTCTCTGTGTGCTGAGCACGAGCTTGAACCTCTCGAATGATGTCTACATCGAGGGGAAAGGGAGCCTCTCGATCCTTGACGGAGTGTCTCTCAGCTGCCCGGTGCCCGGATGTTTCATCGCGGCGAATCTGTCGTTAGGATCGATTCGGATTGGGAACGGGTCGAAGGTTGTGGCTGGTAGGGTTTACTTGATAGCGAAAAATGTGAGCTTGGGGGAGAACTCGACGGTGAATACTACGGCGTTGGCCGGCGACCCGCCGCCGCAGACGAGTGGGACCCCCACTGGGATCCACGGTGATGGTGGCGGCCACGGAGGGAGAGGGGCGAGCTGTTTCGTGAAGGAAGGGCAGACTCCGGAGGATTCGTGGGGCGGGGATGCGTATTCTTGGAAGGATTTGGAGAGGCCGGATAGCTATGGGAGCCGAGGGGGGTCGACAAGTAGGGAGGTCGATTATGGGGGTGGAGGTGGGGGGAGAATTTGGTTTAAGGTTGATGATGTGATTGATCTTGATGGGGTGATTAGTGCCGATGGCGGCGATGGTGGTGCTAATGGTGGGGGAGGGTCGGGCGGGAGCATCTACATTGTGGCATCGAAAATGTAATAACACGGTACCTTCTCACCTTGTTTTACTGTTCAGCAGAAATGCTAGTGATCACAGCCTGCACGTACATCGTACAATGATATTAAGGAAGGGATTTTAATGTTGCTAAAAAATTACATGAATATGTAAATTTTCATATGAGGAAGATGTTCTTTCTGAGTAACCTAATTGTTGTTACAAGTTAAATGTTTGAAAAATAATAACAGTAATCGGCATTGATCTCTGTAATTTCTGTAATTTGAATCCTATAGACCCTTAAAGCATCTTGAAGATAGTATAATCCTTGTTGTGTTTACAGTTATGCTGGACATCTTACTTTAATCTTTGTTCTTGAATTGCATGGGTACAAATCTTTCTGCACTGAGTTTCTCATTCACAAAATATATTTTACCAATGGCTTCGTGTATGCCAATGTAACTCTGTCTTCTTTACATTATTTTTAGTTTGTAATTTGTTCCCTCCAATTTGCTTAATTATCACAGGAAAGGAGATGGGTATATTAGTGCTTTAGGAGGCAATGGTTTGGCTGGTGGTGGAGGAGGGCGAGTTTCTATTGACATTTTCAGCAGGCATGACAGCCCCAAAATTTATGTTAATGGTCAGTCCTACCGTTTCTTGTATGAGTACTTCCATACCTTTGTATTTGACATTTGTTTACATGTTAATTGTCAATTATTATGAATCCATGACTTATACGAGATAATATACTATTTATGTCACTGGTCATTCCTACCATTTCCTGTTCCAGTTACTGCCATATTTCTACCACTTTTTTTTTTTCAGATTCCTGCTAAATTTTTGTCTAATATTTGGTAACATGTTTATCTTCTATCATCACGACTCTTATGAGATAATTATAATTCACCAATAGTTGTCAATTTAGAAAGCTGTCTCTAATTTCAAACTGATGTACTAATATCTTATGTTAATAGAATTTTTTATCAACACAGCTAAACTTAATTACTCTGCATCACATGTGGCTGCATCTATTCGTGTCTTGGTAAGTCTTCAGAAGAGAAATGATAGGTTTGCATTTATAGGATGTTGCGAGGAGTTTGCTATATCTGTCTTATTTAGAACTGATCCAATTATTATATGCCTCAATTTTTGCTGTTGTGGGGTCTATCAAAACCATTGAGGGTCTATGGGAAAAGCATTCACTCACTGATAGGGGCATGAATGATTTTACCACCCACCATATCTGAATTTGTTTTCTTCTAGAGGATATGGATATGAATGCCAAAAATGGGTTTGACTGTTGAACTAAATATCCATATTTTGTAAAATGAACTTGGCGTCACATTGAATATGGGTACTAATTGGATATTATGAATATGGCCGATGCTTGGTGGAAAATATAAAAATCATATTAGTGGTTGATCATGATGTTGCACAAAGTTATACTAGATTTGCTCCAAGACATGTTTTTAATATATCCAAACAAGTCTTCAGTTCTTTGGGTGTCCATTTGGATATTTAGGATAGTTTATCAATATCCATACCCATATCATGGATGGATACAAATAGTCATATGTTTGAAAATATCTATATGATGTTGGCCCTGGTGCTTCACAGGATGAGATAAGGGTGTTTAATGATTGCATTTTGCTAGGCTATGGTTAGCTGGTCTGTTGCTGTTGAGTTAGGCATTCAGACCAATTTTAAAAAAAAATTTCTGTACTTGTGTTAAGTGAGGACTTCTATCACTTCTATAACAATAAAGATTGGGTTTTATTATGTTTGATAGTAAGTAATAGCTATTTAGTTGTGAGTCCTAATTGTATTTGGAATCTTATAAAGTTCTATTAGTATTATTAGTCATAGTTTGAATATGATTTGATCTTGTATGGGTTTATATAAATTGGGGGTTGGTCATGACTTTATGTAATTGTATGTTATAACTCTTTTCAATATTAATAAATATGCAATTCTTTCGTAGTTTAACCTGTTATCAGAATCCTTGGGTTTTCTTGGGTTTTTCTGATCCTTTATGATCTTCATCGTCATCATATCACCCAAGCATCATCTTCTTCTACTTTTTTTTCATTTTCTTTTTCTTTGGTCTAATTTGATTTCACTTCAACTCTGAAAAAAATAAATAAAAAAATGTTACTGTTCATGTAAACAGTACGGAGGATGAACTGTAACAGTTTAAAAAAAAAGAAGAAAAAGAACATCAGGTTTGGTTTAGGTTTGTATAAACCAGCCGAGACTTCGACACCTCTAATTTTGTTTTATTCCTCAACAATTTTTCGTTCTATTCCTTGGCAAGTTTTCCTTCTTCGGCAAATTTTTGTCCTTTGGCGATCGTTTGTTCTTCAGCATGTTCAGTAATTTGATCCCTGGAAACTTCTTGATTTCAAAGATCTGTTTTGGTTTTGCCTTTGCTTGATTCAAAGAAATGAAGTTCCAGTTTCAAGTCAGTCTGCTGCATGAAATCTGTTGTTATTGTGATCCATTAGAAGTTTGCTCGAAAAATAATTTTTTTGGTTTGATTCGTTCTGCTCAAAATTCAGCTCTGGAGCGGAGCTGCCTCTACGACATCTTTGATTTGTATTCAGATCTGATCTTCGCCTCGAACGAAGGCAAAACCCTCATGATTGAGCTGTCTCCTTGCTTCAAAGGTTCCGTAATCATGCCGCAACAGAATCTGAAAATTTATTTAGAATTCTGTCTTATATTCGGATTCCTTTTGACCCTTTATAGCCTTACAGGTTTTGAATTTATTTTTGAATTGATTAGTTCACAAATTCGAATTGATCTTGATTGGGAAAAGATAAGTACGTCACCTGGAGTCCGATTGGTGAAGTTAGATTCTTTTTGGTGGAGTAGGTTAGCTATAGGGTCTTCAACAACAAACAACAAGAGTTTCTGGTAGTTTGGAAATTTGTGAAATGGACAGTTGAAACTACTTTGGCCTTAAATCGGGGTGTAGGTTGGAATGTGTTAATCTAGCAGTTGAAATTGATTTGGTGGTATCTTAGTGTATCCATGGCTGATTTTGGTGATCTTGGAGTCGATTACAAGGTTTTAGTGTTTTAAACGCAGTGGTGGAAGTGGATTTTGTAGATTCTATTGTTTGGTTTGTAGAGATTGGTGCAAGAATCGATGGTTTAAGGCTTGATTTCAGCACCTCTAATATGAAGTTTTGTTTGCTATTTGGTTCTTGAGATCTTTTCTTTGGAGATTGGTCTGCATCAGAGTCACGTAGCGAAGAGTAAGATCTATTGGTGAATTCGCTTGGAAGATTCGGTTTGATTCCCAGTTTTGGTTTGGACACCTTCACCTTGGTTCACGTCTGCTTCTATTTCGGTGTTGGTTTGAACAACTTGTGGTTTGTTTGATTTGAATTTTAGCAATTCGTTTTCATCAATTCATTTTGGTTCGATGTAGGTTCAGCTTATTGTTTGGCTTTCCTTTAGTTCGGTGTAACTCTGGATTTGCAACTTGTGCGGATAAGAGGAAGATTTGTTTGGATGGCATGTTTGCAACTTGTCGGGTAATTTGCATTTAGCATCTGCATGATACACTGGAGATCATTTCAAGTCCCAAGGGAGGATTCTTTAGTTTGTTTGAGATCTAATGATGATCATTTGAGTTCCCAGAGGAAGATTGTTTGAGATTCCAATAGAGGATTATATGAGGTTCCAAAGGAGGATCTTCGATTTTGTTTCAAATCTCAAGGGAAGATCATTTGAGTTCGTTTTAGATTCGAGGGAGGATTATTTAAGATTCCGAGGGAGGATCATTTGAGTTCGTTTTAGATCTCAAGGGAAGATCGTTTGAGTTTGTTTCGGATCCCAAGAGGACCGTTTGAGTTTGTTTGAGATCCTGAGAGAGGATAGTTTGAGTTTGTTTCAGATCTCAAGAGAATATCATTTAAGTTTGTTTCAGATTCTAGGGGAAGATCATTTCAGTTTGTTTGAGGTCCCGAGGGAGAATCATTTGAGTTCGTATGAGATCGAGAGGGAGAATCTTTTGAGTTTGTTTTCAAATCTCAAGAGAGTATTGTTTGAGTTTGTTTAGATTGGTTGTCTTTAGTTTGATGACATTAGCATCAGCAATTCAAGATCTAGTAGTTTGGCGTCAATAATTCACTCGTTTGACATCGACTTTAGCTTTTCAGTAGTTTGAGTATTTGTTTTTGTTTAGTTTTGGTTGTACAAACTCTAGATGTCATCTCATCTTAAGCTTGAGGGGGGATGTTAGATATATTACATAGTAGGTATTTAGTTATTGAGCCCTAATAGTATTTGGAATCTTATGAAGTTTTATTAGTATTATGAGTCATAGTTTGAATAGGATTTGGTCTTGTATGGATTCATATAAAGAGGGGATTGCTCATGACTTTTTGTAAACCCATACAAGACCAAATTCTATTCGGACTATGACTCACAATACTAATAGAACTCTATAAGATTTTAAATATTATTAGGACTCTATAACTAAATAGCTACTACTTAATATATCTAACATATCCCTCATACTTAACATGATATATTAAAGTTTCTGCTGCCACTGCATCAAAACTCCGAAGTTAAGGTGAGGGTTAATTGTATTATATTTATATTTTAATAAGCCCGCCCTGTTTATGGGCCCAAATTTGTGCCTTTTGCACTAACGGGATTTTTATTTTAAATCTGCTTTTATAAACGTGCGCTCAATGAGAATTGAATCTGTTGCTCTGGTACCGTATTAAAGTCCTTACAACTGTAGCAACACTCCAAAGTTGAGGTGAGGGTAAAGGGTTTTATATTTATATTTTAACGCATTGGAAATGCAAAAAAGTGGACCTCTCGTTGTCATCTTATTTGTTCTATTTGTTTCTTATCTTTTTTCCCCCTTCCCTTTCTACTCCTAACTTGCTGATGTAACATGTTTTCGACACTGGCCAACAATGCAATATGTCACTATAGCTAATGTTTATATCTAAAAAATGTTGAGACGCTACCCATTCCTATTGTTTTATGTTTTCCTTTTAAACCAAACCAAACCAAACCAAACCAAACCAACCACTTCCGCTAATACTTTTACTTGGAACACTACTTTTATTTTTCCTGACTGTTATGGCTAGTTTCAGATTTGGTTTCATTGGTTTGCGCGAATAGAGAAAAGTAGATATTGTCAAATTTCTGCACAATCCTTCTTAATTAGTATTAGCTAAAAGCGTAGCAAACCGTCCTTTATTGGTCTTTATCTACTAGGTTTACCTGAAAGAAAATTGTGTTTTAATTAGGTGTGCTTTCCGCTTCCTTTAGCATCCAATTAAACTTATTATACGCTATCCTATAAGAGGTTTATTTGTCTTGTTCTGTGTATTTGCAATCTTTCAGAAGTCTGGAGAAAATCAGAGGATTATTTGTCTGGTTGTATGAACTTACACTGTTTGACAAATATTGTTATTCCATGGTTGTCAATTGGACCATTCTTTTTTTGGCGAGGCCTTCATATTGTCAGTTGTGCATAAATTGCCTTTGTGAGAACCTTGGGACCATCACTTGGTATTAATGCCAGGCTGACAACCAATTTTGAAAAAATAGCTAATTCTTTTCTAGATTTTTTTCAACTTTGTATCCATTTAAGATGGTAAGATGATGGTGACGGAAGATACTATGACGTCATTAATATTGAGAGGATTGATCATGTAATGGATGCAGAGTTTGAGATTGTAGGAGTAGATATCATATCAATGAATGTGCCATAGGACGAGCATTGATAGATCCAACCTATAATTCCTATTGCATTTGTTCTTTTGGATGATTCTTATACGTCACACTTAGGCAACAGTAAGAATGTTGGCTTAATGGAGTTGAAATCCTGAATTGTACTTATTTAATATTATATTCAGGACTCTCAAGCCCGTGCTCTTCCAACTGTCCATTCATGCATCCCTCATTTGTTGTGAAGATTCATAGATCAACTTGAATATCATGAAGAGTCGTGCATCCCCTATCCTTAGCCTTTTCCCCAGCCATTAAATATCATGTTGTCTCGTCCAGGCCACAAGCCACGATTTATGGCTGCAGTCTTTTCAGGATATAAAGCTGAATGTAATATCTGTTGGAAATCATTTTGAGTTGCTCGTGCCTCATTTTCTTTTCTACTGGGAGATTTTGGTTTAATTGGTCAAATCAGTTCTGTTGTCATTCCTGAGATGACTATATACATTTTTGTGTGAGCATCGTTATTTTGTTACAGCACAAATCACAGTATCAAGTTTATTCTGTATCCTAATGATGTCTTTCATATTGTGGGCTTTAGTTATTTGTACTTTGTAGAGCAGTGGTCATAATCCAGTGCTTATCTTTGTACGCTATTGGTATTTTCTGCCTGTAGTTGTTAAAGGAATGTCTGCATTGAGTACTTCTACCTGGCAATCTGAGTACTTTTTATAATGTTGTCAGCAAGTTTTACTTGTGTGAAAGAATAGGTTCATTCTTTATGACCCATGTGCTGGTATGAAGATTATTGTTTTGCATCTGATTTATGCTACATAAAACATTGTTTTTCTTTGTCTAATCTTTTTTAGCTATATAATTAAGTTTCTGTGCTTGAATCTGCGGTATATTTGATGAAGCTTGGATCTGTCTGCAGGAGGTAAAAGTCGTGGCTGTCCGGAGAATAATGGTGCTGCAGGGACTCTTTTTGATGCAGTCCCTCGCAGTCTTGTTGTTGACAACCAGAACTTGTCAACACTAACAGATACCCTTCTCTTAGAGTTCCCTTATCAACCACTTTGGACAAATGTTATTGTGAAGAACTGTGCCAAAGTTGTTGTTCCTTTGTTGTGGAGTCGCGTGCAGGTTAGTAATTAAGCTCAAACTTTTAGCATCCTTGTTGCTACAAGGTCTTCATATTGTTACAAGCATGTTAGCTAAACCTTTTTCAGTTCCGCTTATTGAAATATTGAAAACAGAAACCAATCTTTACGCATCTTCTTGTAGATAATGAGTTAAGTATTACTGCAAAAATTGATATGTACAAGTGGAGTGACCGAGGCATCCTTTCCTATAAACTAGTCTATAACTTGCGTACTGGTAGAACTAGTAATTTGTTGTACTCCTTGCTACAGAACATTTTAAATATGTTACAAGTAAACCATCCTAATCATTGTTACAAGTACATTGATAGCGGCACATTTCTCTATTTCCTTTGACGTTTTCATGCTTGTGGCTGGTTAAAAACTAGCCTGAGCAAAGTTATACTTTTGGTAACATTGAAGAGTAGTGTCGGTTGTGAAATAATTTATGTCTATGCCATCATTTACTTCCAGTTGGAAACTTCACCGCTGCTCAAATGCTTTTATTCCTGCGTTATTTGCTTCCAATAAGAAGTTCAAGAGGTGTTCCGGGAGAACCAGACTGATGGGAAGTTGGAACACTATGAAGAGATGAGCATTTTCAGGATTCATGGTCAAATAACTACATTGTTCCACTTCAAATTATACTTTATGTGGTATACTTAAACAGCTCCTCTATTAATACCTCCCTACAGGCTTAGTCAGTGCACATCAGTGTTAGAAGCTATCTGTGATAGCTAGAGACGGATAAGAGGAACACCTTCTTGCTTGAACTTTGTATTTCGCTAATTAACCTTTTCCCTATGCTTAGGTACAGCTACCTTTTGTGAAGGAATTTCTTTGCTCATGTTAGAGGTTTCCAATTTGGGACTTGCCTATCTCATGGCAGTTTTAACCAATTTCAAATGAATTGTCTTGATGATATGTCCAATTCTATGTGATTGAGGAGCAAATATGTTGATAGAGGTTATCTGAGTTTTGTTGTATTTTCTGATGCATTACTGTAGTCTTCTCCTCATTAAAGCTGGTATATAGAAGTGAAACTTCACTTTGTAGATTGTTTGGATGAAGATTTTATAGAATAGAGGGTAGGAAGTAAAGCCAAAGTTTAGAATGTGAAAGATAGTCAACCTTGATGTTTCTTTAATCATGATCTTTTACTAAGAAAAATAAGGAGATGAATGAAGGCATATCTGATGGAGTAGACATTTTACTAGGTCTAATCCCGTCTTGGTATTAACTCCATGCTATTGGACATTTAACAACAAGCATACAATGGGACAAATAAAGAGGCCTCAGGTAGAAAATATTCCTGCTGATGGATAATGCCACAATCAATTCATATAGCAAAATGAAAACTGAAAAGGGAAGAAGAGAGAAAATAAACATTAACTCACTTGATTATTCTTAGGACTTGCATGCATAGGATCAAAGTGATGGAGACTGGATTATGCTGTCTGGTCATCTAGCTGTTTGAATGCGAGGAAAAACTTGAATGGATGGGCTTTAATAGAAGGTGCACCGGAGCACATTAACATAATGCTGATAAACAATAGTTAAATGTGAATAGGCTCCAAAAAAGAATCTACCGCTTCTCTGCAAAGTATGTTAATTTTATGCTGACAAACAATAGTTATAATGTGGCTGACGTCTGGAAGTCCGTTAAAAAGTAGTATATGAAGATTTGGAACAATTAATTAGATGGGATATTAGATAATTCGCAGGGTGTTATCCTTAAAATATTTTGCAAAAGTGAGGTAATCTGCAGGGCGACAAGTGATAATTTATCTTTATCTGTTAGGGATTTGAGATTGACCAATGTGGACTGGTCAGAGACAGTTTTTTGTTTTCCCTTGAAAAGTTTATAGCATTTCTTTTTATCACATTCCATAAAACTATGCTGTTTGTATGCATTTTTTGTCCTTCACTATCATAGTTTTAATTTCTTATCTTAATGGTGAGATGATACTCCTTGTCTGCCTAGCTCCTTTGATGCTTTTAATTGATGATCTCCATGAGGCATAATGTTTAGGCAGGTGATGAAAACCATCAATGCTAAATGAACCATAACTGACCAATGATGAACCAGGACTGGCTGGCTAGTCCTTTATTTACCCTGCAGCATGTGGGGCGAGTTGTGAATAATTACTTTCTTCATTTCGTGTATGTTGGATCGTGCATTTCATAAAACTAATAGATCAAATTGTGAAAATGAAGCAACTGTTGTGAATAGGGCTTTTAGTTTTTCCAACATCAGATCTGATAGTATTTTTGGTGAGTCTTCCATTTTTGCAGTTCTACATACTAAATTAGGGTTAAGCTGTGCTGTCCTTTATGGTTCTTGGTTGCTCGAATATATCAAGTGCCAATGTACTTTTTCTTGGATAATATGTGCTCGACTTCTGTAATCTATTCCTGTAATTGTCACCATCAATAATGTTATATTGTCAGTGAAGAAAATTCACTAAGCAAGTGATATTTCTTCTGTGTTTGCATCTTTCAGGTCCAGGGGCAGCTTAGTTTGTCATGTGGTGGTGTGATGACGTTTGGTCTTTTCCATTATCCCTACTCAGAGTTTGAACTCATGGCTGAAGAACTTCTAATGAGTGACTCAATTATCAAGGTGGACTTTGCAACATCTGTTTTCTTGTCTGAATGTGCCCTTACATGTGCTTTAGGTAGCTTATCTATTCTAGCTGATATGCCGGAGAGACTTCCATCTCTTTTTAGTCTGTTAATTTTAGAAGGATTACCTTGCAGTAAATGCATTACGAGCAAAAGATGGATGACTTTTCTTGCTTATATTAGCATATGTATTTTTTTGGTTGAAAACTGTTCATACAATCTTTTAATTCTGCTTGTTGCTAATTATTCGTGTTTCTTATGTTCCTATTCTATGTCACAGTTCCCTGGAAGCGTTTAAAATAGTGTACAATACAACTTGACTATTAAATAGTACACAACACACACACACACATAAGGATGTACTATAATATGGATATTTTAGGGAGATGTTCGCGTCACATCATCTTTTTACCTAATCGACCCATCATTTTATTTCTCTATCCTGTATGTTCATATGACTTCGTCCATAAATGTTTTTGTCTGTGCCCCATCCACCAATGTCTTTCCGATGTGATTGCTTGTTTGCAGCATGATGTTTACATTGATATTCCTTGTTTAATTAGATCTTTAAATCTATTTAGCTGCGCCACTTTCGAGTGGAAGATTTCTTTTCATTTTTTAAATATTATTCTGCTGCTCTTTCTTATGATATGCTATCCAGACACTAATAATAGTCTTCAAAACTGTAATATCAACCAAAAATAGCATTCGAAATAACTAATCTTATATTATTTTCTGTTCTAAAATATTAAATGCGCATGTGATGTGATACAGAAGAGTGGAATTAGAGTTTTGTGGTGAGATTTTGTAGAATTGGAGAAGAACAGGGATTTTGGGGGTTGGGTATGACCATGGATCGTCTTGACTTCATCGCCTAGTTCGATTAATCCATGAGATTAATTCAAACAACACATATTTTCATATGAAAATAAATTTTAATTTAAATCATTGTTATTTCAGAAATCTAATACATGATTGTATATAGCTTACAAAACGTGCATCACACATATAATTATTGATATGATCAAATCTACTCAAATCTAATCCAAACAACTCCTAAATCTTAACAAAATCTATCTAAATCTAAATTAAATAAAAATTTAAATTATGCAAATTAGGGTCGTCGATTTCCCATCATTCTCCCTGGCTTGAAATGTTCGTCCCCGGTAAATGTAGTGGTAGTAGAAGGTAAGCATAACCGGGTCGAACCACATCACAAATCCTCAATCAGGCCAAGGTGGTGACCGGAGAATCAAAACTGACATGTCACGATTGAACGAAGGTGGTAGAGTTGGAATTAGTTTCCGTGACCAACTGGTTGTAGTCGATGGTATCTCGAACAAGACACCTGCATCATGCCGAGGCAACTCTTCCCCGCCGAATACTGGACCGATTGTACTCTGCACCATAAGAAATTCAAACTTCCGTGAACCTATCGCCTCTAGAAGGATCTGCAAAGGATCGCATTCCTCAGGCGATCTCAAAGACACTGGAATCCTTATAGGTGGTATGGCAATCTCTACTGAGAGATCTGCTTAAGTACCTACAAGAAGCTCTTTTATCTCTGGCTCTGATTCGAGCTTATCAACAACTGTTGGTTTTGATCAGTTGCAACTTTTGGTTCTAGCTCTGGCTCATCAATAATTGCTGGCTCTAACTCTGCTGGAAGATCTACATGAGTCCCAATAAGAGGATCTTCCACTTCTGATTCTGGATCTGGCTCATCAGCAACTTCTGACTTCTGACTCTGATTCAGCTTTTGGCTCTTTGTAATCTTTCTCAGATGAATACAGAAGGTGTGGAGCATACAAAGCACGAAGATCTTTTAAAACAAACCAACATCGATAGTCGATATGACTGCCTTTCCTCCAACAATAAGTTTTTCCAATAAGCTTCATTAGGGCATTGTGACATTTCCGTTTAGATGTTAGAATAAAATAACTGAAGAAATCTTTCAAATTGCTTTTTCACTTCTCATGCCCATACTGATCATCAGAACCCCGAAAACATGGGAGAGTCAAATGCATATCCCTTTTCACTTGTCATCAGCTTCAGTATATATATATTTTTCACAAAAGTAAAATTTTATGAATAAACTCTCAGAACAGAAGTTCAGAAATTACCTAAGAATCTCACCGGTTTGAACTGGACTCAAATCGGACTCAAAATGGGGTCTAAAACGCTGATTTTCTGCTGTGAGAATGGTACTGGCATCAAACACGGGTTGTGGAGGTCGGATCTACTATCCAACTACTGTGAAACTCTTCCAGTATCTCAGCTGCGGACTTAACGCTTTTGACAAAACTCGAATAGAACTCCAAACGGGCCTGAAACGAAACTCTGGAACCAAATTGTGTTGCTGCAAGACTAAGTTGGCTCAGTGAGTTAACTCGAACTTAGTTGATTCACTTAGCTCAACGAGTTGAATCAAACCCGGTCGGGTTCAACTCTGAATCAGACTGGGCTCCGGGTTAGAGTAGTTGGATTTGGGTCGGGTTGAATGTATCCGACCCGATTCAAACCCGATAGTGAATGCGGGTTTAGAAAAACCCCAAATTCACAACCTAAATTAAAATCAAACCCGCTTCATCTCTCTCTTCTCCCGATTGCTAGGGCACGCGAGTGCTTTCTTTTGGCGGCGCATGAGGAAGGCAGCGGCGGTGATCTCGACGTGATGGCTGCGCGGAGGTCATGGTCGAGGTCGACGAGGCTTCGTAGCCGATGGAGCTGCTTCGACGAGGTGCACACACTGGTGGTCGAGGAGGCCCGACGATGAAGAGGCAAACACTGATGGAGATCTCGTCGAAATTAAAGAGACGACGAGAAGGGTGTTGCGGCGGCAGCAGAAGGCCGCCAGGGCGGTGGTTGACGGCAAGGGACGAAGTCGTGTCGAAGTTGGTTGACGACGAAGGTAGTGGAGGAGTTGGGGGATCTTTGTCGAACGGTGAGGTCAAGGGAGGAGTTGAAGATGGAGATGTAGAGGCGACGGAGGTGAGATCTAGAGGCGAGGTTGTCGGAGATGGTTGGTGGAACTCTGGTGAGTCTCAGGCGAAGGCGGTGAGACTCCGGCAAGGTTCTGGTGATGGGCGTGGAGTCGGATCTGAGCGGCGAGGTTCTAGTTGAGTTGGCTGAAGTCGAGGACGAACGAGGTCTGCTTTGGTGATCTGTGGACGTCGGTGGCGCTGTTAGAGGGTGCTGTCGGTGTTGGCGGCTAACTCGGAGGTTGGCGGCGATGTCAGATGGCAGTTGGAGGGGTGTTGGTGGCGGCAACTTTGAGGGGCTTGGGTGAGGGTTCTGCAGGTGTGTGGGGAGGGAGATAGACAATAACAATTTCTTTTTGTTGAATTTTGACTGAAATTTCAGTCAAATTTGGAACAATATTTTTTTTTGAAGAGGCTTTGGGAAATTTGTGGAGGGGAACATGAATTTCGGCTTTGATACCAAAATAATGTGGGATGAAAGAGAGAAATTAGGGTTTTATGGTGGGATTTTGTAGAATTACGAAAGAACAGGAATTTTGGGGGTTGTGTATGACCATAAATCGCATCCTGGGCCTCGGTTTCACTGCCTGATTCGATTAATTCATGAGATTAATTCATACAACACAGATTTTCATTGGTAAATAAATTTTAATTTAAGTCATTGTTATTTCAAAAATCTAATACATGGTTATATATAGCTTACAAAACGTGCATCACATATGTAATTATTATTGATAGGATCAAATCTACTCAAATCTAACCCAAATTAACTCCTAAATTTTAACAAAATCTATCTAAATCTAAATTAAATAAAAATCTAAATTATGCCAAATCTGGGCCGTCGATTCCCCATCATGTCTAGATACACCCAAATGTTACACCCATATCATGATGTAGCTATGGTACTTCCATGTCTCACATCCCAAGTGAATACCCCCATGTGGGATATGGGCTAGATTGGTCTCGTATATAGTAATTCTCTGTGAACTCAGGAATTAACCACAACTAGCAAATTTTGAGGGAGGAGCCATGGAGAAACTCTATAGTTAAGCGTGGGCGAGAGCAACACCTGGATAGATGACATCTGGGAACTCCTTGATCGGTTGTGACAAATTATGTTAGAGCTGACACAAGTAGGAAGTTTATGAAATTAAGTGCCACATGGATCTAAGTGTTGCATGGAGTAAAGTGCGCACGGAGGTGGTCTTAACCATCTCCTGAATCTGAGGGAGCCACCTCATGAATCTATTGAAGCCCAGAACACCTACTGATGTGTTTATATGGTGAGGAGGGTGTAACTAGAAGGTGTGATGAGTTTGTTACACCTCAAGTAAATACTTCCACATGGGATGTGGGCTAGAGGGTTCTGGTGTCTATGTCATATAATATTTTTTATGAACTCTATAATTAATCATAGCTAACATTTTTTTGGGGAAACCGGGGAACACTATATTTAACCATGCCCTGACGAGTGGTTCTAGGATGGGTGACATTGTGGGAACTCCTCACTTGGGGTGAGACGTCTTGTTTTGTTTTCTTGAACATTTTCATCCCTCCCAGTCTGGTCATGCTGGAGTATAATGTTACCCATGCCAGCTTTCTCATGAATTGATTGCTTATATAGTATTTCCAACCTCTAAAAGATCAAAGTTCTTTAGTTATTTCTTCAGTTAATCATGGTTTATGTTCCATTTTCTTGCATGTTGCGTCTTCTTTTTGACATGCTCTGATCACAGTTCGTCAGTAATGCTTGCAAATAAAGCTCTTTTTGTCTATTCACTTTCCCCGCATAATTTCTCTCTTGTATTACTAAACTTCCCTCACATTCTGTTGTTGGTATTTAACATAATTTTTTCCCTTATATTTATAGCACCTTGTTTATTTGATGCTTCTTTTAATTAGGTATTTGGAGCTTTGCGGATGTCTGTAAAGATGTTTTTGATGTGGAATTCCAGAATGATTATAGATGGGAGTGGGGATGTTGCAACATCATTACTTGAGGCCAGCAATTTGATTGTTCTCCGGGTATCACACTGATTCTTAGCTTGTTAGTTCATCCCCCTTCTGACTTATTGATGCTCTTAATATTATATATAACTTTCGTCTTATTCCTATCTCAGGAATCTTCTGTTATTCATTCTAATGCTAACCTGGGAGTTCATGGGCAAGGCCTCTTAAATTTAACTGGGAAAGGGGATATGATTGAAGCACAACGGCTGTTCTTGTCTCTCTTCTATAGCGTAAATGTAAGTAAAGCTCTCTCTCTCTCTCTCTCTCTCTCTCTCTCTCTCTGGTTTTTTTTTCTTGGGATTTACTCATGCTTAGTACAAAGTTATGAACTGAGTCTTCTATTTGGACTGCATGATCATTGTTGAGACCATTGGTCTTTGTTTCTAAGAATTAGAGCCCTTTTAGTATAGGAGCACTTTTTACCACCTTTTCATGCAAGCTATGAAAACCATTGTTTTTATTTTATTTTATTTTATTTACATATTGAAAGAGATCACTCCTTAAGCAAGAATTTCTTCTCTAGGTTTTTTAAGGAAATTGAAAAGAGAACTACCTAAATCTGCACCAACATCACCAACAACAAAGAACAAGAAATAAAAAAATAAATTACCACAAAAAAAACTCATATTTCTACATGTATAATGGGATCCCATTATATGTTTTCTCTAAAGATGGAGTTAGCTGGTCTGTGTTAATTCTTTCTTTCTTCCAATAGCCAGTTTATGCCATTCCAATTCCTATCTAGAATTTAATAAGTGTATTTCACATGTTATGAATGTCTGTTTCTTTAGGACTTGGTGATATAATACAGGAAAATTGCAGTCACCTTCAAACTAAAAATTGTGAACTAGGGTTTTAACAAGAAAAGAGGAGAAATTAGGATATAGAGATAAGAACCGGATAGATTTAGGCTTTGCACCCTTTACGCCACGGGCTTCACACTCTAATCTCAAGAACTTGAAGGCTCAGGAAACTTTAACTGAAAACTTTCATTTAATCATTGTCTTCTGAATAAAAGAACTGGGGCCTATTTATAGGCTTTACAAAAAAGTCTAGTTCTCGGTTATAACTGATGTGGTACTAAAACACAATAAAAGAAAACACTAAACTCAAAAATAGATTAAGGCACAAAAGCAATTAGAAACTGGTGTGATGTCTTCATTTCCCCGGGGGGGGGGGGGGGGAGAAACTTGACTCTGTCGAGTGAGGGCATCCCTCATAAAGCATCTCAATCGAGCCATAATGGAGGTCGTGACAGCAGCACTAGTGCATCACATCGAGACTAAGATAGTAAAGGTGGAACTGACTTTTGTGACAGATCCGGCCGTAGTCGATGGTAACTCGAGTAAGATACATGCATTGACAAGTCAACTCAGCTCCACTAAAATTTAGCCCACATATCAAGGTGCTAATATCCTAGGAAACTGTCTCATGTAGAAAGATCTGCAATGGGTCGTACACATCAGATGATCTCAAGAAAAATGATACCTTTATAGCTGTCAAAGTGATATTAGCTCCAAAGTAGGCTCTGCTGGAAGATTTACAAGGGTCTCCAACAGTGAACTCTTTAACTTCTGTGGGACGAAAGAAAATATCTTCTGCGGTGACACCAAATTAGCAACAACCTTTGGTCCTGGCTCTAGCTCTGGCTTATCACCAACTTCTAGATCTGGTTTTGAATTTTCAATAGCCTCTACCGCATTGCTTTCTAGAATCTTCACCATGCCAGCGAGGATCTCCTTACATTCAGCGACCAGATCGCTGAATTGTCGCCTCTCGAGATGTGGAGCATAATGAGTATGAAGATTTTGTAAGACAAACTAATCTCGACAGTTGATATGAATGTCTTTCCACCACCAATAAGCTTCTCCATCCTACTTCAATTGGGCATAGTAGCACTTCTGCTCAGGTGTCAAGGAGAAATAACTGAAGAAATCTTCAAGATGATTTTCCAGCTTTTCAACCCATCATGATCATTAGAATCTCGAAAATATGGGAGAGCTGCATACATGTCCCATTCAACTTTTTTGTCTTCAGCATCAATATTTATATATCATTCACAAAGTAAAATTTCATAGAGTTAAAATCAAATTTTATATCCAAGAAATTTAGAAATCCAAAGAATCAGCAAGGTCCTGAATAGAGGCTTGTAGAGGTCAGATCTGCGCTACCCAACTGTTGTGAAGTCTGTCCAGTAGCCGGCTTTGAACTAAAACTGCGCAGGCTGATGAACAAAGCAACTTTAAAAATTGCTGACGTCTGCAGCTGAGCCGGTTCAGCCGGCTTGTAGCAGGTCGGTCGAGCAGCGAGTGGGTTGGGTCGGGTTCGGTTGGATCCGACCCGACCCGATC
Organism: Agave tequilana; assembly: GCA_038442645.1. NCBI lineage: Eukaryota > Viridiplantae > Streptophyta > Magnoliopsida > Asparagales > Asparagaceae > Agave > Agave tequilana. The sequence goes on from JAVJIF010033073.1 coordinate 192,547, forward strand.
AGATCAAATTCGATCGATCTGCTGAGATTCGATTTGATTCGGATCGAATCGGGCTCCGTCGACGATGAAGGCCACTGAGGGTGGCGACGGTAATGCTCTGGTTGACTGGTGGCGGCGAAGTGGTGGTCCGATGGAGAGAACGACGATGAGGAAGATCTGGAGTTGTCGTAAGAGGAAGAGCTCGTTGTTGAAGTCGGTAGGGCGAGGTGGTAGCGCTGGCGGTGTCGACGGATTAGTAGGTCGTCAGAGCTGAGGTTGTCAATCCCTGCGGAGATGGTGGAGATGGTGTGGTAATGAATTTGGGTGCGGATCTTATGGAGTTTGGTGAAGATGGAGATGGGTGTGGATTTGAATTTGGGTGGAGTAGTTCTGATGGAGGGTGATGTTGATGGAGATGGTGTAGTGGTGATGATGCTAATGATGATAATGGGGATGGTTGATCAGAAGTGGCTTGATGGAGGATGACAGATATGGGTTTGGGTTGGGGGGTGGCGGCGGTGGATCCTGATGGAAGATTATAGTGTATTTATTTTTTTTTTATTTTCAGAGAAGGAAGATGAACAAGAAGGATTTTTTTTATTTTAGGTGGATTTTTGAAGGAATTTTGTAAAAATTTGCTACAATATTTTTTTGAATCTGATTTTAGATTTGTTCTAAAACTAGGGTTTGGGCTTCGCACCTCTTACACCATGGGCTTTACACCCATTACATCACAGGCTCCACACCCCAATCTCAAGAACTCGAGAGCTTAAGAATCTTTAACTGAAAAATTTTCATTTAATCATTGTCTGCTGAATAAAATTACTGGGGCCTATTTAGAGGCTTTACAAAAGTTTAGTTCTCGGTTATAACCGATATGGTACTAAACACAATAAAAGAAAACACTAAACTCAAAGATAGACTAAGGCACAAAAGCAACTAGAAACTGGTGTGATGTCCCCATCAACTTGCTGTACTGGTCTCTTTTATGTTGTGAACCCTTTTGGCTTTTTATCGGTTCACCCTTCATGTATTTTCCATGTTATGAACGTCTGTTTCGTAGGAACAATTATTTCTTTATGTTGTAATGCTTTTGGCTTTTGTAGGTTGGACCGGAATCTGTTTTACGAGGTCCACTCATCAATGCAACAAATGATGATATGTAAGTTTGAATTATGGAAATGATAAAAAAATTTTGCTGTTTTTTCTTGCTTTTTCAATCCCTTTATTTTCTGAGTGCACGCATATAATATTGTTGTTTTTATTAGGGCCCCAAAGCTTAATTGTCTTCAAGAATGTCCTATTGAGTTAATTCATCCACCGGAAGATTGTAATGTGAACTCCACACTGTCTTTTACTCTTCAGGTGCTTCTCTATTGTTTCTTTGGAGCTGTTTATACTTTTGATCTGTAAAACATAGTGCAGGAGGACCATTAATATTTTAGGTGTATATATGTGATTTTACCTAGATTTTCATTATGCAGACCTAGTTACTGTTCAATAACATATTTTCATATCTTCATAAATAACCTGTTTTTTCAGATTTGTCGGGTTGAAGACATTGGTATTGCAGGGCTTGTCCAAGGAACTGTAATCCATTTTCACAGGGCAAGGACTGTTGTTGTGCACTCAACCGGTACAATTAGTGCATCTGCTTTAGGTAAACTAATACATCTGCCAGTCTTATTGACTCTGATATTTATCTATCACATCTACTTCTATCACGTTGTTGGGAGGCCATGCAATTTAGCTTCTCATTCCTTGTTCGGAAGAATTGAGATAAATGGCATTTATTTTCTGATTCCTTCTTCAAAAACATGGATGAATGGCTGTTAAAGAAATCAACACTGTATGCAGGCTGTAAAGGTGGGGTGGGCAGAGGAAACCTTTTAAGCAATGGTATAGGTGGTGGTGGAGGGCATGGCGGTAGAGGTGGAGATGGTTTTTCCGATGGTACTTTTGTGAAAGGTGGCATCACATATGGAAGTGCTGCTTTGCCTTGTGAGCTTGGTAGCGGCAGTGGTAATGACAGCATAATGGGTTCAACTGCTGGTGGTGGTGTTATAGGTATAATCTTAACTAAATTTTTATTGGATTTTGATTGCAATGTGATTCCATCTTATTATTAAGAGATTTGGGACTTAATATGTGTAGAGGATTCAGGGGAACATTAAAGTTGCATTGTAGCCTACTGTCCAGTCCACTGGATAAAGTAATACATGTACTTGATGCTTGTCAATGAATAGATAAATTGGATCAGAAGGTTTTGCTAGTACTTGATGCTTGGAGTACATTGCCTTACATCACATACTTTGGTTCATGCATATGAATTTGCAACTGGCTATTATTTGTGCAGTCATGCATTGGTCCATGCATATGTTGTTAAAATTACTACTATTTGCGTACTTTCACTCTTGGTTTCCTGTTTAAGATAGCCCCCACTTGATTATTGTTGGAATCCTTTTTCTATTTAAAGGATTCATATGTCCTTCATAATGATGTTACTGTTTTTACTCTTTTCCATGCCGCCTGTCATTAGTCATTTCCTTGACCTTTCTATCTGCAGTAATGGGTTCCATGGAGCATACTTTATCCAGTTTATCAGTTTATGGCTCGGTGAAAGCAGATGGAGAAAGTTCCGGTAAAATTAGTAGATGGCTTGATTATGCTAGTACGACTGGAGGCACTGGTGGTGGATCTGGGGGTACCGTTCTTCTCTTTTTGCACATGCTGACAGTTGGTGAGGAATCAGTTATTTCAAGTGTCGGTGGTCTAGGCAGTCTTAGCGGTGGAGGTGGTGGTGGAGGGGGAAGGATTCACTTTCATTGGTCCGACATTCCCACAGGGGACGAGTATTATTCAATTGCAATTGTTAATGGAAATATAACCTCAAGGTTTGGATTAAATTTTCTTGTCTTCAGGTTATGCGTTTATTTTTATGTCATGTTCCAATGCCAAAAGAATTACATAAAATCTATTTGGTATTTTAGCATCCTGAAATTGTGGGATGACAGGCTAGAAGACATGACAGATGACAGAATAATTTGTGCGCGCTAATTGTCCCAAAACTAATATACTCAACTTACATATTTCTTTTGATGAGATGTGCAGTTGAGTTTACACAAGGAATTAGCATATTTATGAGTATTATGATGCAGCAGCATGAGGAGATAAGACACCTTTTCAAATTATTTAGACTACATGCATAGCAGTGAATGATTTGGTCATAACTTTCTGATGCATTCGTCACTTTCTCTAGAGAAGTTCAAATGACTCCCGTTTGATGTGCTAGATAGATTTTCGAGTCTATTTTTTATTTAAAACTAGTCTTATATTAATTAAAGCCCTCTACAAAAAGTTATCATCAGAATATCACAAGGTGTTCAGACTGGACTGCATGTAATCTTTTGATTTTTTTTAAAGACATTTAGATGTGATTTTTGATATTTCTATGACATTTATGAGTCTTTTAGATTTCTGAATACTCATGGTTGAATGGGTATTTTAAGGCTATATATATATCTTGAAAAATCTATGAAAGGGGAGGGATAAAAGAGATTTGATTTAGAAGGAGTCTTTCGATTTTCTTTGCCAATTGTCTCGGTATTATGTTGAATCAACGAGTAATTGATGCCTATTTTCCTACCATTCGTGAGCAAATTGATAGGTTTATAGAAATCTTAATTTCTCAAAATTTGTGAGAAAATCAACGGGATTTAAGAGTTATCTTTTTTTCCCCACTTTTTTCTGAGCATTAGTTTGGTATTAAAATCTAATGGAAGGGGAGGGAGAGTTGAATGACATTTGATTTAGGAGTCTTTCGATTTTCTTTGTCAATTATCTCGGTATTCTGTTGAATCAACGAGTAATTGATGCCTATTTTCATACCATTCGTGAGCAAATTGATAGGTTTATAGAAATCTTAATTTCTCAAAATTTGTGAGAAAATCAACGGGATTTAAGAGTTATCTTTTTTTCCCCACTTTTTTTCTGAGCATTAGTTTGGTATTAAAATCTAATGGAAGGGGAGGGAGAGTTGAATGACATTTGATTTAGGAGTCTTTCGATTTTCTTTGTCAATTGTCTCGATATTCTGCTGAATTAATGAGTAATTGATGCCTATTTTCCTACTATTCGTGAGCGAATCGATAAATTTTTAGAAGTCTTAATTTCTCGGAATTTGTGAGAAAATCGACGGGTTTTAAGAATTATCTTTTTTCTTTTTTTTGAGCTTCCGCCTGTATCAGTTTAATATCAGAGCCAGCAAATGACACGACATATGTTCTCTTTGGAGCTTCAGTGGCCATTCACACTAGAGGATATTTTTTCACAAACGATGATTGATTGGAGTCGGCCGCCTATATTGATGGAGAGTTGTTCGAAGCATCATCCTAGCCATCAAGAAGACACTTGCAAATGTTTCTTCATCATTGATTTGACTTCATTGGTGTTGATCATTTCTTGGAGAAACATGTCAATGCTCGAGGTGTGCTTTTGAAAATTTTGGGTAATGATCTTCCAAAAGATTAATACTTTTCAACGTCATATGGAAAGCTAAGATGAGGCTGACAATTATTCTTCATTACAACGTTCGAGGCCGGATTTTTTTCCAACAAGGGAAAAATGATGCATGAGCACAAGGATATCAAGATACATTTTCAAATTCTTTGGAGTACATGCATAGTAGTGAATGATTTGATCATAACTTTCTCTAGAGAAGTTCAAATGACTCATTGTTTGATGTGCTAGATAGATTTTCGAGTCTATTTTCATTTAAAACTAAGTCTTATATTAATTAAAGCTCTCAACGGAAAGTTATCAGAAAATCACATGGTATTCAGACTGGACTGCATGTAATCTTTTAATATTTTCTAGGACATTTAAATGTAACTTTTGATATTTCTATGTCATTTATAAGTCTTCTGGATTTCTGAATACTCATGCTAGGAGTGTTTCTAGCATATACATATACATATACATATAGCTTGAGAAATCTAATGAAAGGAGAGGGAGAGTTGAATGAAATTTGATTTAGAAGGAGTCCTTCGATTTTTTTTGCCAATTATCTCGGTATTCTGTTGAATCAACGAGTAATTGATCCCTATTTTTCTACCATACATGAGCAAATTGATAGGTTTATAGAAGTCTTAGTTTCCCGGAATTTGTGAGAAAATCAATGGGTTTTAAGAGTTATATTCTCTCTCTTTTTTTCCTCAGCTTCTGCCTCCATCATATTACCTCTTAAATTTCACAATCCGAAGGTGCATATAATGAACTGCTTTTGGTTGTTATAAGAGTGTTATTTGTGTCCACACACACACGCGCGCGCACACACACGTATGCGCATGCAGAGAGAAGCACATGTTGCAGTTAATGGGGAACATGAGGTTTTTGTATCTTTTTGTGTATGGGTATTAGTTTTGGATCTTTTGACATGCTTTTGGTAATGGTGGCTGTTTGTGTTCTTTTTATAGTCAGTGGGGGCTGTAGTCCGTATCGTCTCTCTTGGAATACTACTTTGCATTGTGATGGACAAAGAGGACATGCTAGTTCAATTTTACTTGCCTTATCCCTGTCAATTCATCCATGTAAATTTTGTGATATTGATCTTATATTTCTAAATGTCCTAGTAGGTAACACATGATCTCTTGTAATTAGCAGTCTTTCAGCATTTTCTATAATAGTTTCCTGATCTTGTTAGTGGCGGAGTTGCAACATTTTCTATAATATTTTTTCTCTCTCTCTCTTTGTTAGAGGAGGGATTAGCCGAGGTCAAGGCCTTTCAGGTGAAAATGGAACCATTACGGGAAAAGATTGCCCAAAGGGGCTTTATGGTACTTTTTGCGAGGTACCATTCTGATTTTATTTGCTATAGTTTATTACTTAATTTTCTTGTCCACTAAAGTGACTGTGAAGTGGTAGGAGCATGCCAAAATTTTGAGCTTTATGTCTGATTCTATGTATCAATTAATTTCCACTAGTACATACTTTAGGGCAAACTCAATCTTTTACCATGAGATTAGCAGTCAAGGGGATAGATGCGCCCCACTTCAGTAAGCACACCAGCTAGCAGGGCTGGAGTTACACGCCAGCCCCTAGCGTGCAGTATGAGATACTCTACATGTGTGTCACACATATAGCATATGCACATATAACAAGAAATGATCTAGATGACAGCTTTGTGCTGCAGAAAGTGGTTACATGTATTATGTTCTGCTAGTTTTTATTTGCTCAATTATGTTGATGAGATACTGCTGGTATGAGATAATATAGACAATTCTTATTAAGGTGGCCCATGGAAGTCCCGACCCCGGTTTGGTTCAAACCGGAACCGTGATCGGCAGAATCGGAACTGGACCAGGCCGCCGGTTCCATGGTTCTGAACCAAAGTGGAAACGGCGCGTAGCGGTTTGGTTCTGGTTTCACGTTTCCAGAACCGGAACCGTTGGTTCCGAATCCGGTTCGGAACTGCTGGTCCTTTTTTTTTTCTTTTTCTTTTTTTCTTTTTTGTGCTTAGGCCAGGCCAGGCCTGCAGGCGGGGCCTGGCCCTCATGGCAGTGGCCTTCATGCTTGGGTCCAGGCCGTGCCTGTCCCCCTAGTCCCTAGGCCAATTTTTGTAAAAAAATTTTTTTGACCCCTGTTCGATGTTGAATTTGCGACCTCCTTTACATGCAAGAGACTCTAACTAACTGAGCTAATAGACCATTTGGTTAAAATCTTCAAAATTATATATTCAACTCTTTAATGTAGTAGTAAAAAAATAATATTAAAGAAACAAAACCGGAATCGTCCAGTTCCGGAACCGGCCACCGCCGGTCCGGTTCCGGTTCCGGTTCCTCCGACCCTGGAACCGGGAGCCGGCGGTTCCGGAACCGCTGTCGGGTCTAGTCCATGGAGTTAAGACTTATTTACTGTTGAGTCATGAACATTTTTTACGTGCATAAAGGAACATTGGGGAGCTTGAATATCACACCTTTCCTTCGTAATTGTCGTCTTTACGGTTTCTTTACTGCAACCTTTGTACACTTTTCATGGTTTATACATAATAGTGTTGTCGTATTGATTAATGCAGGAATGTCCGCTCGGAAGTTTCAAGAATGTTAGCGGTTCTGACAGTTCTCTTTGTCGTCCATGCCCCTCTAATGATCTTCCTCGTCGGGCCATATATATTAGTGTCCGAGGTACTTCTATGCCCTCTATGTATCTGAAGTAATTTCTCTTCACATGGAATCCTGTGGCAAACGCCAAAGTATGCCGTCCAGTAGTACTTTAGTTTCTTTGATTTCCATTATGCAAGTCCATGATTCAGATGATTGTTAACACATTATCTGGTTTTTAATGATATTTTGAAACCATCATGATCCATCAAGTATTCTTGCCTCTTTCTACACTTACTCATGTTTAAAAAATTACTATAAAGCTCCTTTAATTGCATGTACATGACAACTTGTTTTTTATTTCATAGATTGTTAACAATTCTATTGCAACAGGTGGTGTTGCCGAAGCCCCTTGTCCATACAAGTGCGTATCTGAAAGATATCACATGCCACACTGTTATACGGCTCTGGAAGAGTTAATGTATACTTTTGGTGGACCGTGGTTATTTGGTCTTCTCCTCTTTGGTCTTCTTGTCCTATTAGCCCTAGTATTGAGTGTTGCACGGATGAAATTTGTTGGTACGGATGAATTACCTGGGCCTGCTCCAACTCAACATGGGTCTCAAATTGATCACTCATTCCCCTTTCTGGAGTCATTGAATGAGGTATCTGTGTTAGTTCTTCCAGCTTATTTCTACTTGATTGTCATTCATTTTAGGCAGTATATCAGAAAGAATTTAGTTCACCTTGTGATGTTGCGTACAGGTCTTGGAAACTAATCGGGTCGAAGAGTCCCAAAACCATGTGCACAGGATGTACTTTATGGGTCCAAATACTTTTAGTGAACCATGGCATCTTCCACACTCTCCGCCAGAACAAGTAACGGAGATTGTGTAAGTGTGCTCTTCCTGACCCCCTTTTTCTTGGACCCTGGCCTCTAAAAATTGTTTATGCCATGGTATAACTAATATGCGAAATCGTTTTACTATAATTAAATTGCAGATATGAGGATGCATTCAATAGATTTGTGGATGAGATTAATGCATTGGCTGCTTATCAGTGGTGGGAGGGATCAATATATAGTATTCTGTTTATTCTTGCATATCCATTTGCATGGTCATGGCAGCAATGGCGCAGGAGAAAGAAACTACAACGACTACGTGAATTTGTCCGTTCAGAGTATGATCATGCATGCCTACGGTCATGCCGTTCACGTGCTCTGTATGAAGGGCTTAAGGTAATATCTGAGATCATTCAAGTTGGGTGCACAGTTGATGCACAGTTGATGCATCACAACTTTAATGTTTTCTTCAGCTTTATGCTTACACTGTTACACAGCTGACCTTTTTCTTTCGCTGCTAACCATACATGAGTTGACTGTTAATGTGTTATTTTGCGTGTCATGGATAATTTAATGAATTCATAGATTAACACTTACACTGTTATTTGATATCTGTTAGTCTCCATATTTCTGCTTGTGTGTTTTGCGGTTGATAGAGATGGCTTAGATAATCAACAATTAAAAGTTCCTTTGCCTGTAATTATGCCCAGTGTTTCGGGCTAAAGTTGAATACCTTGTTCTGTCCAAGCAGGTGGCTGCAACCCCAGATTTAATGTTAGGATATGTAGACTTTTATTTGGGTGGTGATGAAAAAAGATCTGATCTTCCTCCTCGTCTACATCAAAGGCTTCCCATGTGTTTAATCTTTGGAGGTGATGGAAGTTACATGTCCCCGTTCTTACTTCATAGTGATAATGTGCTCACTAGCCTCATGAGTCAGGTTGGTTCTTCTGCACTCAAGAATTTCCCCTTAGTTTTGTCCGTGGAAGCTGCTGCTTGTGAACATAAATCTGTTTTCTATGTTGTTACTTGCAGTCAGTACCACCAACCATATGGTATCGTCTTGTCGCTGGACTGAATGCACAACTGCGGCTGGTCCGTCTGGGGCACCTAAAGAAAACACTTTTACCCATTATCAGCTGGCTTGAAACTCATGCAAATCCTTTTCTAAGCATGCATGGTATTGTGGTTGATCTTGCATGGCTTCAGGCTACCACATCTGGTTACTGCCAGCTTGGTCTTGTAGTGAATGCTGCGGAAGATGGGCCTGAGGCTGCAGCAGTTGATGTTATCGCAAGAACCGAAAAAACTGAACCACCGTTCAGGTTAATTTACTGTCAAATATGCAATTTTCACAATCATTCTCATGGATTTTGTAGAAGTTAAGATAATTACTTAATAGTCGCATTTATTATATTTTTGTAGTCACATTTGTTATATTTTTGCAGAGTTAACAACTTCTATGGGGGCAATCAAATCGATCATTTGAATTATAGGGAGCCTACTTTGATGCGCAGAAGAATAAATGGTGGCATTTTGGATAGTTACAACTTGAGGACACTCAAGGATAGAAAAGATATATTCTACCCATTATCACTTGTTGTGCATAACACTAAACCTGTTGGACATCAGGTGCAAAATTTATTGCACTTCACGAGAAGCAAATATTTTCTTTTTTCTTTATTGTGTTTGTGCGCGTGTACGTGCACTTGTATAGGTTGTTCTGTTAATTTTTGTTTGTTATTTGCTCATGCAGGATCTTGTTGGTTTGCTCATATCAATATTGCTTTTGGGAGATTTTAGTTTAGTGCTGCTTACGTTGCTCCAGCTGTATTCCTTTTCTATGGTGGACGTTTTCTTGGTTTTGTTTGTTCTTCCTCTGGGCATACTATCACCATTCCCGGCTGGAATTAATGCTCTATTCAGTCATGGACCTAGAAGATCCGCAGGCCTTGCACGTGTTTATGCACTGTGGAACATTACATCCTTGATTAATGTTGTAAGTTGTTTTGTCCCTTCTCATGATGCATTTTTTATCGTTGTGGAATTCTCAGGACATAATCGAATTCTAGGGACATAAATCGTGGGCGTTAAAATTTAAAATTTCACACTGTCTGGTCATGAATGTTTGCGTTGGAAACTTAAACGTCACCAGCCAGTCATATTTCCGTCTTTGTGGAGACAATTGATATTACTGTAGTGCCTATATTAATATATATTGTTCTGTGTCTGAATATTCCGATAATGCTAAGTGCAGGTCGTGGCATTCATTTGCGGGTTTGTGCATTACAAATCGTCTGCCAGAAAACACCAGAGCTTACAACCATGGAATTTGGGATCGTAAGTTGATGATCTCTTGCTTCCTTGAACTGTCCCATAGATGATTATTACATTTAGATTATGGCCAATTAAAAGCTGGCAGGATTTGCGGGAAGGTGATACTTATTTAAACCATTATTTGTTTGATTTTTGCAGAGATGAGAGCGGATGGTGGTTGTTCCCAGTTGTACTGGTGTTCTGTAAATGCTTCCAGGAGCAACTCATCGACTGGCATGTCGCTAATCTAGAGATCCAAGACCGATCATTGTACAGCAAGGACCCCAATGTTTTCTGGCAGTCATGACATACTAGAGTGACAGGAACAATCACAGAGAGAGGCAGGAGACTTTTTTTGTATTTTGTTTTTACTTTTTTTTTTCAACTTTTTTCTTTTCCTCCATTTAAAAAGAAAATTTTAAAATCTCCAGGAGAGAAGAAGGGAGAGAGTGCATGGAGGGCCTCATTTTATGCACCAGGCCTTCCATTATATATTTATATACTGTAGACTGACCATCTTTGTGTATCTAAAAGCCACAGTTTTCCCATAGAATGTAAATATAAAGGTGGAGCTCACCCATTTTTTTTTTTTTTTTTTTCAGAGACTTCACTTTTTGGGGTGGCTTTTGCTGTATTTAAAAGACTACTAATTGTCCGCAGCTGCAACGTGTTAGTGATAGCATATCTTCTCTTTGGTATTCTCTGTAGTCATTATAGCCACTGTAAATGGTGTGCACACAACTGAAGTCTGATCTCAATAGTTCTCAGATTGGATCCGTTTCTTATTCTGTCTGTGACTGTCCATCCTATTGAATTTGGATGAAGACGGGATTGGCATGGAATTTAGGGTTTATACTGTTATCATTCAGGATCGAAACATTCGATCTTTTCACGAAACTTGAGAATGGTTCAGTCTCAACGAAGATAAGTTTATTGCACTGAAAAATGCTTTTTGTTGCACGATGTTTGTGGTTTAAAGGTGTCTCTCAAGGCTTGCTGGTCTTTTGTGTGGGTGGTGTTCACGCTATGAAAGCAAGCCTGTGAGATTTCAATGAGTGTAGGCAAGAAGCACACTATTTCTTTGATACAAGAAATTACATCGTCAACATCCAGATGGTGAAAGGGTGAACCTTTTCTGATTGACCAAAAAGTTGGGTGGCTAATGTGATTTTCCACTCAAAAGAGTCAGCAGCACTGTAGATTTCTGTCACCAAAAAAAAAAAAAAAAAAAAAAAAAAAAAAAAAAAATACACCGGCCTTTTCTTCTCTCCCACTATTTTAACAGGTGAATGATCATAGAAGCAAGTAGCTCAATCAATGCAAATCAAAAGGCATCCCGGCATTTTCTGCAGCATCACATGCCCAATTTACACCACCCAGCTCATCCCCCAACTACTTTCCCCCCTGCATCCCTAACTCCATAGTAGACTCCCACCATGAATGATCTTGCAACTAATCACACAAGCTCACATGACCAAGCATCCTGATCATTCATTCATTCATTCAATCCTGCAAAAGCTTAATCCAAGGACATTGTTAGCACCCGCATCTTAAGATGTTTCGTTAAATTCTCGTACAAGAAACTACGAAGAACCTGCAGAGAAGAGAGTTGGTAAGATATGTAAGTAAATAAGGGTCTGTTTGGTTGTCGTAATTGGCTGTAATTCGTAAGTTGTAATTGGTAAAGTCTTTTACATTTGTGTATGAGTTACATGCATGTAAGCTTTATGGTGTTTGGTTGGTATATAAAGTTGTAAGTGAAAAAGTGCATTGTGCTTTACGGTGTTTGGTTGTCGTAATGTGTATGTCGTAAGTGAAAAAGTTGATCACAAAATTAACTATTTGGTGATTTAAAAAGTTTTAATATTGCAAATAAATATTAAAAATGTTAAATATTAAAAAAATTTAATATTAAAATAAAAAAATAATACAAATTTGCATGATCACAAAATTAACTGTAACTGGGCTGTAAGTGAGTGGTAATTGGGTTGCAAGTGAGGGGTAATTGGGTTGTGTAAGTCTTTTACGAATTATGGTCCAAACAAACGCCGTAGTTGTAACTGGGTTGTAAGTCATTAACAAATTACGGACTTTTACGCGAAACAAACGGCCCCTAAGACGATAAACACCGAATTCTTGTACCCCGAGAAAATTTTCACAACAGAACGGGCTCCACCTCCAAAAAATAAAAAACAAAAAATAAATACAGCTTATGTTATGAGACTAGACAACGTTGCCTCCGTAAAGAGCAATAAAAGAAAGGGTATCATCATACATCTCATCTCCATCCATATCTTTCAATGCACTTGCACAAGTGTTGCTTTCTGCCCCTGCTATCTATTATAAATAGTAGTAGACAGCCATAGGCAATGAGGCAGCAATGGCAATGGCAATGGCAATGGTGCTGGCTCTCCTCCTCTCCTCTCTCCACTGCGGCCGGGCGCAGTCGTCGCTGGCGCTCGTCCCGGCGATCATAACGTTCGGGGACTCGACGGTCGACGTCGGCAACAATGACTACCTCCCCACTGTGATCAAGGCAGACTTCCCTCCTTATGGCAGGGACTTTGTGAACCAAAAGCCAACTGGGAGGTTCTGCAATGGAAAGCTGGCTACAGACTTCACTGGTGAGTTACGAGTTGTCAACTTGTTGTTACTGGTTTTGCAATTTAGTGATATTTTCTTGGGTTAAACTGAAAATGGTGTTGCTTGCTTGTTTGTTTGTTTTTTTTTGTTTTTGGCAGCTGAGACCCTGGGGTTTACTAGCTTTGCACCAGCGTATCTGAGCCCAGAGGCATCTGGGAAAAACCTGCTGCTTGGAGCTAATTTTGCTTCTGCTGGATCTGGGTATTATGACAAAACTGCAATTTTATATGTAAGTGTAAAAGGGTTTGAATTGCAAATTGAATATTTTTTGTTTTATGTAAAAAATGTTAGTTAAAATATCTTAGTTAAACACAAAATCTCCACAAAAAGATGCAGTCTAAAAATGTAGTTATTTTAGTATTTTGATATGCTGCTTTCTTGTGCTACATTTTTTGTTAAATAAAAATAAAAAATAAAAATGTTGGCCTCCTGTTTTATTTCATTATGCAGAAATTGGGAAATTTATTGTTGGTCTTTTTATATACTGCATTATAAATCAACTGGACATTAAAAATTAAAAAAAACATCAAATTGACTTGACCTACTTATTATCTCAAAATACATAATTTGGGAACTTTTTTAAGATTTTTCAAATACTCAATTTGGATCAAAAAGATGTAATAAAGCACCAAATTTTATGGAAAATTAGCATTTGAACATGCTTGATCTAAGGAGACCAACATTTTGAGAAGTTAAGATAATGGGGGGAAAAACAATTATTGCTCAAATTTGTTTGAAGAATGCTATGAGAGTGATGTGAACCAATTATTTCAGTATCCTTATTCCTTATATGCCGGCCTCTAATGTTATAATTCAAAATACAGAATCAGATGAAACGTATAGACATTTGCATCAGGCATACCTAATGGAAAATCGAATTTTACAGAAATTCAATCTTTTGAATATAAAGCGAGCATTCATTTAGTAATTTGTGTTCAATATTTTGTTTGCAGCACGCCATTCCCTTATCTCAACAGCTTGAGTACTACAAGGAGTACCAATCTAAGCTATCCAAGGTTGCAGGCAAATCCCAGGCCAGCTCAATTCTCTCAGGTGCTCTCTACATTGTCAGTGCAGGCAGCAGCGATTTCGTGCAGAACTACTACATAAATCCCTACCTAAACAAGTTCATGAGCCCGGATCAGTTCTCTTCGATCCTCATCGACAATTTCTCAGGCCTGGTCAAGAGTTTGTACGGTCTGGGGGCTCGGAGGATTGGAGTGACCACTCTGCCTCCGATGGGCTGCCTCCCGGCATCAATTTCTCTCTTTGGATTGGGAAGCAACAACTGCGTGTCGAGGCTCAATGCTGATGCCCAGGGTTTCAATAAGAAGCTCAATGCAGTGACGAACTCGCTGATGAAGAAGTATCCTAAGCTTAAGATTGCTGTTTTTGACATCTACAGCCCGTTGTATGATCTGGCCACTGCCCCTTCAAAACAAGGTAAAGTTATCAGATATACAATGTGTTGCATATTTTTTCTGAAACTTGCATATTGAACATATATGTTGCACATAACCAACATATTGAACTTCACAAACTTGCATATCAAACATATGTGTTAGAGATATATATGCACATTCTTGAGCATTTGAATTGGTTGATATGCAATGCAAATCTCATATCATATGTCTGTTGATTGAATGGGTTACTTGCATATTGAAGATATACATTGCACATAACTATGCTTTTAAATACGCGCGCGTGTGTGTAGCTCCTTTGGAAAAGATATAGGATGCATCTTACCTGTTCAAATTCAATATTAGGCCATACAAATTGAAGATCCGTCCCGTTAGAGTTGATTTACATTGTTAAGAGTGTTTAAAAATAAAAATTTAAATGTTTTAAATATTTTTTATTATTCATCAAGTAGGCGCAAAATGAACGGTCGAGACAATGAGTTGATTAGCTTAACGGTGTAGAGTATTTGAAACCTAAGAAAAGTTGGTGTGTGAGTGTTTTTAAATGTTTAGATCATGATCAAATAGTTGGATTGAGAATTTGTATGTCTAAAGTTATAAATTTAAATAATATGTTACTTTTAACAATTCATTTTATGCCTACTTGATGCATGAATAAGAAAACTATAAAACACTTAATTTTTTATTTCAGTTACTTAAAAAATGTAGATAAACTTCAACGGAGTGGGTGGGTGTATTTGAATGACGTAACATTGAATTTGAGGGTGAAGAATTCATACTTAAATTCTTCTGGAAGTAGCCAAGTCTCTCTCTCTCTCTCTCTCTCTCTCTCTCTCTCTCGTGTGTGTGTGTGTGTGTGTGTGGGGGGGGTTGGGGGGGGGGGGGGGGGGGGTGGGGCAATATATTGAAGTTCACAAACTTATGTGTTTGATGCGCGCACACACAAGCAATGCAAATCTCATGCAACATGTTTTGTCGAATTGAATTGGTTCAGGATTCTTCGAGTCGAGGAAGGGGTGCTGTGGCACTGGGACTGTAGAGACATCGGTCCTGTGCAATCCAAAATCAGTAGGGACGTGCGCGAACGCAACTGGGTATGTGTTTTGGGACAGTGTTCACCCTTCTGAAGCTGCAAACCAAGTCATTGCTGACTCTCTCATCCTGCAAGGCATCTCCCTTATTGGATGATGATGATGATGATGATGATGCTACAAGATGAAGATTTGAATAATAAGAGTGAATTGCTAGGCTTAGCTTCTTCTCTCTTTCTGTATCTTTTTGTTTTTGTGCGTGGTTTGTGAATCTAAAGAACAATTCCTAGTTTGGTTATGTAATTTTCATGGTCAAGAAGAATGCTAGTTTTATCATCTATGTGCTTTGTTGATTTCTAGTCTAATTTCCCCTTTTCTTTGAATTATTGAAAACAAAGACCATAGTCTAGTCTTATATGTGACACGTTTTATAATCCAACTTCACCTTACAACTGTGAGTGACAATCCAACCCAGGCAAAGCTTGCCCTTTGACGCCACTTCACACTGGAAAATTGTTGATAAAATTTCGATAACAAATTACATGTCTTACCAACTCTTCTCAAGTTTCTGTCGTTCGATTATCGATCAGTGAACGCGGATCATTGATCTAATAACTGAAACAGACTAAGATCTCAAAGCTTAACCACACACATTAGGTCACTTGGAAGGTGATCAAGCTTAGGCCATTGCATTGTATGCACAAGACTTTCTGATTCAAGATAGTTTGGCGTCCAAATTATTGATATGAGTATCATTTCTCTTGTTTGCTGATTTGTCCAGCCACGAGGTTATCCCATTTATAATTTAATTTGATCACAATAGCTTAAGTAAATTTTTTTTTTTTAAACTATAATTTGCAGCACCAGTCTAAATGCTCAAAATGCATTATGTTATTTAAGTTTTTTATGGGCTAATCACTTTTTTTACAAGCTCATTTTCTAGTAATAAACGGGAAAATTTCATCAATTTATCATAGATATGTTTTTTCTTGAATAAGTTATATATAGGAAAAAACATTTAACATACCTCTCATAATCTCAAATCAAGAAAATTTGCAAAATGATATCCCGATCCCTAGCGCAAAATAAAGAACAAAGTCAGATGTGAAACGTGGTCATTCACGATCGTCTCGTAGATCCAACATCCATTTTATAGGACAAAAGTTAGGACTTCTGGACGAAGGTATTTTTTTTTTTTAAATTTAAATTCATATTTAAAATATGTGTCCGGTGAAAATTAAACCCAAGTTGCTCTTAAACCATATTAAAATAGGGAATTTCGCTACAATCCCTTATGTCAAATATAAATTAGGAAAATGCCCTAATTTTCAATGAATAAAAAAAACAATGACCATAGTCGCATCTTTTAATAAAAAACTGTGATTATAGTCGTAGTTCTCACATAGGACTGCGATCATGAGCCGCGATCCTCATATCAGCATTACCATCATCAGCAGACCCCCGTTCACCGGCATCGAATGATCTCCAATTTTTTCTAAATCTAAATATCTCATCGATCACAAACTCAAACAAAACTTATCGCGAGCATGAACACACGAGATATGTAAAAGGTCGATCCCAAAAAAATTAGTCCGGGGGCTCCGCCCCCCGAAACCCCTAAGATGGGGCTTCGCTCCCTCTTCCAACCCCCATAACCACCTGACCACACAGGTCGATCCACGAATTACTCTGCGTCAAGATCAGAGTTGAGAGGAGAGCAACGTTGAGGGCGATGGGGAAGGGTAAAAGGGGAAATGAAAATATATAAAGAAGTGGTGATTGGGAGGAATCAATTAATGCTGACGTGGATGAGGCTGTAATTAATAAAATTATAAAGCTGAGTTTTTTTTTAATTATGCAGCAAAGTAGGTGGCCGTAACGAAATTTTTCTATTAAAATTGATGCCATACATTAAAACTCTGACGTTGTGAAGAAGCTGAGGGTAATATATTTATATTTTAATATTGTATTTTCCAAAAATTCTTAATCAGTTTATCAAAAGAACTATTTTTGTCTTATAATATTAAACAATTTGTTTTGCAATCCCCAAGTGAATAAACAGGGAACAGGGCTCGAAGTATCAGCCGAGTCAAAGTTGACTCGGCCGATTTGTATCCGTCTCGGCGAGCGTTGATACGAGTCCAAGATGCGAGTCGACCTTTGCTTCATTTTTTGACCGACTCGGCCTTGACTCGATCGAATCGGTCGAGTCTCGCTACGACTAGGGTTGACTCGGCTGAGTCGACCGAGTCGACTCCGAGTCGGTAATGCATAAAAAGGAAAGAAAAGAAGAAGAGGAAGCGGGAAAGATTAGAGCTTACCTTTTTCGTCGGACCACCCGTCGTCGTCGTTCGCCCGTCCATCGCCGGTTACCCGCCCATCGCGTCCGCCTCCGCTCGCCTCCAGGTCCAGATCTCTCCCTCCCTCCCTCCAATCTCTCTCTCTCTCTCGGTGTAACTCCCTTCGCTCTGCTCTCTCTTTCCCTCCCTCTCTGCCTCCGATCTCTCTCTGTCTCTCTCTCCCGCTCTCTCCCACCTTATCTTTCTCTCTCTCTCTCTCACCTGATCTCTCTCTGTCTCTCCCTCCCGCTCTCTCCCACCCGATCTCTCTCTCTCTCTCTCACCCGATCTCTCCCTCACTGTCACTCTCCCTCTCTGTCTCTCTCTCCCCCCTCTCTCCCGATCTCTCTTTCTCTCTCCCTCTCTCTCCACTCTTTATATTAGTATTTATTGTTGGCCTAGAGGCCCTTTACCTTAGTTTTGATGATATCTAACTTATGAAGGTTAGTTTGCTAATAATCTTATTTTTATATAATTTCAGTTATTGATCAAAATCTTAGTAGGTGTTTAGCTTCAACAAAGGATTCAAAGCCAGTTTTGGAGCTAACACATGTTGATTTAAGAGCTCGCATGTCAAGATTGCATTTAGTACTCGGAAAGAGTCAAGCTCTATGGATCGAATTTGGATCGAGTCGTCTTGAAGATGAAGATCGACAAGAAGACTTCCATCTAGATTTGTTTTAGTTTTTTTTAGATCTTGTGTAAAGATAAATTAGTCTTGATATGCTCAAGTATACACACACACAAGTTCAAAAGTTTTGGTTTCGCTTTAACCGTTTTTTATTTTCAAGAATACATTTATGGTTTTCATGAATAGATAGAATAAAAACAAGTTTTACATTGTTTATATGTATATTAGATTTCATCCATATACATTGATGTTTCATATTATTTAAAACCTTACTTGATGATTCTAATTCATGTGTTTTGAGTTTTGTTTTTTTAACAAAACTTAATTTTGAATTTAATGTCAAAAACATTGATATATCTTCAATATGTATATTGGATTCTATCCATACATACTATACTTCAAATGAGTTTAAATATCATATTTTTGTATCTATACAAGTTTTAGAGAAAACATATTTTCATTTCAAAGTTTGATTTTTGGAAAATACTGTTTTCGGTTTAAAGATTTATTTTCATACCTCAAAAATAGTTAAAATAGTTTGTAATATGTGTTGATTTTTTGTCACACATATTTGTACTTCATATATTTACGTGAACTTATTTTTGTGAATTTTATGTGATTTTATGAGATTTTATAGGGTTTAAACAAGTTAGATTTCAAAGGCTATAACCCCAGCCTGAGCCTACTGGCGGTCGACCGATGTGCATAAGACGTGCACATAGGCCTTGCCTATAAGGCTGGTCGACCGCACGGTCGACTGACTGAGAGACTAGAGGTCTCTATTTGGCACGGTCGACCAAGCGGTCGACTGACAGACATTGTTACCTTGGGACTGGTCGATCGGGCGGTCGACCGACAGGTCATTTCTGACCTGTTCTGGACCCCAACGGCTAGTTTTTCAAGGACCTATATGAATGGGTCTTTGAGGGCTGTTTTCACCAAGATTTTCAAGTGCAATTTTTTTCACCTTCTCAAGTATTTTTAATAAAGTTTTTAAAAGAGTTTTTTGTGCTAAAATTCTCTATCATTATTTGTTTTCAAAGTTTTAGAAAAATCAAAGAAATATAAGTTTTGGGAATTCTATTTTGTTCTTCATTTTCATATTTATCAAGAAGTTTTTCCCAAGTATTCTCTTTAGGTTTTCTTTTTCAAAAGCTTTGTGCACTCACATACTTTGAACTTTTCAATTCAAATCTATCCTCTAGAATCTTGTATTGTGAGAAGTTTTGTTTGTTATCTTTCAAGATCACCAAGAGAGTGTTTGTGATCGTTGTGATCACGAAGTGAAATTCCTTCTTTGCTTTGTGCTCTCTTGTGTAGAGGTGATTGTGTAGAGAGAGGAGTTGTGTACTCTCAGTGTTGAGTTATAATTCCTCAGTGGAGGTGTTTTTGTGGAAGCTCCTGTGTGAACATAGTGAAAATCTTACTGTGTGAAGGCGGGAACGTAGAGCAGTGGCTCGAACCTCAAAACATATCTTAGTGTTTGCGTTTGATCCACTATCTCTCAACTCTCTCTCTCTCTTTATATCTTGCATTGCCTTACATTGTTTATATCATATACATGCTTGGTATTGTTTGTGTGCCCACACTCGTATTCAACCAAGAGAGCTTTTAAAGCACCTCAACTCTTAATCTAGAAAAATCTAAAGGAGTAGTTCCAAAGTCCTTCACGGGAATTCGGGCTCACTCTTGGTTACACAAAGTGTGTTAACAATTAAGTTTTAAAATTCGCTTCATTTGTCTTAGATTAACTTGTACACTTATTCACCCCCCTAGGTGTACTTACATTTATTTTATTTAATATTATAATAGAATATTAATTAGATATTTAGTAGATATTTAGTTTAATTTACATTAATCTCTCTTACGATATTTAGAGGGTTAGGCTCTATGTGATCGATGCGTCTCAGTGATATGTTTTAGATATGTGATACATAAATGTTGATGTCCACATTTTTTTAAGATTTGTCGTGATTTTTCAGAATTTTTGAACTCTCTTTGTAGCGTTTTGTGCGTATCGCCTGACACCTATCTGAGACGCCAAGACCGATGCGTCTCAGTGCCTGTCGAGACCGCGATTTTCAACCATCACGGGGAGTCTACGAAAACATTACTCGAACGATGTTGCCATTTCTAACAATGGCTAGTTGCACAGGAGAACAAATTTTTAATTTGTTTTTTAGAATTATAAAATAATATGTTACTAATAAATAAAGGTTTTTTTTTTCTATCTCATCACCCGAAATCTTTCTTAATTCCGTATTAACCTATGAAATCTTCATATTTTCATATCGATCTCCCAATTCTTACAAGTTTGGATTAAAAAAATAACCCTCCATTAGTTTTTCTGGTTATAAATTAGAATATACTTGGAATATTCTCTTTTTAAATTCAGATATCCTAAAATAATATGTGAACTTACCATTATACTCTCACCTCTTTTCTCTATTTTTCTCTCAACAAACCCACTCTTTCTCCAACCCAACCCCAACTGTCTCTGGCCGGCCAGATGTGAGGAGGCGGGCACAGTTGGGAGTGATGTGGAGGGTGTGGAGGTGTCGATGATCTGGATGAGGCGGACGGCAGCGGGAGGCGAAAAGGATAGAGAGTGAAAGAAAGAAAAAGTGAATGTATTTTCTGAATAAGCTTGAGTAGAAACATATCATCGTTAAAAATAGATAATAACTAATAGAGGAGTTTTTTGTCTCAACTTAAAATATTTAGACGCCGACATGAAAATATGAAGATTTCGTGAGTGAATACGAAATTAAGAAAGATTTCAGAGATATCGATATGACAAAAACTCATAAATAAATAGCAGTAAAATAAAACAAACTTGTAACTGCCCTCTCAATCTCTCGTTCTTCCTTTGTGAGTTTATTCCTTCACCTTTCTCTTTGTCACTTCCCTGTTACAAACAATAAAGAGTCCACTACTACCTTCTCTTTGTCCATCTCATTCTCCTTGTTTTAATTTCTCACGCGTGTTTGGTTGCAAGGAAGTGGGCGGAAGTAAGGAAATGGGGAAATATAATTGCTCACTTCCCTGTCCATACAAACACCAGAAAAGGAAAATAAGAAAACCTTTTTTTACTTTTCTCTTTTCTCTATTATACAACCATTTCCTCACTTTCAGAGTGCTACAGTTAATTTTGTGATCATATAAATCTCATTTGTAATAAGTTGTAGCACAAAATAGTTAATTTTTTGATCATGTAAATCTCACTTGCATTCTAATTACAGTCTATTTTTTATTTTTCTTAATTATTTTTTATTTTATTATTATTTTGCGGTCAACTTTGTGGTTAACTTTTTCACTTTCACTTTCACATTACCATCCAAACACCGGAATAGACATAATATTTTTTAAGTCACACTTCCTAACAACATTCAAACACCGAAAAACTTACTAACCAATTCCCAAGCTCCAAAGAATATTATTACTATTTTTTCACTTTTTCACTTCCTCACTTTCACCCTTAACCAAACAGGCCTTGTAACGCAGGGTGAGAAAAAGGAATTGGTCACTCCAAATGCAAACAAAACCACACACTCCAAAAAGAGAGTGAAAAATTTAAGACTTTTGAGATAGCGAGTGATTGACACCCCTCTCACCAGAATCTAATGTGGAGGCCAATATAAATTTATAAATAATAAATAATAAAAAATTAAAAAAATAAAAGCAAACAAAAACAGAAGCAAAGTCCAGTCCTTTGTCCAAGTACTTTTTTCAAAATGCCCACAAAATCTTTCCTAATTTAATATTCTTTCCTAAAGTTATTAATTTCTTTAGCTTATTTAGAATGGAAAGTAACCAATTAAAAAAAAATGACATATTTGCTTTGGGGGCTTAAGAGAAGTGATAAGATCATTTTCTATAGTCTGCTTGGGACAAAAGAAATGATATAAACCTCAATTTCCCACACCCCCAAACCCAAAGAAAAAAGAAAAGAAAAAATCCAGAATTTATTAACTTTACGTTGATTAAGCCCAAAAAAAAAAAAAAAAACAGAGAGATTGTGTTATTTTTTTTTATGAGATGTGAGTTAAATTCAGAGTGTTGAAAATGTGAATCTAAGATAGTACTGTGAATAATCAAATTACCACCATTAGAAGGAATATGCTAAATTCTTTATTTCAACATGATAGGTTAGTTAGAGGTTATCAATAAATTATCATACAAGTAAAAGGATAAATTTTAAAGAAAAAATTTTGTTTAAAACTAATCTTTTATCACTATCTAATGACATATAACAATTGCAACTGTCTTTATAAATGAACAAACTGACTCACTTTTAAATGATTGCAATGCAAAAAAGAGAAATTATAGTTGTTTGTATAATAACGGATTGTTGTGATCAGGAGACTGCGTGGGACTTAATATTTTAATTTTTACAGAAACTATATATAAAATCATTAAAGTTTTAGAATTAAGAAATGAGATTAGGTGAAAATAGAGGGTTTTGTATACAAAACAAAGAAAGAAGCAAACTTTATAATATTCTCCCTCTCCTCCTCTCTCTCTCTCTCTCTCTTCTTGTTGTTGTTGTTGTCTCTTCTTTGATCCTTCCCCCAAGTCATCATGTGCGTGTCGATGGAAGCCAACCGGCATCAACCAACCCAATGCCTCTCTCAATTTCAAACTACCCACTTCTCTTTTCCCTTTTTCTCTCATTTTTTTCCCTTAATCTTTGTTCAGTATAATCATATTGAATGTGTGTGAGAGAGAGATAGAGAGCTTGTTAATGGACGAGGGCCTGCTGGTTAGAGCAGGAGGTAAGAGAGATAGCAGGCCCCTTCTCCTTAAGCTGGGCTTCGCTCTCGCTCTCTCCATTGCCGGCTACTTCGCCTTGCACTTCACTCTCAAGCCCCGACCACGACTTCCCCCTCCCAACACCTCTTCAGGTCACATCTCTTCTCTGTTTTCTTTTTTTCCTTCTTTTTTTTTTCAGAATTGTTTTAGGTAATTTCTGTGAAATTTTGTAACAGCTGATGATGGGTCGAAGGAATCCTCTCCCAAATCCTCAACCATCGGTTCCGGCGGCCTCAAGGATGAGCTCCACATCCTAACAAGTGTAAGACCCTCTATTTGTTCTTTTTGGTAATTGGAGATATGGGTATTGGAAAATCTGTGTTTTCAATGATTTTTAGAAGATGGGTCTTGATGATTTTGTTGATTTGTGATGAATTGTGCTGAAAAGGAGGAAGCTTTGGCCAAGATAATCAACGGAACATCCAGCATCAGTAGTACTGAAGAGGGGGTTTTAATGCCAGAATTTGAGCCAGAGAAAAACACTGTAGAAATAGTTGACAAGGAGTTGATGTTTGAAGAGAAGGAAGAAATGGAGAAAGAGATTGCTTATCTCAGGAACTTGGTTGAGGCTCTCAAGGAGAGGGAGAGGAGCCTTGACATGCAGATGATTGAGTATCTTGGATTGAAGGAGCAGGAGGCTACTTTGAGAGAGCTCGAGAGTCGATTGAAGGTGAGTGCAATGGAGTCTAAACTCTTGAATCTGAAGATTGAATCCCTGCAAACAGACAACCAGAAGCTTCAGACCCAGGCATCGGATTATCCAAGAGTAGTGTCTGAACTCGAGTCTGCGAGAGAGGAGATTCAACTTTTGAAGAAGAGGTTGAAAGTGGATGGAGAGCAGGCCAAGGGGAAGTTGGCTGCCCTTCATCATAGGATCACTGAGATGCTAGATAGGGAGCGAAAGCACGGTGAAGATGATGTCAAGGTCGAGAAGAAATTGAGGAGGTTGAAGGAGTTGGAAGATGAGGTTACTGATCTCCGGAAGGTGAATTCTAGGCTAGCAGAAGAGAACTTGAAGTTTGTTCAGCTGTTGGAGTCTACAAATGTGGCAGCCTCTTCCGAATCTGCTCTCCGCGAGGTATAATTCTTCCATAGATTTGTACTACATATCCATTTCACTGTTATTTATCCTCATGAACAAAAAAATTGTCAGATTATTGTTTAGATAAGTTATCACAAATTGATGGTATCAGACTATACTGGGACCTTTATATATGGTTTGATGAGTACTTAAATAAGTTTTGCTTGCCCTTCCCTCGTATTTTTAATTGTTCTATCGGGAGAAGATCTTATCATATGGTTTTGAAGCCTATTTGAATATTGAAATTGTAGGTTCTTCTTGAAGAGTTGTGATTTCCTTCTTGGTTAATTGGTATATTAGCCTTGTGATTTCTTAGTACAAATACTATTCAGTTCCATTATAGATTTAGACGTCTGGGCTAGTCTAGATACATCTTGTATTCTCTTAAGTTTTGCATTATTTGCTTTAACTTCTCTTCGGCATTTTGTAGCTTTAGGTATCCTATGCCGGGATATCACTATATCAATCTCTAGTAACTCCAATGTCTGGTGTGATATTGTATTTGGTGAGTCATATTGAATTCTCTTAATAAAGCATAAACCATTGCAGATGCAAGCATTGGAGGAAGCCAGTCACTGGAGGGAAGAGAATGAGGAGGTGAAGAAGGAAATCGAGCAACTTCAGACAGACCGTTGTGCAGACGTTGAAGAATTGGTGTACCTTAGATGGGTCAATGCCTGCCTACGCTATGAGCTGAGGAATTTTCAGCCCCCGTCAGGAAAACCAGTAGCGAGGGATCTAAGCAAGTGCTTGAGTCCCGAGTCTGAAAAGAGAGCCAAACAGCTCATTCTAGAGTACGCTAACTCTGATACAAACGAGAGAAACATCAGTCTCTTTGATTTTGATATTGATACAGGGTCTTCCTCTTCTTCACAAACATCGAGTGAGGAGTGCAGTGACACTTCCATTGCTGCCTCCTCAACGAAGAACAGCAGCTCGAGGAAATCAAAGCTGGTGAGCAAGATCAAGAAGCTGGTACTGGGGAAGGACAACAAGAGAAGCAAACTCGACTCATTAGATGGTACACCTACAAGCTGTGGCAATTCTACACGGAGGGCATCAGTCTCCCCTTGCTCCTTTGACGACATGAACGTAAGAAGAAATTCATTCGAAAGCAACTCCTCTTGCATCTCTGTGGAAAACACCCCGGCAGCAAACCATATGGAGTCACATCCCAATGATCATCGGTGGCAGTTTAAACTTGCTCAGTCTCAGAGACCCCCCAGGTCCTCTTTGGATGTGCAAAGAATGAGAAAGCTCGATCTGGAAGTTGAAAATGGCGTGTCTGAGCGCTGCAGGAGTGATCTCGGAACTTCCCATGGCCACCACATGAGAATGATATCTGAGGACTTCTTGAGTGATGTGAGTCATAACCGTGACTGTGAAGACACCAATGTCCCTGAGAAGGTCAAGCTGAAGAAGTTTGCCGATGTTCTGAAGGGCTCGCACGGCTCCCTGAAGTCGAAGAGTAGATTGGCATCATTCAGTTAGAAGAGATGTGCAACATACATACAATTCTGACTATATGTCTGGCTGTATATTGTATCCCAGGATTCAGCATAATATATACTGTCAGATGATATTACTTCTTGTAAAAGTTTTAAGGCAACAGTTGGATTGAAGATGAAATAGAGAGGGGTTTGTTACATTTCACACTACTGTTTGTGTTAAAGGACAATGTAATAGTGGGTTGTATATAACTTCTATCAAGGATAATTGATTATATGGAAGATGGCTAGGCTCTTTTAAGCTTGTCTAAATGTTGATTCTGAAATCAGATGCACACATTTCTTATCTTCTGACATAGTGTCATTGTCCATTTTAGCATTCTCATTTTAGTAATGTATGGTTATTTTCTAGATGTGTTGTTTCTTATGTGTCTAAGATTTTCCATAAAGCTTCTTCATCTAGTCAGCTTATAGAAATTTTCTTCCAATTCTATAGAGTTATATATGATTCTTTGTGCTTTCAACAATCTGTTTTGTTTTGGTTCCATGAACAACATCTTTCTCAATCCAAACATTACGAGTTATAAACAGATGGCTCTTGTATGATGCTCTGCTTATAAACTGATGGGTTTTTAATATATTTTTCATTCGTCTTAGTTTGCATGGTTTCTGACATTTTGTGGGTATTTTGGGTTTTCTGGGGATTTCTTTTATTTTTTCCTTGGATCTCTGCTTGATCCTATTGTGCTGCTTGTATTTTGTTCATATGATATGGTGCTCTGCTTGCCTGTCAAAAAGATAGATGGGTTTTAATGGGTTTATAGCATTGTTTTTCCATTAGTATAGATCTATGAATGTTTCTTTTAGGGGGGTTCTTTTTGGTGTCAAGTGTATTGGGTGTTTGTTTCGTTGGTTTGAATTTTAGTTTCTATTTACTATGTAGTTTGATAACTTTGATGCTTCTTCATAAAAAAAAAGGGAGGAGGAGGGGTTGGGAAACTCTAATGTTTCTAATTCAAGAAAGGGGTTTACTAAGGTATTTGTATTCTGTTTTGTTTCTTTGGATCCTTGTCCAAGGGTTTTGTACTGAAAACCCCTTAATTCTGATGTGTTTCTATGATGCTCTGGTTCTCAAAAACATTGTTGCTGTTTTTTTTTTTCTTCTTTTTTTAATTTAATTCCTTATTGGGTTAGTTTGGTGCCTGATATTTTTGTGGGTAATTGTTTTATACTGAAGAATATTGAGGAATGGATTAGTTATTTGGAGCTGGAGGAGCTGTTCAAGGATAATGGGGATGTTACATCATGCAAAGTGGGTGAGAATGGGAACAGCAAAGGGTTTGGATTCGTTCAGATGGGAAGTGTAGAGGCGGCGAAATCGGCTATAGTAGCCCTTCATGGAAAGATTCTTGATGGTGGAACCGAGCAGCTGAGTATTTTGTGCAAAATTGTTGATGTCTTGTTTTGCACTGTTTTCATGTCTTAGGTGTTTACTACTCATGTAGTCCTGCGTTCTTATTGTTGTTCTTGTTCAGGGTTTTACTTGGTGGCTGCTGCTTGTTGATATTGTTCTATGTAATTAGATATTGTTCTATGTACTGGAAGAATTGATGTTCAGGAGTCTATTGTGTTATCTGCTCGCAATTAGATAGATGGGTTCTGTTGAGTTTCATTGCTCGCAAATTTTATTAGGAAGATTGAGAGGCAAGCATTACTGCCCCAAGGCCGAAACTACACTAATCTTTACATTAAGAATCTGGAACCGGATTTCACTGATGATCTTCCTCAGGCAAAGTTCTCTGAATTTGGAGAAGTCCTCAGTGCTGTTGTTATGAGAGACGATATTGAGAAGTCCATTGAGGCTTTAAATGGTTCGGTACTGAGTAAGAATATGTCTGATCTTCTGTTTAATTTTCCCTTGAGAATTGGTCTTCCTGCCCACAGTATGCTTCATTTGTTTCTTCTCAGTGGCACACTCCACAGCAAAAAACTTGACTCATTCACATCCTATGAAACTGATGGTATCAAATAGGAGGAACACACAGTAAATGATATCAACCACAACTCAAATTGAAATTATTAAGTAGCGGTCTAAAATACATGGACAACAAGGGTTTGGTTTCAACACGAGTTGCAGTCACCAACTTGAAGAGATTACAAGATGAGATCCTTAGGGTACCACCCAAAACCTATTACACCACCTTATGTCCAAAACCTGTAGCATCTCATGCAAAGTATAGGATACATGAAAAAGAATTGGCAGCTAACATACAATAAAAATTATGTTTCTCAGTGACCACGCACTGATACTCGCTGACAAGAATAATTACTCAACTCTGGAGTTTTGTTGTTTGATCATAATGTGTAGCTTTATTGTCTCAAGTAATATTAATTGTGAAGAAGACATAGGGATAAGCCTCCACTTCGCCTCCTAAACCAGCAATGCTTACATCTTCCTCAGCTTTCCAATAAGTGCTGCACAACAAAACAAATTGCCCCGTCAGCAGTAAGACTGGCAACACAGTTGCAAATCTTAGCAATTTCAATGCCTTCACTCAACCGCGCATTCAAATCAATGATAAAAAGCTACCTGGGAAAATTGTTTGATACTCCAGAGATAACATAAAAAGCTAAACACTTACCTGTTGACATTTCCACACAGTTGTTCCAAGATACTTCGTACTTTCTTCTCACTTTTTGTTGGTGGTGCTAATACTGCAGCCTGGAATTCATTCAAATAGTCATATGAAAGATGTTGAAATGCATAAAATTTTATAACCAAAGCTAGATGTTACAAAACACTCAAGTACCAAAAAATATGGTGGTAGACCATATCTAAGGATGCTCTCTACAAAGACACGAACAGCACAAAAGTGAATCCAGGAACTGAAAACCTGCAAGGCACAGAGTAAAAATTAAGATGGACAAGAAAACATCTTATATGACGTGCATCACCTGATAACTCCTTTTCGAAGCCCAAACATTATACTTCGTCTGTATCAAACAATTATACGCATCACTACCACTCTTCGGAGACTTTCAGCCAGCAAATTATGCCACACTTTTATACTTCGTCTGTATCAAACAATTATACGCATCACTACCACTCTTCGGAGACTTTCAGCCAGCAAATTATGCCACACTTTTATACTTCGTCTGTATCAAACAATTATACGCATCACTACCACTCTTCGGAGACTTTCAGCCAGCAAATTATGCCACACTTTTTTCCGAAAATCTTCAATCACCAGGTTAAACTGTTAACCTGCTGAGTCAACACTTCCATACATGCTATCCTATTGGGCTAGAGCACATAACGTAAATAGGACGAGGTATAATCGTGTACATACTACAAGAAGCATGTGTCGACCTATACTATGTTGCTTTTAGCATCCTCAGTTTGTGCTTTTGTCACCCAAAGGATAAGAATGACAGGGACAAGCCTAAATTATAAAATCTTGACACTTGCCCGACCTTTCAGTAAGAGTGATGGTTACAAGCGCAATCATTACTCTGTATCCATAAATTTTTAGTACTGAAAGCCAATATGGTAATATGCCATGTTCAGGATTAAGAGATGACCACATATTTTAAAATTTGCTTCTTATGGTTAATTATTCATTAAAGTTTGCCCACAAACTAAGCCTAATAAATCGAATTTGTGTGGAAAGAGCCTCCACATCCATAAATATTCTCTTTTACAGCAAGAGACATAATAAATCTAATTATATTACGTAGGGAGGCCGCCAGGCATTCATAGCATGATATCACCCCAACTTGTTATTTATCAGTTCGTAGATAAAACTCATATTCTAAATTAGTAACTGATGCTATAGTTTATGTAACAAATCGGAAAAAATATCTTCAGTTAACATTTTTAAATTTTTGACTTTTTAAAATTTTGAAAGAATGACAATAGACTTAGATGATCAAGAATGATAGTAAACAATGTTCATGACAAACTACTTCCTCCCCACTTGAATTCTCAATTGCCAAAATTTGCAAGCATATATGAGAATATAATTGTGAGTATGCAACTAGGAAATGTTATTAACAGAGGATATTATTAACAGAGAATGTACCTCCCCATAACTAGCATAGCACCATTGCAGAAGAGAGCTCCTCAAGGTATCCTGGTCCTGCATTAGTTTTTCTAGCTCCTGTTTTCGACCCTCTTGAGCTTCTGGACTATATTCAAACTCACGAATCTAAAACATAAAACCACAACAGAAATGCCAATTAGGAAAGAAAATGGTAAGGAAGCAAAATAGAAAAACACAAGCTGCATACTAAAAGTTAATCAAATTTATCATGCATGTTCCCATAATTGTCAAGACCATCCTAATATGAAATGCAAATAAGCATTTAGGAGACGAATAAACCAATGCAGAATGGATTGTGAAGCACCAGACTTTTTCAATGTTGATGTGCAACACATAAAGTACATAAAGTTCCTATGCAAAATAAGTGGCGGGCATCAGATATTCAGTAATCTTGATGTAGACCATATAAAATGCCCAAAAATGAAAACCAATGATTTGCATATTTCATGTTCATGGATTTAGATCTGTGAACTCAACAGCCTCAATAGCGAGATAAGCTTTGGACTGATCGGTTCGTTTGGAAACAACTATTGAAACTGAGAAAGGTAGCTTATTTCTTTAAGTCAATTATGATGGTTGGAATATATGTAGTCAGATAAATCATGATCAACAACTTAGATCTGCATTACTTGGCGGAACAGGAAAAGGACTTGCCTGAAACCCTTTTTCACGTGCACTTGTTTTAAAGTTGTCAGCAACCCTTCCAAAGAGTGTTACAGTGTAGAGAGCATATTCATTGTCCTCATGCAGCTTTTTTGATGACCTAGGAACCTGGATTTATTCAGAAAAATATTATTACCGCTGAAAACTTTAACATCACTACCAAAGCATAAGAATATTAACAACCATTTACTCGCACCGTGAAACAAAATACCCAGAAGGTTTCATCATGAGAGGGTGGGATGAGCATCTAGAGGCATTAGAATTTTTCTTCTGAAAATGTAGCACAAGACTAAAACTAATCCATCAAAGTTTTCTTTCATATTGTCTTCATGAATATAATGTAATATGATAAAAACTATTATTAGAATCAGTATCTTAACGGACACAGAAATACTCCAATTAAGAATAATATAAAAAAAGTTCTTATGAAATCAAGTCTAAGCAACCATAGAATTTGACTACATTATGTCATTTACTCAGAAGGAATTTTTGGTTTCAATGTCTTAAGACCAAAGGAGGCTTGTAGTCAAGTCTTCCAGCAATTTTCAGATTAACTAATATCATTGAAACAAAGGTGGCTTCTTTTAGGGGGGGGAAACAAACTGATTTATCAATTGATGATATGCCATGATCAACACGATTTTGTCACATTTTTCATGTCCATATTCATCTATTATTTGTCTATAAGTAATGCTACTCGGGTATTTTTAGTGGTGTTTTGTAGACAAATTTGTTAGGAGAAGATTGAACCACAAAAACACTCTTTCGAGACCGTAAAACGCGCTAAAAAAAGTGAAGGCAAGATAGGAGGCTTGGCACTGCTGGGATCGCTCCACTATGATTAAAACTGACATCAAAGAAATCTACAGTAAATTCGAAAGAGTTTGAGACCAGTTTGGGTGAAAATGCAATTTTGTAAAAGTTCAGGGGCTTAAATATAAAAATGGACAAAGATGAGAAGTGCAATTTATTTATGTATTCTCCTTGAAATATTGTAATTATTTAGGACTCGTGTAAAATAGCCAAACCCTATGTCTATAAATAGACATGTAGGAGGCTGTAACCTAGATTTTTAGTTTTAAATTTTTGAACGGCCGTATTTCTTTCCTCTGAATTTTCCCCCCTTTGCTTTTGCTTCGTCAATAAAATTAGGGCACTGCAACTTTTCTCCCGTCCTTCAAATCAAGGCGTGTTAGGCCTTTGTTCTCGGAGCTCCAATCAAAGGAGCCAGAGCCGCATAGCTTTTCAGGAAAAAAAAACGTGGCCGTAGTGCCTGCCACCGCAGGCGCTGATAAAGGAGCGCCAACAGGGGCAGGCGCTGTTGAAGCAAGGCGCTGTGAAGAGCGCCTCTCATGGCGCTGTTGGAAAGCGCCCCTTGCCGGATCCAGAGAGCGCCCGCAAGTGTTCCAGAGCACTTGCGCTCAGCCCCAACGCGCTATCTTTCCGTACCCCTGTTTGCTTCAACCTTATTCCACCACAGAATCCAGGTTAGTACTCTGTTGATTTAATTCAGTTTTAGATAGAATTGTTTAGGGGCAATTATTTAGATCATTGATTTAATTAATAATTTAGTTTTTAATTAATCAATAATTCATTTGTTAAACTACATGATGGTTGAAATTAATGTGCAACTAAATAAAATTTCATATACCTAGGAGATGAACCTAGGCTACTAGAGTGCGGTGGACATTTAAATCTCTCGTATAAGATATGAAAAGCACATTAATTGATTTTTATCAATGGGATTTATTGCTAGATATTTGAAAATTTGACGAGATATATTTAAATAATCGATATTTCATGCTTAGTGTTTTTCTTATTAGTTTTTTTAATTTTATTTTAGTACTTTGATGAAATATTCGATTAAATTTAATATCTTGTGCTTAGGATCGCTGTTCTAGGAATATTTGCCATTTGAGACAGGAATTTATTATTATGTAAATCATTTAGTTGAGAGATAAATACCACCACATGAACAGTAGTCTAAGAGATTCTACCCTAGGTGCATGATCCTTTTTTTTGACAACTTAGTTCACACCAACTTCTTATTCTTCCCAACCAATTCGCCTAAATCGTGTTAGGAACATCAAGAAACACCTTCCCTGTGGACCGTCCCTCAAGTGCTACAACAGCCTACCGTACACTTGCGGTATTTTAAAACGAGGAGACAGAATCTCCCCATCATGCCACATGAGACACCAGATTATGAAACCAATAATTCCAGGTCTCTACCATTGCCTTCTTATTTTGATTTGTGATTATGAAAATATTAAGTCAAAAACATCTGCTCTCAAGTCTCAAACTCTGCATTAAGCTGCAATGGAGAAACCTAATTCTCATATTGACCCTCAACACAATGTACTATAGAACTTGTTTGGACCAATAAAGTAGTATATATGCTTCTGTCCATTTCATAAATTTTCTGATAAAATCGCCTATGTTCACTTTCATAAGAAATAATGCTTTAAAATCAATATGTAGCATTGCAACAGCATGGAAAAGATGCAAAAACAGAGGCTATTTAATGAAAACTCCTAAGGTACGTCTACTATGTATATAATGCAAGCCTCTCACATAAGGATATTGCATTTAAATTTGGATGAAATGATAGACTAACGTGTGCCCACCACCGACCACCCCACATACCATTTATTTCATTATTACAAATCAAATCCATATTAACAATCCATCACATCAACTCCAAATTTTTTTGAACATTCCCTCCGATACAGCCCAGTCCACAATGCCATTTATATCATTACTCTGTAATTAAAAGCCACATATCATCAATCACAAAAAACCCACAGCTCCCTCAAAACTATGCTCTGTTTTAAAATTTAAATAAGAAAAACGATAACTGAGAGTAACCAGAGCCAATAATTGCATCCAGATTCAGGTTCAAAAGCTGTAATTTTGTTGTTCAATTAGTGATTTTGTAATATTTTTGTCCTGTGATTAAGCCGAAAAGGTCTACACAACGTTGTTTAGTTATATGTGCATACCATCTAAAGAAATCTAGGAAGTTATACAGCTAACAGTTGCAGAACAACTCACCACATATGTAGTCAAAGTTTCATAGCTTGACAACCAATCCTTCTGAGAATACTTGGGAACAACTGCAAGAAGCGTCACTAAATGCTCGGAAGTGATTATATCCTCTGGCTTCACTAAGTTAGAAAGGTCTCGAACAGCTAAGCTGTAAGGCAGAAAAA
Source organism: Agave tequilana (assembly GCA_038442645.1). Taxonomy (NCBI): domain Eukaryota; kingdom Viridiplantae; phylum Streptophyta; class Magnoliopsida; order Asparagales; family Asparagaceae; genus Agave; species Agave tequilana. The sequence goes on from JAVJIF010033073.1 coordinate 226,164, forward strand.
ACAAAATAAGAGAAAATATTCAAGTCAAACATTCAGCATTTCTTGATATGCCATTGCATAAGGTTATCATCTCAAGGATGATCATTTTAATAAACAATTTCTTGTACCTTCCAGTTTGTTTTCTGTTTATTGCGTTAAGTTGACTACGGACATTGTTGTACTCCGCAGACCTAACCTGCAAGAGTTATTCAACAAAATTCCCAAGTATAAGGATAATGTTTCATATTTGAATTGGAAATGAATTATAAAGCAATGAATGCATATGTACATAAGTATAGAGATAGACTTGTGTCATTCCGGAAGGATTCGGGGGAAGAATCGAGGCCGAATCCCTCGAATCTTTCCCACTCAAATACAACCCTACGATATTCGAATGCAAAATCCATTCTGTTGAAGTTGGTCTACATTATTTCAAGTTACTAAAAACTAAAAATCATGTAATTTCATACTTTTTGCCATCCACTAAGTAGGCGCAAAATGGACAACCGAAAATAGCATATTGCTTAGATCGATGTCTTTAGACGTACAAACTTCTCGATCCGACCCTTTCATCATGATCTAAATAATTTAAAACCCCTCACACACCATTTTTTGTTAGATTCCAAATATTTTACACTATTAAACTAACAACTCACTATTTCAGCTGTTCATTTTGTGCCTACTTGATGAATGGGCAAAAAGTATTTTAAATACATAATTTTGGGTTTTTAGTTACTTGAAATAATGTAGATCAACTTCAACGGAGTGGATCTTGTATTTGAATGTCATAGGGTCGTATTTGAGTGGGAAGGATTCTGCCTCAAATCCTTCCGCAATGACACATGCAGTGTTTTAAATATCGGATATTGGCGATATATCAATCGGCAAAATTATATACTGAATACCCGATACCGGGTGATATATCGCGATATGGTACTAAATACTGGTTGATATATCAATAGTCAATACATATAAGACATTATTAAAAGAAATAAGTTATTATCTAAACATCATATAAAAACATCATTGAAATACCACAATGAACATAAAATAAAATAAAACGATCTCTCAAGCAAAATAAATAATAATTATCCAAATAAGTAACTATATCGGCCGATATATCGGATATTTCATCTCGGATATCGGCTGATATATCAGCCACGTGGCGATATATCGGCCCATATCGATCCAAAATGATATTCGATAAATTTTTGCACTTTTCATATCATTTTGGATAAGATACCAGTATCTCAGCCGATATACTGGCATATCAGCCGATATTTAAAACAATGGACACAAGTTTATCTCCATATGTATATATGTTACCAAATATCTTGTCAAGAAAATAAAAGATGATCTTGCAAATTGAGCTAGGTTGGTGAGAGAGCAAGAATGTACTATGTTGTATATTGTCAAAAACTGTTGGGCACAACAACTTCTCAGGAGTTTAGGATGCTTAATTTGCACGGTTATCGACTGTCTACTGTATTTCCCTTAAGAACATGCATTAACTGAGCGTAATAATGGCTTCTCTTAAGTAAATAATCATAATAAATTTAATTGCTAACATCATTTTTTATGATTTAAATGTGCTTTACTATACAGAGAGTGTTGTATTCTGACACCAAATGTCTATGGCCAAAAATATGATACATTTCACAAATTATAGGTTTCAGAGTTCAGAGTGGGATTTGGCAACTTTCTCTAAATAATTAACACTTCTTCTAAGTATAGAAGCTAGGATTGAATAGTATGATCAATGTGAGCACGTCAACTATCAATTTAATAAGGACGTGCAAGTGTCACTATAGTATAGCATAGAGGTTAAAACCTCTTTGCAGCGGGCAAGAGGTTTGGGATTCAAATCCCGCTTGCACCAGGCTAATAAGAATGTCAAATTATCAAAGTAGCTTCACCTATTTTGGACCAAGAATGAGAAATACACAAGGAATTCAATATGAGAAGGAAAATCAATCGATATTGCAAAATGTTCTCTCAATGATTAATGCAAACCATGCCCCGTCTCACATGTAATGTCTGTCAGGTGAACTCATCTTATGCCAGTGGAGTAACACTTGCTCAATATCACTTAATAACGTATATAAATGTGGAAAATACATAAATGGAAGTCACCATTGAAGAGAGGAGAATTTAGAAGAAAAAACTAACAGATGGTTTATAAAATCCAGTAACATAATGTCTATAACTCTTTCATGGAATAATTTATGTAGCTCCAATAAGAACAGACTACAAGACATTTAAATATTTGATGTAAAGGTACTAAATGCCTATTAAAACTAAAAGTTCACAATCAAACTTCCCTAGTAATTAAGTCTAATGATCAGAAGCCCCATTCATGCATATATATTAAACCAACAACCCATAGTACATCAGAATTTACATAAGATCATGAACAGCACCCTTACACATCAGAATAAAACCTTCTAACCATGGTTTAAATCTTGGTAATTGTATCGTTATTGGATAATAGTTTTTAGTATCAATATCGTCAATATCGGCAGGCAATATCGGTCATATCAACAATATCAACCCCAATATCAACTGATATTATAGGGTTAATATTGTATTGAGTACCTCATAACCGATACATTACAAAAATAAATTAGAATCAGCCGATATTCGAAACCATGCTTCTAACTGATAAAAAATATTGGGGTATAAATGTACAATACACGTGCAAAAGAGTATTATGAATAAGGGGCCAATACTACTTGTAAATTTCTTGACCAAACTATTAGTGCAGGATTCCACATCTACATCAAAATGACTGTATGGAAGCATTCCACTTATTCACAATCAAAACCTCAGACTGTAATTATCTACCTTACATTAACCGGATTTACATGCATGTTTACATCAGTATGAGTATAGCAGAAGCACTCACTAATTTTAACACTTAAAGCTTATGCTATAATGAGCCAAGTAAAAAAAGAAAAAAAGAAAGGATATTGTGGTTAGAATCTAAAGTAAACTAAAGTGGTATGTTAGCACCTTTTGGGTATAAGACTGAAAAACAGTTTCCATATTCCAAGTTTAGGTTTTAATTTCATTCTCTGAGATTATCAACTACTACTAGACTGTGTTTTTGAGCATGCATTGCACGATAATAAACATAATAACACTTGATAAAGCAAAAACTATGAAAATTAATAAACAAAGTAGAAGATGGGTTATCAATTCAATTGACCTTCATGTCATCCTCAATTTTGGCTACTTGGACATGAATGCCATCAACAATCTCTCGAAGAGGTGACACTGTCGGGTACTTAGCTTCATCCCAAACAAACCTATAACACCCCATCCACTAGCTATCAGAAAAAGAAAAACAGAGAAAAACCCAATAAAAAAACATATAAAAAAAAAAAACAAACTTTTCAGCAAAAACCGCAAGAACCTTGTGAGATAGGAATCAACAGGGACTCCATCAACCGTCAGAGCCCCTCCATCGACCCCTGCAGCCCTCTCCAGCTCCTCAATCTGCCGCCGGATCTTGTGCGACACTCCCTCTATAAAAGCATTCGACTGCCAGATCTCACAAATCAAAACAAGCACAGCCCAGAACCTACAAAAAAACCCCAGAAAAGAATCCAAACTTGAATCAATATCTCCCGCAATTACCTTCAGGAGGTCGTCGCTGAGTGCAAGCAGGGAATCTAGGGTTCCGACGCGAAGATCAGGCGTATTGAACTGCGACCGAAGGAAAAATTGGTAAGAAACCCTAGATAAAAAAGTGTAAATTGTGTAAAAATTGAGGGAGGTTGGGTTACTCGATAGAGGGAAGTGTCGAAGGCTTTCTTGGAGACGGACTCCTGGAGACGGCTCCAAAGGGAGGAGGCGGAGCCTTGGACGGGGAGAGACACCACCCAGTATCTCGACGCCATTAAAATTTCTGTGCGTGATTGGCGATCGATCAACGAGAACTGAGTTTGCTTTTGTTTTTGAAGAAGTTTGTGGAAAGGAGGAGCAAAGGAAGAGATTCGATGAGGATTAAATTTATTTTTTTATTATTATTAAATTAAAAAATTATTAAATTAATTAAATCCAGTGATGATAAAAATCGAATAAAACGGTAAAAAAAAAATGGCGAATTTTAGTTGGGGGAGTCACAGTACTAATGAGATGCTGATAACTGGAAGGGGTCAGTGCCCAGGCTCCAGAAATGATATGGGCTACAGCCCAACAAGTATTTAGGCTGGGCTCAAGGCTCTTTCGTTAGGATTAGGCCCGTAGTCATCATCCTCTCGCTATATTATTATACATCAGCGCATTATTTTGTGGATGATTGTGATTTTATTTAACATAAAATAATAATTATTTTATTCTCGACCATAGAGATATGGTGTTATGGTGTTAGATGGACTCAGACTGAATCACAACCATTCATAAAAGAAACTGGTAGTTAAGAATTGCAATATTAAACCTTCTCAATACAAAAGACGCGAGGAGCAAAATGTAGTTTGAACAATACTATTAGAAATAAGAAAGACATGAGAGTGTGATGTGTATTCTTCTCTTTTTTTCGCTATGTATAATGAATCTCTCATGTCGGGGCCTGATGCTCCATGAAGTATGTCGAATTTAGTTGGCGAAATCACATATATGTTGGTGTTCTTTTTCTTGATTGTGTTTTATATAATCTTTGTGTGTTTTGAGCAGCAATAACTCTCACCACCACCATTACCATCCTCATCCTCCTGCAATCCCATAAAAATTTCCCTCTTGATTCAAGCAAAAATACATCCTCTTATGGCAAATGCATTCAGTTTCCCAGATAGAATTAACTCCTATAGATAATGATGGTAACAGAGAACCACATTTCATGAACAAGGATCCAGGCATTTAGCAACATCACATATATACCAAGATATGATCTCAAAATGACTCCAGTTATATATAAATTTTCATTTTATTATGAAAACATAGACAGTATCTATATCAAAACATAGCTCCTTAAGAGTCTGTTCAAAGACTGAAAAACTTGTGAACAAGTAACACAAGTCTTATTCACATAAAAACAAAAAGAAAAGTAACACAAGTCTGTTATCAAGGGATATCGTCGAGGGAGAGGTTCTGGATTGTTCCCAACCTCGGAGCAGACTCAGCCACAGTCGAAGAGCTTCCTCCAAAGATTTCGTCCGGGAAGCTCAAGGAGAAGTCTGACGTGAAGGCATAGTTCAGGCCAAACGCCATGTTCATACCATCAGCCCATGGTAAAAAGAGATCAGAGTACCTTGCGCTGGCCACAACAATGTCCGGCACAATGGAATCGAAGATCTCATCTTCTGTAGGAGCAAGGGATGATGACTCTTGCTCTCTTGCCTTCTTTGCCCGAATAATCTACAAGAACAATACACATATGTCGAAGAGAATAAGAGTATTAGATCGTGTTTTGATTGACATAAATGACATTTGAGATTGATCAATACATATCTATCTCCTTCATCATCTTTGTACAGCATGATGTAATCACCAAGTCGGAGATTGTGGGCCTTAACAAAATCCCCTGAGTTGAAGTTCACTGTTAACAAATAGCAAATACCGGGTAACATAGTATTTTTAGGCATTTCAAGGCAATACAGGCTTACCGGTATTCTCTAATATGTACATCCTGCTTTTATTATTAGGCCAGTATCTGCATATCACGAAAAGGTTACAGAATATGAGATGCATTCCAAAGGATGAGTTAATCGAACCACAAAAATACTTCCAATTGGCAATTTCCCATTTTTAGTCTAGCATGACATCGCAAATCATAATGGAGACATCGATACATGTTGCTTTGTGCAATCATGAAGGTGCAAATAAAGTCAATAAGATTATAAATGTGCAGAGGAAAAAGAAGAAAACCCCGATCAAGGAAGGATTAATTGTGGTAACCCTAGATGTCGCATAGTGTGTGCTCATACTTCATAAAATCAGATATGCTACAAGAAAAAAAACAAAGATTTTTTTTTTTTTTAAAATGCACTTTTATTCATATATTTGCAAATTAGTAGTTTTGACACCGTCCTCAAGTAGATTGAAGATTAAATTCCATTAGCATTCCGGTGCTCGAAATTTGCCTTCTCTCTATTACAAGTGCAGTATTCGGCTAAGCTTTGCTATTACGAAGAAATAAGAAGAAGTCATCAGAAATGAGGGAAAGAAATTCTCGAACCTGTATTTGAAGGTCCAGACTTGGGAGGTCTCCATATCAAACATGGGTAACGAGAAACCTTCCCTGGCTGTTAGGACCGGAAGATGGGCCTCTGCCTCTCTCTGAAACTCAGTGTTAATGCAATTAAGAATATTCATGAAATGTAATACGAAAGTACGTGGAAATAATGTTTTTGCATTTGGAAATCAACCAAACAAGAATTTATATCACGGACGTTGCATGAAGGCTGACCTTTGGAAGGACGATTCTTCCTAGAGAACCGACATCGCTGTTCTTCAGCTCCTTTTGAAGGAGAAATCTCACACTTTCTCCGAGATGCTACAATAAACAATTTATGAAAAGAATTCAATAATTAGATAAGGGACAAGAACTACGATGAAGGTACCAGTTTATTCAATGTGTTTATGACCGTACATCAGGATCAAGGGCCGGAGAATTCAAGTCCAGGGTAGTTTCCTGAAATGATGCAGCATAATATGTGTTAGATAATGATCATCAGCTAGCACATCAAAAAGAATCTTTGTTCCATAGGAAAAGTAAATTATAGTTTCTACATATAACTATAAATGTATTTCTCAAGCAAACTATACAGATCATTTACTCTTAGGAAAGGATATTGAGGATTTCTCTGTTTCTTCAAACCATTAGTGATTTTGTTATCATTTAACTACTATTTTCATAATGCAGTTCAAGCAATGTTAGTATAATGAAACCTAAGAAGCTGAAACGTAACTAATCGATCCATGTCCTCAAGATTATGTATAAAGAACCAAATCTTTTTTAAGTCAAAACAGGGGAAGCATGCAACTGGGAAGGTACATTAAGCATATCAAGTTCACCCATGACCATAGAACCAATTGAGTGATGAATGACGTTAAGTGAAGGTGCATTGAATATATTCATACATAAAAAAAAAAAAAAAAAAAGATTATCGACTCATAGAGGCCAACATCAAGGTGAATGGAAAGTAATGGACTTAATAGAAAGTTGAGGTTAATGCCTTCTAGTTTAAGCTTTTGATCGAGGTAGTGATAGCTCATACTTAAGGAACTAGTACTTTTCAAACAGATTCTTAATATATCAATAGATTCCCCCCTTGAGAAATAGGCCTTAATATAATAAAAGTGGGCTGGATTTGAAGCTAGGCCTCTTGCTTAAGTTCAAATAGAGGTGTTACAGTTGCACTTACGACCGACATTTTTTGTTGCCTGAAATAATAACCTTTGTGATCACAGTCACAACAATATCACAAGTAGAAGAATGGAATCATGCACGGCGAATTAACCATGATTAACTAATAATTAAGTGGCCCTTAAATTGCACATAAAGAGCCAACCGTTTTGAGGAAAATCAACAAAAGTAGCTATTGAAATGCATCGAACATATCAAATTTGTGGACGTGGCTATAACGACAAAAGAGGTCAACCCTTGGCCGTTAGGCCTGTTGGCCACAACTTGTCGTTTCGAGCTTCTTAAAGAAGCAAGAAAACGACGTTATGCAATTATAAAGATGGATTTCCTTTCTGATGCATGATAATTATCTAGACTTTCCAACATATGAAATTACCCCATTTATGCAATCTATCATGAGAACATTAGTGATCACAACCATATATAGCCACAACAAGAAGAACTAAATCAAGGCTAACCAATGTAAACCAGTACTATTGCTTAATTAGTTAACCATTAAGGATCAACTGATTAATTTCATAGCCCAAAAAAATATATAAAACCATCCACATTTTTTAGGTAAAACAAGAAAAATAGCCATTGAAACACACCGAGCATATCAAGTTTGTGCACGTGTTCATCGTGACAAAAAAAAAAACAGTATTGGCCTGCCACTATCATCCCTGTTACTCGAGCCCAATTTGTCGATATGAGCTTTACATGGAAACAAGGAAATGAGACAATATCCACAAAACTCTAGGCATCTTTGATTGGTCCGCAAATGGATTAAGAATCCAATTAAAAATAGATTCTCAAAAAAGAAAAACAACTAAACAAGAGATCACATAGGATCTCGAGGAGAGTTGGTAAGACATGTGACGTAGATCACAAGCTCAAAGCAATGCGGGCCGCAACCAAGCTTATATTCAGATCCACCAATTCAATTCGATCAGTTAAGCTACCATGATAACCCTAGTGATCCCTATCATAGCAATTTCCTCAATTAAGACCACAAGCCATAAAATTTTAATTAAAAAAAAGAAAATACATCAATTGAATTAAATCTCCTCAATCATCAATACTGTAATTAATACCAAATATTAAGAAATATATATGTAGTAGATCTAGACAAGCTATATCAATATATCAATTACAACCCCAATTATAGCTAGTATTTGTATCACTTAACATCCTTAACTGATTTCACCACAAGGGGGGAAAAAACTAACTAGCATACATCTTAGCAAATGAATTAATTAATTAGCAATCAATTAACACTAGAATCAAATTTGTACAGCATTAAATCATCAGGGCTCTAACACAACAATTTAACAATCTAGCATTATTAATTAATTAGTAAATGCAATCAATAATAATGGGGGGCTAGCTATGGCTTGGAATTGCTTACACGTAGTGCCGGGGGGTGGACGTGGTGGCGGCGCTGGCGGGCTCCGGTCCTCTTCCGGCGGCGGGTGGTGGTGAAGCTGGCCTCAGTCCTGAGGTCAGGGACAAGTGAGTTAGATGAGTTGCCATTGCCATTTTGGGCCATAGTGAGGAGAATGGAGTTTGGAGCGGTTTGAGTGAGGGTGAGGGTGATTGTTGTATATATTGCCAAATTTGGAAAGGAAGATGTAGAGAGAGAAAGAGAGAGAGCCAGGGATGTAGAGAGAGAAAGAGAAAGAGTAGTGTGCATGGTATAATAAATGTGAGAGAGAGAGAGAGAGAGAGAGAGAGAGAGATGGATGATGGGTGAGGGAGTTTGTTTTGTGAGTGGTGGATGGTTGTGAAGAGAAAGCTCCAAGTGTTGCAAACTCTCTGACTTCACTCAGCCCGGAATCAATGGATCTTTTTAATTCTATACACACTTTGCTTAATTACTACAAAGCTTTAATCTTTAACTCTCTCTCTCTCTCTCTAGAGAGAGAGAGAGAGAGTTTCTTTGTTGGGATCTCCCGCTCAGAGATTTGTTTTGGTGAAATGACTAATGTGGCCCTTAGCCCAATTCTTGAATGTGGTCATCTCTCTCACTTTGAGAGAGAGAGAGAGAGAGACGGTGATGCCAGTTGGAGTAGTGCTAATCAGACTCGGGGATCCTGTAGGCCATAAATTCTATGTTGGGACTGTAATCAGTCAAAGAACACAAATCCTGGAGCACAAACAACACAAAATAGAGAGGAAGATCGAGATTTATGAGGTTCACTAAGATACTTACGTCTCCGGGACAGAAGAGAGTGATCTATTGATGATTTACACGAGATTTACAAAAGGATCACAATTGTTCTCTCAAGAGCTCACTCCAGCAAGATGCATTGAAAAAATTAGTTCAGCCCTTTATTTATAGAGAGAAGAAAAAATAACAGCAATGAGGTCCAAAATGTTGCCCATATCCGCATGTCGGTCAACCGGCTGGTCGATTGCTCCAAGTGCGATTGACCGCCAACTGAATTTTCTTTTTTTCGTGCAGCAAATCGGTTGACCGAGTGGTCAACCGATTTCAACCCTTGTATATATTGATCGACCGCCCAGTTGATCGAACCACTGTCAATAGAATTTAAAAACTCTATCTCTCAGTTTTTTATAATCCTCTCTCTACGTTCTGATCCGCAAGAAATATGACTCAAAGTTGTAACAAGAATAAAAAATATTTGTGGAAAATTGATCACAATAATGTTAGATCAGCCTCGTTTTAAAACCCATCTTGTTGGTTTTGGAAGGAGTCTTATTTTGCGTAGAACTGATGATCTTGGATTGGAAAAAGCCTCAAGGAATTTAAATTCTATTGGTTTACTATAAAATTTTGTTAACTTCTACGAATTTTGAGAGCGGTGACCGAATAATTTAAAGCAAAAGCTAGTGCCATCTTAAAGATTGTCTCATTACCTTAAATATGTTCAAGTTTGTACAAATGGACATCAAGATACCGTCCAAACAAACAAGTATTTGTTTGTCCACTTCAATCTGAACTCATACAGTTTAAATCTCCAAATCTCTAGGGTAGAAATGGTGAAAGCCACAAGAGTTCAAGAGTAAGTTTTAAATTCTTTTAGATAGATATAAGACAAAGAGAAATTCTCAATTGTAGTCGTAGAAACAAACGTTTTGAGTTCAAGAATTCGAGAAATGGGGATTTCTCACTTCTCACATAACCCATGAACTACATCGTTCAAATATATTAGAGCAAAATTTGTTATCCAATTGATGATTAATAAACTTGTGATTTTAGATTTTTTTCTCGATCCAAGTAGATCTTTGTGGTCCAGTAACGAGTAATGTTATTTGTGCTACTATTTTATGAATTATAAGTGACACTAATAATTGATAAAAGTGAGAGCGACAATTCATAAAATTTAAATAGAATTAAATTTTAACCTGATCACAGAGAGGGGGGGTAAGTTCACCCGGGTTTTGATTTGCTAGGGGGCAAAAGAGACATTTCAGTGGGCATGCAGACCGTTTGATTGATAATTTTTTTGCAAAATTTTAAAACCAAAAATCAGAGATTGGGCTTGGACATTGTGCAAATAAAAAGTTTGCATCATAGTCATCATCAGGATCAGAAAAGCTGGGTTCAATCCTGACCGTCCAATCAGCATCTCGCACGCCATTCTCGCCAATGGGATGCGCTGCACCGCGTCTGGTTAGCCGGTAGGGCAGCGAAGTTACAATACGTGGCAGATTTTGATTCGAAAATCTCGGTGTTCTCTGTTTTGGTAGTTTTGAGAGATCACAGCTCTTGTTGCCTGTTTTAGGGCAAGAAGCACCACACCATAAATAGAAAGGTTAAGAAGTGGGTCAGAATTGGGATCCGAAATTTACTTTCCATAGCTGAAAAGATTTGGTTCTCAAGTATAAGCACTTGTACCAAGGTTCAAAATTAACTCTAGTCTTGAATTTGTTAATCCCAACTCTCAATATTTTCTACCCACAAATAACATCGGTAAGTAAGATGATCAAGATATTACTCTCTCAAGTAAGTTTCTAAATTTGATTTCATTGTTTGGGGGAGCATTTGTTGAGTAAAATAGATCAAATCAATCGAATCGCAGATGTTCGGGTGGTTCAGTTCGATTTATTTACAAAGCGGTGCGGTTGCGAATTAGTTTTGGTGTGTTTAATTTATATGGTTCGCTTCAGTTTCGCAGTTTTATAAATCGAACCGACCGAAAATCAAATAAAGCTTTTCTGTATCACCAAGCTTTGAAAGTTGTGTGTATCACTAAGCTTTCAAAAGCTTCTGTCTATCAGAAGTTGTGTGTATCACTAAGCTTTTGAATGTTGTCACGAAGTTTTCAAAAGTTGTGTGTATTACTAAGCTTGCAAAAGCTTTCGAAAGCTCTCATTGTGACATTTAACCAAACCGTAAAATCGAATCGAAATCGCCCCGCAAAATTCTGTACGGTTTGAGTTCGGTTTGGATGTGAGATTGGTTCGATTCAGTGCGGTTAAGAAATTGATTCAATTCGGTGCGATTTGAATTTTTTTTTTTAAATATAGAGAAACCACATCAAACCACCTGATGCTCAGCCCTATCATTGTTTTATGATCGGTGTGTGCTTGAAGAAGAGGACACACACACAGACTAAAAGTTCGGACATATAAATCTGAATGAAGGCCTGATCAGACGACGAATGGCTAAACTTATATTCAACTTGGGGAACATTTAATCCAAGCACTAGCTTGATAGAATGCGAATTCAGGATGAAATTAGGGCAATGTGTTGCTGATGAAGGTGGGATAACGATGAGAATGGCGGTGAGACAATATACGTGGAGCAGGTCAGAACGGACAACTGAACCGAGGGCTTCGGTTCCAAACGTAAAAGTGAACAAGAAGAAGAGCCTGTGAATCTTCAGAAGAGAGATTGAACTTGAGGCTCTCTAGTTCTAATTTCTATTGATTTTCAGCCAGACGCCGAACGAGGCTCCGGTCTCATCACACAACTAGCTACTCTTCGTCAGTGTTAGATGCACGACGCACGCAGAACACGAAGATGACTGACATGAATTGCTAGTGTGTCTCACTTATTATGGACATGTACGTGTGTATGTGGTGGGGGTGGTGGGGGGTGGGTGGGTGGGCTGAGGGCTGGCTGGCGTTGTTTCCCAGCACAAATGGGGAAACGGCAGCGGGTCCCAGTCCCCCGACCCCACAAAAAGGAACTCAGAACAGATTCAGCATCAAAAAATCAGAATGGGTTGACGTGCACACACGCACACCCGCATCATCAGTGTGTGATTGATGGATCTCAAAGAGTGCAGAGGCCACAGGGGATGCCATTGCACACGTCGATGTCCACAAAAGGGGAAGAAAAAGGGCAGCTCAGAATTCAGGCAAATTCTTACAGTTGTTGTGCTCCTCTGCATGCATTGGCCCTTCGGCCATTGCCTCTGCTCACCCTACCCCAAGCACCTACATTTGGCCACCATGCATCTCTCTCTCTCTCTCTCTCTCTCTCTCTCTCTACTGTTGAGTGTTAAGTGTGTGCTCTCACTGTGTGGCTGGTGGTTGGCTGCCCTTAATCCAAGGCACAAAAAAGTGATGTTGCCTTTTTGTCTTTGTTTCATTTCGAATAGACATGTTTACAACCCTAATCTCTATTTTTTTTTAATTCTCTACCATTGCTATTGTTTAGCCTATTTTACAGGATTCAGATTAAGAAATGTAAATTTTGCATTTTCAGAGGAAAGATGAAATCAAGAAGTGAAGGAAATTTTAGAGGTTAAGATAATATCCAATTACCTCAGGGGTTATTATTTGATTGGATACAATTAGAACACAATTGTAAATGTTAAAAAATACAAGAACCTGTTCTTACAATTTGGCCAGAACACTGGTATTGGTACTCATTTCACAAATGGAATTTATGGGTTGGCTAAGAAAATCAACTGCTCCTTGCTGAAGAAGTTTCAGTGTTTGTTATCTAATGCATGATTAGACAAATCGTTTTGAGTTGAGACGATTGTATATGCTAGCCATCTCATAAATAGACTTTCATCACTGCGATACGAGGCAAAACTCCATTAGATATTTGGTCAGGTGGAGCTGCTCAGAATTATGATTTACTGCGGGTATTTGAAAGTCCGGTTTACTTTAGTGCCAAAGATGACAAAGTAACTCCGCAAGAAAAAAGTTTGTGTTTTTGGGTGTCAAGAGAAATATGAAAGGTTACAAGTTATAGGACCCTGAAAATAAGAAGATTGTGTTAAGTAAGCATGTCACATTTGATGACACTTTATTGTTGAAGTCTACCGTTTCTCAGCAGGTGGAGAGATTGAAGACAAAGAATGTATCGCAGCGGTAGAGGTTGATTGTAACGCCCCGATCCTAAAGATACGGAGTCGTTATGGCGACGTACATACGCGAGGTGAAGACAACCTCACGCGTACGTTGAGCCTCAGTACAGGATATATATACGTGAGTTCCAGCATGAAATAGGTACAAGAATACCTGTAGAAAGAGGTCAGTGATCATAACAGATATGAAAAGTGGAGACAAATAAGATAACGGAAATAAAACACCAAGATACTTAGGAATAATCCCGATGAGGAAGCTCCGATGTGACTCCATGGTATTCTCGGATACTACGGTACGCGGATCTCCAATCTGGGCACGCAAACCCAGGGTCGTCAGAAACCGACCTAGTGAGTGGTAAAATGAAGGAGGCAGTAATATATACTATAGTACTACAAGCATGATACTACTATAGATACGTGATGGTGTATACCATATAATAAGCAGTAGGAATATATCAACATGTAAGCAGTAGGAATATGTAAACAGGTCATCTATTACTATCATTATTACCTAACCAGTTATCATCAGGTCATGTCTCTAATCGTATCCAGCTGACGAGTGTACATGCTAGTGGTGCTGTTATAACAGTGAACATGTAGATGGGTATATGCTACCTAACCAGTATACGGTGTGGTGCATAGATAGTGAAGATGTATGCAAGGTATACAGAAAATAGAATATATGCACATAAGCATGAATAGGATGCCACTACAGAAAGTGTAACCTGTATCGGGTAAAGTAACAAATAGACATGTAACATGATATCGGATAAATGATCAGGTACAATAAGAAGTACAACTATACAATAGGAAACATGTATCAGGCAAGTCATGTAACATTATCGGGATCGGGACAGTTCATGTTATTTATACAATAGTAGCAATCAGTACCACCTGGTATTTTCATTAACTCTCTTCCAGTGTCCCATACCACTGGCAGTTCATACTGGAGCCCGCACTCCAGTCGAACCCATCCGGACATGGCATACGGGTACCATTATTCAAACGAGAGAGTGATCAAATAACAAGTGTTCCCGACGTCACTATTGTGTATACTGTTTTATTATGTTAATTGGAAACCCATGGTCGAGGAGTTCTTGTCGGGTGGATGTATCCCGTGCATACCCGGGATCACGGCCTTAAACAATCCCCTGGCTGCTGAGACCAGGGCCCTCCGCTAAGAGGGGAGCATGAATCAAGTAACAAGAGCTCATGGAGCAATTGGTAGGTAGCACTACCGTCCCCTGCAGTGGGAAAACAATATGGATCCAGTACATCACCCGATATGATCTAATCAACCGTCAAGTCTCCCCCATACCCCAATTATCATTATGATCTGATATGTCAAGAACAAATAACAGTACATGATACGGGTAACATGATAACTGGACCAGAGCTCTGTTGATAGCATAGAACAATATAACGGGAATCGGGAACAATATATCGGGAACAATATAACGGGATCAATAGATGTGGAAGTCCACATATCGCATATCAACAGCTCTCATGTCCAGTAACGGGAATATCCATATCAGTAACAGGAAATAATCATGTAACATGAATACGGTAACATGAAACAATAATACATGTAAAATGCACTGTGATCCATATGACAAGAATAATTAAATCATGTATGCATGTGTAACAGTGATATGCCGAGGATCCATGTAATGATGATAACGGTCTAGGATATGACGGTATGCCGTAAAGTGGTGTACATGAATACGAACGTGAGACGTGTCATAGTATCTGTGCAATATGTACAAGTAAGATCAATGGGCGGTGTCTAATATCATGTACAGTGAACTATCGTATCAGTGTAAGGGTGACAACAATAATATGACATGCGGTACTTATCCTTGTGCTAGGGGAACATAAATGTGTGGCCATAATCCATGTAACAGTACATGTAATAATGGCAGTCCGTGTATCATATAATATCATGTCCTGTGAATTATAGTAACAGTATTTAGCATGCATGTCTAGTGACAGTGTCGTGTCATAGCGTATCTGTGGAACCGTATGCAGGTAACGTTACTGTGATACGATACATGACATGATAGTGTCCAAACATATGGTGACATAGTGGGCCGGATGTCAGTGGTCCATGAACCTGACCTACTAGGTATCCAGTGTCACACTCTACTTCTATTAGGTATCCGATATATTTAAGTACAGTGTTTATTACAATGTTTTAATATGGTGTACAAATTAGGATTTACCGGTAATTAATAAAGCAATCAAGTTCACTTAATAGACTAAAAAGATAATTTATAAAATAAAAACACTCACAAACTAGCCATAGGATGGTAGCTCTCTTCCCCACGATCGCAACGGATCCAGAATCGCCCGAATCGGAGTCCGGATGCTCCCGATATCGCCCGAATACTAAATCAGAACAAATAGGGTTAAATATGTAATAAAAATATTTAAATGTAAATACTAAAAAGGATCAGGGGGTTTTCTGCAAATTTACCTTAGCGGGTTCGGGTCGCCTGCGGGTCGGGTTTGGATCCAATACCCAAACCCGTAACTTAAGGTAAATGGGTATTGGGTTTACGGGTTTACGGGTAACGGGTTGTTAATCCAACCCAAATAGGGTTATTGGGTTTCCCTGTAACCCAATTAGAGGTAATGGGTTTGGGTAAAAACCCAAACCCCACTAGCAACAACAGCAGCGGCAGCAGGGTGCCGCTGCTGCTCGCCGTGGCCGGCCAGCGAGGAAGCCCCGCCGGCGGCGGCTCTGGCCGCCGGCGGCGGTCAGCAAGAGAGAGAGGGAGATAGAGAGAGAGAGAGGGGGAGAGAGAGAGTTTACCTGAGAGAGAAAAGGGGCGCGCGGTCATGGCGGCCTCGCCGGAGGAGAGTCGCCGGGCCGGGGCGCGGCGGCCGGAAGGGGAGGCGCTTGCGTGGGCACGGGGCGGCGTTGGACGGCGAGCGTTGGGCGTTTGCGTGGGCGGCGGCGGTGATGGGTGGCGCTGGGGTGCTGGAGCGGTGATGGGTGAAGAAAGTGAGAGTGAACGTGAGAGAGAGAGAGAGAGAGAGAGAGGTGATTAATTAGAGATAGATAGAGAGAGAGATGTAATTAGAGAAGTCATTAGAGAGAAAGAGAGTTTGGGAGAGGATTTTTAAGGGAGAAAGAGAGAGAAGGCGGTGGGGTTTTTAAATAGGTTTGGTTGATTGAAAGAGGCGGTGGGAAGAAGCCTGTAGAAGAAGGAAGAAGAAAAGAAAAGAAAAAGAAAGATTAAATATAATATTTTATTATTATTATAGTGGCCCAAAATTCGACTAGCTCCGAACGATGCCCAAAAATTACAAAAAATAGAGAATAATACATTGAGATGTAATATGAAGACGGTTTGTCAAAACTCAATCCGGTTTGCAAATTAAAATCCCGGAGTGTCTCCCTGATACGGGCGACACCGGTTTGACCGGATTTTCGATAAATTCAGGAAAATCCCCAAAAATACCTGAACGTAGAGAATCCAATTCTAAGATACATGGTAGAAGCAGATTCTCAAAATACAACTCTATTTGTGACATAAAAATAGTAAAGCAGATTATCGGTATCGGTCGACACCGACTACGGAGATTTTTCAAATAATCCAGAAAATTTCCAGAAAATCCTAAAAATCTCCAATATTAGAAAATAATTTTTGAAACTGAAATTAGCTCAATCGGACTACTACGAAGGTCAAATCAATTTTGTATGTCGTATCGCGTACTGATACGGTAATACGTACACCGGAGAGCAGGGGGTTACATTGATGCTACTCCACTATCTCCAATTGGTTCGGTTTCTGTAAGAACTTCACCAGATGTAACACCAAGTGGAGATCATATAGCCAGTTTTGATGCTGAACAGGTTGAAAATATTGATGAGAATGTCGAATTATTTGCAGTTATTGAAACCAAGATAAATTCACGAAATTGGGTGAAGATCATGAATCTCAAGTTGATGAGCATGACAAGCTCAAATTGAAGGCTGTTGTTCTCCATGACGGTATTGGTAAGGAGGTTCTTATGACTCAGCCAGTTCGATTCGCTGCTAAATATTTAGTCACAGTTGCTTAAGCTCAATGGAGCTCATTTGGATGAACTATGTGTGTCTTGATCCCGTTGGGCATGGGTACGTAGGCAATTACAATGATGCAACCAATAGGAGTTGATATGATGCTATGTTGTGTTAAGCTCAGATTTGAAAATTTTTCACCGAGGTGGAGAATTGTAAGGAGAGAGGGTAAAATCTTGTTGATAGAGTTTAAACTCTTTTGAAGATTAACCAAAAATCAATGCAATTAATGGTGTCAAATACGAGAGCGTATCAATCATATCAATGATGCATTACACAGAAGGAACAAGACCTAGTCGACTAGGCATTTGGGCTAGTCGACTAATGATACAAATAGAAAGTTGAAAATTTTGTTTCACTACAGACTAATCAACTAGGCTAAATACCTAGTCGACTAATATAAGCAATTAGTCGACTAGGGTATTGGCCTACTAGTCGACTAATACAGCTGCAGCGGCTCAGTTTTCAAATCTGATTCTGAATTCGTTTCTGATCCAAATTAGGTGTTTTGGTTTTTTTTTTCTTTGTGATTTCTTTAGCTATATAAGGAGGGGTAGTGTCCCCAATACCTGTAACCTTGTAACTTGTAATTGATTGATTCAATAAGAACTCTCTCCCCTTACCCAGAGGACGTAGGCAAATTGTCGAATCTCGTTAAATCTTGTATTTTCTCTTTCTTTTCTTTATTTAATTGTTCTTTTGATTGATTGAATGTTCTCTAGTGGCCCTCTTCTCTGTTGTTGGGTTTCCCAACAAAGCTGGCAGCCTTCAGATATCGGTGTTTGAATTGGAACCTCATAATTTGTCTGTCTTGTTGAACTTTATGTGTGAGCATATTTGGATTCATGAAACTGGGAGGAAAATGAAAAGTAGAAAACTCATTTATTACTTCTCTTGTTTGTTTTGAATTGAAAATGAGAAATGAGAAAACCCTTTTTTTATCCTTTTCTCTCTTATGCATCTCTTTTACGCTTCCATTTTCACTTTCGCAGTGCTACAGTTAATTTTATGGTCATGTAAATCTCACTTGTAATTGTACGGGGCCGGAAAATCCTGGTGGTCGGAGAAAGTGGTTTTAGCTGTAAAGGATTTCCTTGATTCAAGCGAAACGATTACAACCAAAAGAACTACTCTTTCCTCTTTTCCAGTTACAAGGGAGGGAGGATGTCTGAATCTTCCCTTTGTTTAAGGCTGGGTTCTTCGTGTGGCGATGGAGAGTGAATCTTGTTCTCCGTTGACCAGATGACCGTCCTGGACCGTCGGGGGTCTTCTCTTCGGTCGGTAGAAAGAGTAACTCAGCTCAGTCTACCAAAACTCTCAAAGAGGAGGTAGGCGAAGAGCGGCTAGTACTCAGTAAGCTCGCTGAAGAGTCGTGCTTCTCTCTTGATGATCCTCCTGCCTGGATTCGATCGATCTTGATGATGCCTTGACCTTCTTCCCAAAGCTTCGATCTTATCAAAGCTCTCCCTTCTCCAAAATCCGATATCAAAAACTCCGATCCTCTCTTCATAGCAAACAAGGCTATTTATAGGGATCTCAGGGGTGAAGGTGCCTCCTGAAAACGCTCCCGAATGAGGGGCCACTACCCGCTACATGCGCGGTGACTGGCCCCGCAATCAGGGCAGTTGCAACTGAGACGCGGGCGTTGGGCCAAACGCGCCTTGAAGTTTGAGACGCGGGCGTCGAGCCAAACGCGCCTTGAAGTTTGAGACGCGGGCTTCGGGCCTTCACGTCTGGATGCTGAGGCGCGGGCGTCGGGCCGACGCGCCTTGATGCTGAGACGCGGGCTTCGGGCCGACGCGTCTGAACGTTGAGACGCGGGTGTAGAGCCAACGCGTCTTAATGCTGAGACGCGAGCATCGATTTCTCGCGTCTAGAGCTTGAGACTCTGCTTCCTTAATGGCTGGTCTGTGTAGTCATTTTTAGACAGCCTACAGAACCCCCTCCAAAGTTTCTGATATTCCGCAGTTGAATGGGACGGATTTCGGAATACTTTGGATCTTAGCCGTGTTCGCGTTTATGACTGGACTGTTGATGCTTCGGGTTTGATCTTATCTGGAATTGGTCTTCGTGAGTGTACTGTTGAACTCTTTGAAGCCGTCAGCGTTGATCGTGTTGAGTGTCTAGATACACAGTCTAGACCTCCCCGATTGCTTTTAGTCTGTCACGGGTGCGCTTTTGGCCGGGAGTGGTTGGTTGTCTGTTTGCGTCAGTGTACTGTTGAACTGACTTTGCAGAAGCAGGAGACTGGACGCAGGTTCCTTTTTGAAAAAGCAGAGACTACTTTAAAGACGCGACTTCTTAGCGAGACGCGATGTTTGGCCTGTTTGAGGGGACGCGGACTTTGGAGAGACGCATCTCTTGAAATGCAGACGCGATTTTCTGGGTGCATTTATGATGATGCTGACGGGGCATGTCCACCGAAGAGCCGCGTACTTTGGGGCGCGCGCCTGTGCCATGTCATGATTACGCCGCCAGCTGGCCTGGGAAAACGGCGAGATTTCGCCTTTTGGCGCGCGGATCCCCCGGTTCATTAAATGAACTGCTCCACGTGTCAACTTCTGACTTGTGGCGGGGTCGCGACGCATGATCTTCCCTGTTCAAACAATGATTTGGCTCCACGCGTCAGGCAGCGATTCGCTGCAGCGTTTATTGGGCCAAACGCTGCGTATCTTCGCGAATCTCTGTGCCTATAAAAGGCAACAGTTAGAGAGATGTATCTTCTTCTCCGAACGAACGCATTCTCTGAGAAAAAGAACTTCCTTCTCTCTCCAACTATTCATCTCCTCGCTCGGATTTCTTGATCTTCAATGGCTCCCAAGACAAAACCGACTGCATCGACCTCAAGGGCGACCGTCGCCGAAGCTGAGAGAGATGCTTCCTCTGCGCAGGAGGGTGTTTTCCGAGGTAAAAATGCACCTTCGGTGTGGGTTCCGCCATAAAAACATGTTCATAGAACCCTAAGGACCTTTAACACAATATCGTGTTTGATTCTCGGACGCTGTCCTTGAGATGATAACCGGGCGCGGGCCTGATGATCCGACGCTGGTGAACTCTGCACTCTGGGTCCTTCACTTAGAATATTTCTAATTGTGAAGGTCTCTGGACGCGATTTGCAGAACACGGATTTGATCCATGCGTTCTGTGTCTTCAACCGCCGATTTTGTAGAATCTGGCGTTTGAGTCCAAGTACTTAGAATTTTCATAAGTCTTGGTTTGCAGAACGCAGCTTTGCAGGTCTGGACGCGGATTCAAAAAGTTCCTGCGTCCAGTATCTCTTCTGCGTTTTGGTGCAAGTTCGCAGGTCTGGACGCGGATGATAACTCCTGCGTCCAATGTCTCGGCTGCGTTTTGAATTATGAACACTTAGCGTCTTCCCTTATTTTTGGCAAAGTATCTGACCAAGTGTCTTTTTCTTTTTGCAGTGCCGCATGTTTCAGGTTCACTCGCCAAGATGCACCATTTTGGACGCGTGGGTGGTGCCGACCGGGGCTTGACCTTTGTGCAAAGGATGAGTGTCCCTGTGACTGTTGACCAGTTGCTGGATCGCAGGCTCTCTAATGTTAACAGGAGAACCTTTCGGGCACTTATGACCGATGCCGCGCTCAAAACGGATGACGGTGTCAGGTTGGAGAAGCCTGCCTTCTTCTTTGGGGATCATATCTATGATGATGGCCGTCGTGTGTCTGAGGGGACCTATAAATGGCTCCGTGAGATAAAGGGCGGAAGATTCTTTCTTCCAGACATGGAGAGGATGTTCCCGATGTCCTACTTTCAACACATGTCTGTTCCCCGAAAGATGGAATGGGACATTTCCCAGTATATCCCTGAGATCGCCCTTGGTGACTTTGACCTCCAAAAGGTAGACCGCCATGATAGTCATGACGGGTCAGTTGTCGGACTGTTCCCTGCGTCGTCCAAGCCTGAAATCCCAATTGGAGAGATCCGGAGCTTGCTACCACCTTCCTCAATTCCTTCATAGAGGCAGGGGGTGACTATCCTGTCGACTTCCGTACGTATGGATGGGTCCATTCTCCAGAGAATTACTGGTGGGGCAGGATGGTGGGTTTTGTCCTTACCAATCTTGAGGGCCGCTGAAGCGTGTGGGGCTGTACCCAGCAGTCAGGCCGTGCAGTGGGGCGTCCCGATGAGTTCCCATAACTTCTTTGGGATTCTGGAGCGCTACAATCCTCGGACGGGGACATTCTTTACTCCGGTCGGAGAGATGGGCCTTGCCCTACACGAGTTGTATGAGGTCTCCGGGTTGTCGTCAGGGGATATTCCTTACGAGGAATTTGTCCCAACCACCAGGGAGCTGCGCCTTTTGGAAAAGGAATCTCCTCAAGTGTATGAGACCTACTGGGAGGTGATGTGGCATTTCTACATCTGCGGTCAGACAACTGCCTGGAGGTCAGGAGGCGTCAAGCAACTATCCTGGGCTGATTATCTGTTTAATAATGTCAGCAATAAAGATCTCCCAGTAATCCGACTAGCTCCTAGTTCTGGTGGGGAAGTTGAAGACAGGATCGACGCAGCTTCTGACAAGTTCTACACCACGGAGTCGAACGAGGACGGCTTCGACCCTGACTTGGTCTTTGAGAGCTTTCACCATCAAGCCCGGACCCCTATTTCTGATCAGGCGCTGTTGGAGGGCTTCCTGATGTTGTGGCTGAAGAGGTGTGTGGTGCCCACGCTACCACATGAAGTTATTGTGGCAGATGTGGTGTACCCGGCGGTACTCTTGGCTCATGCCACCCCATAGCCCTTCTTCCCGCCGTGGTGGCTGGTATTCAAGCGGGCTGCGGGTGTTGACCAAGAGCTTCTGCGGACCCCCAAAGACTGCTAATTCTCGTGGGGAGCCGTATACCGACTCAGAGGGGAACCCGACGGTGAGGCACCCCAACCCGCGGATTGAGCTGCCTTACACGTACCTCATGGCTTGGTACGTGATGCATTGCCCATCTCTAATGACGGCGGCGCGTGGGAGCGTGGATCATATCCCATTTGTGCAGCGGCTGGAACGTTCGGAGTGGCATGACACCTACCTGTATTACATTAGGAAGCGTCTTTCCTGTGCCATGAACTATCAGCTTAACCGTTGTTTTCCAGAGGTTCAAGGTGCAGCCCCCGGGAGCTGTTCACGGATGTCGCTGGGCGGGATGACTTCTCGCAATTGCCTGCCGGAGCCTTCTGGTGGTTGATCAATATACGACCAGGATATGTGCTGTTTCGCCAAGGAACTTCCTGCACTATCGAACCGTATATGCCAAGTCGTTTTGCCCGACAATTTGGCTATGATCAGCTTTACGTCGGGAATCCCAATGCTCAACTTGCCTTTGACGGGAACCTGTTCGAAGGCGCTCGGGCTTGGTATTACAGTGTGGCTGGAGGGACGGGAGCAACGTTCCATCTACCCGACGAGGCGCCTAAGTGCCGTATGAGCTTCAGCTTCTGTATTTGGTACTCCCAAGCCGGCCAGACGCCAGACCTTATTCCGGAGTCTTCATGTCTTGAGAGTATCAATGTCAGTCTCGAGGAGAGGTCTGAATCCAGTAAACGTACTAAACTCCTCGACCAATACCTGAAAGCTCAGAAGGAGGTCGAGAAACGATCGAGGAGGGAGCCCCCAGTAGTGAGGGCGGCACCGCGACCGGCAAGGGCAAAGCCGCAAGCGACGAGGGCGGAGCCATCAGCAATGAGAGTGGAGCCGCGACGGCAAGGAGGTCGAAGCAATGGCGAGGAAGCGTCGTCGACGCTCTGCTTCTGTAGTTGAGCCTGCCCCAAAGAAGGCTCGGAGGGACTTAACGGCTGAAGTCTCTCAATCCAGAGCTATCTCTGCTGGAATTGAGGTTCCTCCTGAAGGTGTCCCTGTTAGAGTTGAGGAACCGCTGAAAGATGAAGATTTTCCAAGCTTGGTCCGTGCTCCTAGGTCACGCAGCGAGACCGTGGAGGAAGGGGAGCTTGTTGAGCGACCCCTTATTGCTGGTGATGCTGAGTCACCGGAGGTTGACATAATGGGAGAGTCTCCTTCTGCTCATGAAGGGAGAGACGAGGTACAGCAGCCGGGGTCTCCTAGTGTCTTTATTTCCAATCCTCGGGCAGTCGACCCTAGTCCTACCACTGGGGTGATTGGGGGTAAGGCTCCTGTTGCGGAGCTTCCTCGTGTGGCGCTATCGTCTTCTTCGTCATCGGGAGAAAGTGACTTTGAAGATAAAGTCGACTATGGCGATGAACCCGCTCTTCCTGATCAGGGCGGATTCTTTGACGTCTCGGAGGAGGAACAACATGAGGGTGAGCCCTCGATGGCGCCATCGTCACTGGCGACAATTGTTCCCTGACGGTATTCTTTTCTCCTTTTGTTTAATTCTCTTTTTTCATGTTGAAGAGGATGTTCTAACATTCTTCTTTTGTACTGCAGGGTCAGCTGGAGGTACCGGGGCTCAGCCCGAGGGAGTTGAGGCTTCGGTTGCCGAGACAACCTCAGTGGGGGCAGCTGTTGAAGTTGGGGAGCCTTCCCCTTTGCCAGGAGGGGAAACAACCATTGAGGCTGAGGAGGCTCTCACTCTGCCGGTGGAGAAGGCTACTGCTGAAGCTGGGGAGACTCCCATTCTACAGGACTCGACGCCTCTGGACCTCGAACCTAGTAAGGCCGCTCTGACTGAGGGGGCTCAGGTGGGGAGTCTGACAATCGGCACCCTTCCAGAAGGCCACACAGCTCAATCCTCGGTGGAAGTTTCTGAAGAGGTTGTGCTTACAGCTCCTTCCTTGGTCGTGGAAGCTCCTGCAGAGGCAGCGCTCCAGGAAGCGCCAGTGGGTAGTCTTGCTCTTGCCACATCGACGGCCGGCACGGCTCTTGTGCGAGAAGACCCGCCCTATATCCCTTATCCTGTGACAGAAAAGGGTCGGGAAGCTTCTTAGGTGGTGAAGACATGGGGGAGCTGGCACGTCAGATGGTGCAACAATTCTTCACCTCGATGGGATCATGTATTGATCTCATCTCCGTGGACACAGCACCTTCCAGTTCGCCCAGAGGCTTCTTGAAAATATGGCCGTGAGCGTCGAATTGGCGGGAGGCCCTTCACTTGCCAGGGCATGCCTGCAGGTGGTAGAGCAACTTGGAGATAACCTGCGGGAGCTGGAATCTTTGGAAGATGCTGGTTCTTCTGGTGAGGCCCAGGCCATCCTGACCAGGCTCCTAGCTGCTCAGAACGGGAGCGACAGGAGGCGGAGGCGCAGATCACTGCCGAGGTCCGTGACCTTGAATATTCCAAGGCTGAATTTCAAAAATTAGCCGGAGATTCGAGGGAATCTGAGCTCAGTGTGCAGAGCACGGAGCAGGTCATCCTCAGAACTCGGGACATTATCGCCAAGGCGGAAGCTGTTCTTGCGCTAAATGAGGAGAAACTTGTTTCCCTCAAAAAGGAGCTTGAAGGGCAACGGGCTGCTACGGCGCGTGCTGGAAAGAGTCTATCCCTACAATCTTCCAGGGTGGAATCTCTGCGGATGCAGCTGGCTGCCAGAAGTTTCTTATCTGAGGCGGAGCTGCGGGACCGGGCTATCATGGAGGCTGAGAGGACGCGCCAGCATGAGATTCACCGCCTCAGGGAACAAATCCGTTCCTTGGCGAACCAGGACATTTAGCCTTCTTTTCTTTTTTTTTTTTTTTTTTTTTTTTTTTTTTTTAAAGAAAAGGGACACTCTATTTATTAAGAGTGTTTGTATCCACTTCTATCATTTTTTGATATAATAGAAGTTTCTTTAAAGCTTTTGTCCCAATTTCTTTGTCCTGTTGTGGATGAGTCCAACTCTTGATCACTAGTCGTGATTACTGAACTTAGGTAGGACTAAGTTCTTTTAATGAGACGCGGCGTCGGCTCTAAGTCTTCTTGATGAGACGCAGCATAGAGTGAAAACGCGGCCTCCGAACGCAGCGTCAATCACAGGGTGAGACGCGGTTCTTAGTTCATGAGAACTTAGGCAGGACTAAGTCCTTTTGACAAGACGCAGCATCAATCCATAGGGAGACGCGGCCATCATTGCTTCATGAGACGCGGCATTCATTCAGGGAGACGCGGCTCTGAATAACGCGGATCTGCTTCTGCGAAAAAGGAAGCGGATCAGGCAGACGCGGGAGACGCAGCCTTGTGCCTTTCCCTTAATTCAAAAATGGATTAAGTGCTCTCTGAGGGGACGCGACTTTGACTCGCGCGGGCATCTTTCTGGGACGCGGATGTGTGGATAGTTCTTCAATCCGCGTCTGGGTGTAAACTCCCAGGCGTTACATACAGCCTGTCATAGGGATTTGGTGTGATCTTTAAATATCCGATGCGGATTTTCCGCTTTGTTTCCCGAAGCAGTTGTCCACGCGTCGGCTGCTGATTGGGCTTGAGTATTGATTCTCTTAAACGAGAAATCAGTGCGGGCGGTTGGAGATCAGCGCCAGCGGCGGTTCTCGAAGCAGCGTTACACGCGTCCGGCCCTTATTGGATCTTGGCAGTTGTGCAGTTATAAATGCCGGCGGTTCAGATTACGGAGCCATTAATCGCTATTATCAGGAGTTGCCTATAAATAGGGCGCCCCTTCTCCCTTCAATCCTGCCTTTGGACTATTTTGTTTTCTGAAAGAGAGAGCGCTTTGAGAACCTTCATCTTCCTCAGCGAATTGTCTCCATGGATGAGGAAGGCTCTGAAGATGACCCAGGGCTTTTAAGCTCCTGTTTGGTCTCTTTAGGAGAAACAACTCTTTGCCTTGTGACCGCGTTTGCGTCCTGGTGCAGAGAGTACAACTCTTGATAGAGGTCTCCACGGGTATGCCGTTCGTTTCACCATGACATTTTAGATTTACCATGGCCTGTACCTTGGCTTCATGTCATCTGGCCCCCTCATGAAGTCTGCATTGGTGCACTCCTTCTGGAATTTGTACCATAGACCTGAACTTCTCCGGACGCGTGTGCAGGAATCTTTGGCACTTGGCGTTAGCGCGTTTCATGGCCAATGCCTTGGACAAATTCCAAAAAGGTTTCAGACCCGCACCTTGCAACTCCTGTTCATGGAGATGGCAATTTCGGCGTCTGTGCCTTTTCGGCGTTTGTGCTCTTTGACCTAGGCGCAGAATGGGACCCGTTTTGATTCGCGTTTGTCTCTGCTGACGCAACAGTTTGGCTTGCTGCGCGTGTCATTCCTGCGTCTTGGCAGACTGCATGGATCATTCCCGCGTTTGGCTGACTGCGCGGATCATTCCCGCGTTCGCCTCTGCTGACTTAGTTTTTTCTCTGTTTACACTAAGTTGCAGATTGTTCTTATTCTCTCTTTTTGTTCCTTGCAGGTTTGCTGGGCCCTTGAAGAATACTTCGGTCGGCGAACTCGTTCAACGTTCACCTATGAGAGAATATTTATGGTCCTCGTCACCTATAAGAGAGTATATTACATCTCTGACGAGGACCCAACCCTCGCCAAGGTCTCTTCAGATCTGGTGCAAGAGACGGATAGGCTGAGCATCGGCGAGGGTGGTCGGGCGGTTGCGGTGGCGGAGGGATCCTCTTCCTCTCCCTACCCCAGAAGTACATCGAGGACATTCCGTTGGATGGCCTGCTGGGGAAAGGAGGTTGGTGATGATGCAGGACTCTCTGCTGCCGCTGGACCTAGTGGAGGGTGGCATCCTTTGTGATGACTCCGAAACTTCCGCTCTCACCCCAAGAGTGACTCCATGTTTTGTTGGATGGTCTACTAGGGCGCTTTCGAAGTTGGCGTCATGCATCAAAGTGCAACCGTTCCAATTGTGCACCTGGGATCAGATGCAGTTTCAAGGAGTGAGTACGGCCTCAGAGAGAGAGAGGGACTTCTTTGTACTCCTTAATTGTAACACTCAATCTTATTGTATAAGAGAGCGTTTTGTATCACTTTCATGTGTTTGGATATGAATAAAGTGACACTTTTTCTTTTTGCCTCTTTCTGTTGTCTTGAATGTTTGTTTTAGAAGCAAAGAATGATTTTGGTGGACCCGCCACTTTATAAAAGAAAGTGACAAGTAGAGTGTGTACCCCCAGAGAAGGTGAACTTTTATCAAGGATTTGGGGTTAACTTGATTTAAGATCAGCTGGGGATTTTGATGGAAGCATTGTTTATTGGTGTAATGTTACCAACACTGCCTCTAAAATGAATTTGATACTCGGTTGGGAGAATATCAAATGAAACTAGACTCGTGGGGAATCTAGTAGGATTTTTACCGTTAGAGGTGTGATATTAACTTAACGGTTTAGAAGTAGTCTTGTCAGAAGTGTAATGTTAACTTGACAAGGATGTGAGTTAGAGGTGTGATATTAACCTAACTCATCAGCATCTCAGTTTTATTTGGGAAAACTGAAGGTGTCACTGTCATAGGTGTGATGTTTAACTTAACAGTGATAGTAATGCTAGAGGTGTAATGTTGAACTTGGCATTAGTCGTCTCGGCTTAAAGAAGTCGAGGAAAGGTCATAGCCATAGGTGTATTGTTGAACTTAGCAATGACTCGGATGCTAGAAGTGTAGTGTTAACTTGGCATCGTCCATTTCAGCTTCGATATGAAAGTCTGAAGAAAGGTGACTATCAGAGGTGTGATATTAACTTGACAGGCACTCGATGTACTGCTTAGAGGTGTAATGTTAACTTAAACAGTAGTTTGTCAGAGGTGTGATATTACTTGACAAGAATTTGCTTGCGATAGGAGCAATTTGAGGACCTGTCATTCTATTGATGAGAATTGACAAGTGGAATTTGAGGTGCCAGAGGTATAGTGTTAACTTGGCAAATTTGAGAGTTTGTTACTCTATGCAGAGTTAACAAGCAAGGTTTGTACTCGACGAGGAGTATTCATTACTAGAGGTATAGTGTTAACATAGTAATGATTGCATTTTGTGGTCCTACCATTCTATAGATGAGAATTGGTAAGGGATTTTTGGAGGGAAGAGTGGAATCAAGTCCACTTAGGATTTTTAGCAAACCCTCAGCTATCAACGGATTTGAGATGCCTTTACCAACTACCGTTTGAGTTGGGCTAGCCATGCTATTCCCCTCAGCATGATGAGTTGTCGAAGACTTTGTTGGACTTAAAAGCCAACATTTTCCTCTATCTTTAGCCGTCAAGGGCGTCGGATCAAATGGGAACGTGTCCCTTAGGATTTTTAGCAAATCCTCAGCTGTCAACGGGTTTGTCATGCCTTTACCAACTACCGTTTGAGTTGGGCTAGCCATGCTATTCCCCTCAGCATGATGAGTTGTCGAAGACTTATGTTGGACTTAAAAGCCAACATTTTCCTCTATCCTTAGCCGTCAAGGGCGTCGGATGTTTGATCAGAGGTGTACTTTTAACTTGATCGGTGGAAGAATGCCATCTAGGGATAGTATTTCTTCAGGAATTTGCCATTGATTGGCATCATGAGTGTATCGCCATTTGAGGTTATGAGGCGATACGATCCATTTGAGTAGACTGACTCTACTACAAACGGTCCTTCCCATTTGGGTTGGAATTTTCCTTTCGTCTTGTGCGTCATGACCATGGGTCTTCGGACGGCTAAGACGAGGTCGCCTTTCTTGAAAGTTCGGGATTTGACTTTCTTGTTGAAGGCTCTGGTGATACGAGCTTGGTAAAGCTCGATTTGTTGTTGGGCCTGCAGACGCTTGTCGTCCAAGGCTTCCAATTCTTGGAGTCGCTGTCGATGCTTCTCCTCTGTTGTCATTTCCGCTGTCAAGGCGACGCGAAGAGATGGAATTTGGATTTCCAGTGGAAGGACGGCTTCGCATCCGTACACCAAGGAAAATGGCGTGGCTTTAGTTGGGGTTCGCACAGTCGTGCGATAGGCCCATAAGCATTCGCCCAACTTATCGTCCCAGTCTCGTTGACTTTTCGAGACGAATTTCTTGAGAAGCTTGCCATAGTCTTATTGAAAGCTTCTGCGAGGCCGTTAGCGGGCGGATAGTATGCCGTTGATGACACACTCTGGATTCTGAACTTGGCGCAGAATCTCTGAAAAGCCTGGCTGATGAACTGGGGTCCATTGTCATGGACAATCCGCCGAGGCACACCGAAGCGGTAAATAACGTGATGCTTCACGAACTTGATCACGTTAGAAGATTTCACCTCTTTCAAAGGGATAGCTTCGGCCCACTTTGAGAAGTAATCGGTTATCGCTAGGATGAACCGATGTCCCTTTGATGATGGTGGGCTGATAGGACCAACCACGTCCATCCCCCACATTTCGAACGGCCAGGTAGAGGTCGTAGAGTGGAGGTATCCTGGTGCTTGATGGATGAAATCGCCATGTATTTGACAGGCGTGACATCTTTTGGCATAGGCAACAGCATCGGCAACCATCTTGGGCCAGTAGTAACCCAATCTTTGGAGTCGGTTTGCCAGCTTCGGGCCAGGTTGATGGGCTCCACACGTACCGTCGTGGGCTTCTTTCAACACTTCGTGGGCTTCTTTTGATGAGAGACACCGGAGCAGGATCCCATCATGCGATCTACGATACAATGTTCGCGAAATCGCATTGTAGTAGAATTTGGAGGCTTTCCTTCGGATGGCAGCCGCCTCCCTGGTGTCTTCGGGCAAGATGCCGTACAAGACAAAATCAATGTAGGGGAATCGCCAGTCTTTAAGCTCTGGATCGGTCGACACTTCAAGTGTTTCCTTATCGCGACGATCTCCCGTTGACCTCTGGTAGTCTCCGAGGGGACTTTTTGGGCAGTATAGGTCGTGGCTATAGACGAATACCTTCTCCATTGCTCCGGCTGGAAGAGCTAAGGAGGCAGCAAGGGATGCAAGTGCATCTGCATGCGCATTTTGCTTGCGCGGTACATGGTCGATGTAGAAGTTTGAAAACCTCTCGGCCATGTGGATTGTCGCGTTGTAGTAGGGTACTAGATCTTCATGCCTGACCTCATACTCTCCGCGAACTTGGCTGATGATGAGTTTAGAATCACCGTATGCCTCGAGATTTTTAACGCCAATCTCATCGGCGAATTGCATCCCAATCAAAAGAGCGTTGTATTCCGCCACATTGTTGGAACAGGGCTTGGTTAACGAGATAGCTCGGGGATCACGTAATTTTGTGGGGAGACGAGTACCACTCCTACCCCCGCTACTGTGTGTCCCTTCGAGCTTGTTCTTGATGCACCATCGAAGAAAAGTTGCCATACTTGTCCTTCGAACAATGTCTGGGTCAGGCAGGCTTCGGCGACCTCGTCTGGGAGATCCTCGTAGAGTTTAGCTGCCCTCGGATCTGGGTGTTCAGCTAGGAAGTCCGCCACCGCTTGTCCCTTAATAGCCTTTTGTGGCAGAAAATGCATCTCATATTGTGATAGCAATATGGCCCATTTTGCCAGCCGGCCATTTAGTGAAGAAGGCTTTGTCATAAGTAACCTCAGGGGTTGACTTTGGATATGACATTTATGGTTTGGCCCACCAGATAGTGTCGCATTTTCTGAATGGCGAACACCAGTGCCAACATTCCTTCTCGATCGGGTTATACCGATGTTCGGCTCCGATCATCGTTCTACTTAGGTAGTAGATTGCTTGTTCTCGCCTCTGGTCATCATTCTGAGCTAGCAGAGCTCCCAAAGAATGATCCATTGATCGGACGTACACCAGGAAAGGCTTTCCGGATACCGGAGCTGCCAGGACTGGTGGTTGGGTGAGGTAGTGCTTGATCTCCTCAAATGCTTGCTGGCAAGCGTCGTCCCAATGAACGAAACGCCCTTCTTCATCAGCTTAGCGAAGGGTTGGCATCTCCCGGAAAGATTTGAAATGAATCTGCGGATGTATGCCAATCGTCCTTGTAATCCTCTGAGCTCCTTGAGGCTTCTGGGGGTTGCATCTCTTGGATAGCACGGACTTTCTCCGGATCCAAATGGATTCCTGTGGAAGTCACAACAAACCCTAGAATTTGCCACTGGCTACCCCCAGGAAGGACTTGGTGGGGTTCATCTTCAATTGATGAGCCCGCATGATGTCGAAGACCACCCTCAGGTCTGCTATGTGATCACCTTTAGTGCGGCTTTTCACCGCGATGTCGTCGACATAACATTCCACCGTTTTGCGTATCTGCCGATGGAAAATGGCATTCATGGCCCTTTGGTAGGTTGCCCCCGCATTTTTCAGACCGAAGGGCATGACGGTGTAGCAATATACCCCTAGAGGTGTCCTGAAGGAGGTGTGCTTTTCGTCATCGGGATACATCTTGATTTGATTATATCCTGAGAACCCGTCCATAAAGGACATTCGCTCGAATCCACAAGTATTGTCAATCATGACATCTGTGATTGGCAATGGGAATTCGTCTTTGGGGGCAGGCCTCGTTTAGATCGCGGAAGTCGATGCAGATCCGATCTTCCCGTTCTTCTTGGCGACGGGGACGATGTTGGCTACCCAGTCGGGATGTTGTTCTTCCCGATGAAGCCGGAATCGATGAGCTTCCTGACTTCTGATTGGATTGCCTCCATTATCTCTGGACGGAACCGTCGCTGCTGTTGTTTACAGGCTTCATGTCCGGATTGATGTTGAGGCGATGCATAGCCACTTGAGGATCAAGTCCAGGCATGTCCTCATAATTCCAGGCGAAGACATCTATATACTCTTGTACAAGAGATATTAAATCCTTCTTCTCTGGAGGCGACAGGCGTCACTTATGAAGATGGGTTTAGGATTGTCTTCATCTCCTAGGTTGACTTGAACAACCTTGTCTTCTGTGGGTGGCTCACGCTGTTCAAAGCGGATGTCCCAAAGAGCATTCAAATGTCTGATCCAAGGGTCTGTATCAGATTGGATCATTTCTTCATCTTCATCCTCCATATGGCTTGTCGAAACCATGTTTACTGAAAGCCCTTTGAAGATGTTGCCGACACTGACATCTGATTCCCACGACGACGTGTCTGATGAGCAGTCATGACTTGACAGTCTCTCCGAATCAGAGGCTGATGGCACTGGGGTTGATATATAGCCCAACCCCCGGCGCGTCTGATGATAGTAATCAGGGTTTTCCCCTTCGGTACAAAGGATCGAAGCAGTGTTCTTCTTCCTTTTCCGAAGTTCAACCCAGGCCTGTTGGTTAGATCATACCCCATGCGCTTCATCATCTTGAGCGTTCTCTGTTCATAATGATCGAACTGAGGGGATTCATCCTCACCTTCCGATTCTTCGTGGGGCATTGGTTCAGACGCGATTCGCCCAAAAAGTATTGATCTTTGGCCTTTTCGTCTGGCTGGAACCATGAATACAGACTCTTGCGCGTCACCATTATCTTGGTATGTCCCGAAGGATGATTTCACCGGTACATGCAAAGATGTCAAAGCATCTATTGCCGACCAGAGGTCATCGTCCACGTCGGTAGTGGTATCCGACGGTATTGAATCGGAAACATACACAGGAAAATACGCAAAGTCTAAATCTTCATTAATGTACCAACCACCCGCATCGTCGGTGGTATCAACATCGAGCTTATTAGTGCTCTTTACAATGGGCTCCAACTCCCACAGGCACTCTTCTTTCTCAGGCTCAACGTCAGCTTCATTACCAGAGTCTGGCTCCTCTGGTTGTGGGGTTTATTAGTCTCCTCCGGATCCTGATATAAGAGGGAGTCCGTGAAATAATTTTCAACCCCTTTAAACGGATGCCTTTCGCAATCAACGTTCGGACCTGTCCACTCTCGTCAATGTATTTCATGACTTGGTGGAGAGTAGAGGAACGATGGAATTGCGGTGAATCCATGGTCGTCCCAGCAACAGGTTGTAGGAGTGTCCGCGTCAATGACGTAATGTCACTTCCGACTTGAGGCTCCCGATCTGGCATTTGAGCTTGATCTTCCCCATTGGCGGTGGAGCTGTTGGCATTGAACCCGTAAATAGTCGTCTGGGTAGGGCTCAGACGATGGGTAGGAATGCCTAGAAACTGCATAACCCGGCGAGGTATGATGCTTAGCGCAGACCCTGGGTCTACCTGGATGCGTTTCACCTCGGATGACCCAATATACCCGGTGAAGTATAGGGGTCGGTCATGCTTCCCTTTAACCTGCATGTCGTCTGTTGTGAAGGTGATGCAGGGAGCATTTGGGGAGCGTGGAGGCAATCCTCTACATCTTCCTCCCTTGGCACGCGGTCATAAAGACCTCAGCATTGCCAAAGCTTCTTGTAGAGCCTCTCTGGTTGACTTTGATAGCCTCAGGAGCTCATACAGGTAATGCGTGCCGGGATGTTGGCTAATTGAGCCAAGACATCAAAATTGTAAGGTGTCGAGGATCCTTCCGTTACACCTTTCGAAGAACCCGAGAAAACCGAGTTTCTTTCTGTTTCTCCACAGGTGGTTTCGTGGAGGGCTTGGCTGGTTCTACGGCTGGTTGCGGAGAAGCCGCTGCTGTCTCGCCGTACTGCTTCAAGTATGCCTGTCCTGAACGGGTCCCCGCCGTAGGTTGGCTGGGCTCTGCGGCCAGGACTATTGTTTCCTCTTCTGAGTCAGTCAGCGAGGGAACATCAGTGTCCGCTTCTCGAGAGGAGGCGCATATCACATGGCAAGATGAAGTCTTCCCTTTGCCTTTGGACTTCCTGTTGGTCACAGTCGTCCATTGTTGCTCGTCGACGAGGTCAGGGTGGACCCACATGATTTCCCCTCGAGGTGTAGGGACGGGTACCAAGCCTTTCTCCTGCTGCTGATGAGGGTCTGTGTTGACCACCCTCAGTTCTCCTTTCGGGACAGAGATCACCCCCACGGGTGGTCGGGGTCGTGTCCCAAACTGGAGAATCGACGTCATGTTGGCCGTCATCTTCTTCTGCTCCGGTCGGAGTTTTAATACCTCCGCGTCAATCAGAGCTTGAAGGATGTCCTTAAAGACGTAGCAGCTTTTGGTAGGATGTCCGAGCATCCTGTGGTATAAGCAGTAGGTGGGATTGTCGGTCTTGCCGACTTCCTCCGGGCGCCTAATTTCAGGGAGCTTCAGTCGATTGCTCTTGTTGAGTAGCTTGAGAGCGAATCGACGTGTTCCTCCTTGAAGGAATACTGCTTGTTGGGGCGTGGCTGGCTTGAAGAGCCACTTGCCCTGCCTGTTTGAGGTTGGTGGGAGATTTGGTCTCCGTCGCCAAATTATCCTTCCGCTTCGTCTGGAGGGATGTGTCTGGTGCACGCCTTGTCGACCTCTCTGGCCTGGGCTTGCCTTCTTCCGCTCTGACGCGGGCGACAATCTCCTCAGCCTGTTCACCTTGCTGGACTAATTGTTTCCAGGTGCGGCTTTCAGCAACTCCTATTTGAGCAAGGAGTGAGGTTTGGAGATTATGGCGACATGTTTCCACCAGGGTGGCCTGGGTCATGCCGCTTGGACATCGGAGTGCCATGTTCCGAAATCTTTCTACGAAAGAATTGACGGACTCTCCCTTTCGCTGTTTTGTAGCTAAAAGTGTAGGCATTGTGACCTCCGATCATCTTCGAAGAAGCGTGTTAGAAACAGCTTCTCCAAGTCGACCCCAGTTCTTGATTGAACCTTCTGGGAGCTTCATGAACCATTCAAAGGCCAACCCTTTCAGGGTGCCGATGAACAGTCGCGCCAGGATGGCATCGTTATCTACCCATTCCCGTCTGGGATTTGAAGTAGTAGATGTGCTGGTTGGGTGAACCCTTCCCGTCAAATGCTTGGAGAGTTGGAGCCTTGAACTTAGGAGGGTACGTGACTAAGTCCCACTCGCCGATAGGGCCGGACTACTCCAGCTTCTTGGAGGCCTTTACGGTTGGTAAGGGCCTCGAGGCGCTGCTCCAGTTGACTCATTCTTTTAGCATGAGCCTTTCCCGAGGTCTGGTCGCTTCTTGCCTGCGACGAGGGCTTGGAGACACATCCGAGGTAGATCGTCGTGTCTCGTCAGAAGATTCAGGGTGGGCTTCCTCCTTTTCTCCCTTTCCCCTTCGGTCGTCTAGGAGGAGATCTCGCTCTTTCTTCAAGCAATTTCTCAGCATATGCTTGAGGGAGTCAATGGATCTCTGTTGAGAGGCGATTATATCCATCTGGTTCTTCTGCGTCTGTTCTAAACGCCTGGTCGTTCTCTCAGGAGTGTCTGCCATGTAGGCGGAAGCCTCCTTCTCGACGGAAGAGTTTGAAGCCTGCGACTCCACTATAGCGGAGTGAGAACACCCATTCTAATGCCGCGGGCTAAGGCATTATAGTCAATTGGGGGAATGGCCCCTGTCCGGGTGCGAGTGTGTTGATACACCCCCTCCGGTTCAGAGTCAGATTCCTCTGAGTTGACCATTAGTTGTTTTCCCTTGCTTCTGCTAGTCATGTTTGCAGTAAGCTCCGGGTATTCAACATCTGAGAAGGTTCTCCTCCTGTGGGAGCGTCTTCTCTTGGCTGCGGGGGAAATCAGGGTCAGCTGTCTAATTAAAGACGGCTGGTGCACGCCTGACTCACAATGGCATCCAGAGAGCATCTGGATGAGCTGTTGACAGCAGCATGGAGAAGTGTCTGATTGGCACTCCTTTTCCTTGTCAAATAATCCCTCAAATTCTGTGGGAGGGGGATTAAAGAGACTGGTCTCGCAACGTCGACGACGGGAGACAGTCATGTGCTGTTCAGCCTGGACACAGGTTTTCAGAAACGCGGCTGTTGCGTCGCGGCTGCGTCACGCGCGTCTGGCGTCTCTGTTGATATGAGACGCGACTTTCGCGTTGCTGTCTGCTGCTGCGTTGGAGCAGAGAGACTTGGGAGAGAGTGGGCTGCTGGGCCCCACGCCTATGGGCGCGTGCTTCCTGCGTTTGATAAGACGCAGAAGCTTCGCTTTGGCGTTTGGCAAGTTGGTCTTCAGAAGGCTCAACTTGGGGAGTCTCGCGTTTGGGTCGCCAAACACGGACCTCTCGCACTGGACGAGGTGCGGGCAAGGCATCGGATCGTACGCTGCGTTCAACCCCAGTCAGAAAACCAACGGTTCCGACCGAGTGTTGACGCGCGCGTCTTCTCTGTCGACGCTCGGCATTCCGATTGCGCCGTGGAGGAAGATAGAAGCCAACAACTTCCTGGTTTGTAGAACCAGGGGTGTTTGCCACGCGGGTCTCCTGAGAGACGCTGACGCGGGCGTTCTGTGCGACACGGTCGATCGCACCAGTAGATGTGCCGGGGACCACGCGGCCTTCAGAGAGGCGTTGGCGCGTGTGTTCTGCGCGCGCGGTTGATCGCAGCAGAGGTGTCTGAGGTTACGCGGGCCTTCTGGGAGGCGTCGGCGCGTGAACCAAACTTGGCACAGTGGGCAGCAAGAGCACCCGACAGAGCCTCAGATTGGGCTTCAGGGGGCTGTCCACTTGAGACCCTGCGGCAGACGCGGGTCTTTGGGCTCTTGGAGCCAGAAGAGAGGAACTCTTCATACTTCGCCTGGTCGAACTCGACGATCGACCGAGGGATTCGACCATTTTCCCCTTACGGAGAACGTCTTTGCACCACGGTGCGCTCGTCAGTAACGAAGGTAGTCCCCAGCGGAGTCGCCATCTCTTGTACGGGCCGGAAAATCCTGGTGGTCGGAGAAAGTGGTTTTAGCTGTAAGGATTTCCTTGATTCAAGCGAAATGATTACAACCAAAGAACTACTCTTTCCTCTTTTCCAGTTACAAGGGAGGGAGGATGTCTGAATCTTCCTTTGTTTAAGGCTGGGTTCTTCGTGTGGCGATGGAGAGTGAATCTTGTTCTCCGTTGACCAGATGACCGTCCTGGACCGTCGGGGGTCTTCTCTTCGGTCGGTAGAAAGAGTAACTCAGCTCAGTCTACCAAAACTCTCAAAGAGGAGGTAGGCGAAGAGCGGCTAGTACTCAGTAAGCTCGCTGAAGAGTCGTGCTTCTCTCTTGATGATCCTCCTGCCTGGATTCGATCGATCTTGATGATGCCTGACCTTCTTCCCAAAGCTTCGTCTTCTCAAAGCTCTCCCTTCTCTCAAATCCGATATCAAAAACTCCGATCCTCTCTTCATAACAAACAAGGCTATTTATAGGGATCTCAGGGGGTGAAGGTGCCTCCTGAAACGCTCCCGAATGAGGGGCCACTACCCGCTACATGCGCGGTGACTGGCCCCGCAATCAGGGCAGTTGCAACTGAGACGCGGGCGTTGGGCCAAACGCGCCTTGAAGTTTGAGACGCGGGCGTCG
>JAVJIF010033074.1:0-124603 GCA_038442645.1 Agave tequilana
GTTGATCGTGTTGAGTGTCTAGATACACAGTCTAGACCTCCCCGATTGCTTTTAGTCTGTCACGGGTGCGCTTTTGCCAGGAGTGGTTGGTTGTCTGTTTGCGTCAGTGTACTGTTGAACTGACTTGTAGAAGCAGGGACTGGACGCAGGTTCCTTTTTGAACAAGCAAGAGACTGCTTTAAAGACGCGACTTCTTAGCGAGACGCGATGTTTGCCTGTTTGGGGGACGCGGACTTTGGAGAGACGCATCTCTTGAAATGCAGACGCGATTTTCTGGGTGCATTTATGATGATGCTGACGGGGCATGTCCACCGAAGAGCCGCGTACTTTGGGGCGCGCGCTGTGCCATGTCATGATTACGCCGCCAGCTTGGCCTGGGGAACGGCGAGATTTCGCCTTTTGGCGCGCGGATCCCCCGGTTCATTAAATGAACTGCTCCACGTGTCAACTTCTGCTTGTGGCGGGTCGCGACGCATGATCTTCCCTGTTCAAACAATGATTTGGCTCCACGCGTCAGGCAGCGATTCGCTGCAGCGTTTATTGGGCCAAATGCTGCGTATCTTCGCGAATCTCAGTGCCTATAAAAGGCAACATTAGAGAGATGTATCTTCTTCTCCGCATTCTCTGAGAAAAGGAATTCCTTCTCTGTTCAACTATTCATCTCCTCGCTCGGATTTCTTGATCTTCAATGGCTCCCAAGACAAAACCGACTGCATCGACCTCAAGGGCGACCGTCGCCGAGGCTGAGAGAGATGCTTCCTCTGCGCAGGAGGGTGTTTTCCGATGTAAAAATGTACCTTCGGTGTGGGTTCCGCCATAAAAACATGTTCATAGAACCCTAAGGACCTTTAACACAATATCGTGTTTGATTCTCGGACGCTGTCCTTGAGATGATAACCGGGGCGCGGCCTGATGATCCGACGCTGGTGAACTCTGCACTCTGGTCCTTCACTTAGAATATTTCTAATTGTGAAGGTCTCTGAACGCGATTTGCAGAACGCGGATTTGATCCATGCGTTTCTGTGTCTTCAACCGCCGATTTTGTAGAATCTGGCGTTTGAGTCCAAGTACTTAAATTTTCATAAGTCTTGGTTTGCAGAACGCAGCTTTGCAGGTCTGGACGCGGATTCGAAAAGTTCCTGCGTCAGTTTTATCTCTTCTGCGTTTTGGTGCAAGTTCGCAGGTCTGGACGCGGATGATAACTCCTGCGTCCAATGTCCTCGGCTGCGTTTTGAATTATGAACACTTAGCATCTTCCCTTATTTTTGGCAAAGTATCTGACCAAGTGTCTTTTTCTTTTTGCAGTGCCGCATGTTTCAGGTTCACTCGCCAAGATGCACCATTTTGGACGCGTGGGTGGTGCCGACGGGGCTTGACCTTTGTGCAAAGGATGAGTGTCCCTGTGACTGCTGACCAGTTGCTGATCGCAGGCTCTCTAATGTTAACAGGAGAACCTTTCGGGCACTTATGACCGATGCCATCGCTCAAACGGATGACGGTGTCAGGTTGGAGAAGCTGCCTTCTTCTTTGGGGATCATATCTATGATGATGGCCGTCGTGTGTCTGAGGGGACCTATAAATGGCTCCGTAGAGAAAGGGCGGAAGATTCTTTCTTCCAGACATGGAGAGGATGTTCCCGATGTCCTACTTTCAACACATGTCTGTTCCCCGAAAGATGGAATGGGACATTTCCCAGTATATCCCTGAGATCGCCTTGGTGACTTTGGCCTCCAAAAGGTAGACCGCCATGATAGTCATGACGGGTCAGTTGTCGGACTGTTCCCCTGCGTCGTCCAAGCCTGAAATCCCAATTGGAGAGATCCCGGAGCTTGCTACCACCTTCCTCAATTCCTTCATAGAGGCAGGGGGTGACTATCCTGTCGACTTCCGTACGTATGGATGGTCCATTCTCCAGAGAATTACTGTGGGGCAGGATGGTGGGTTTTTGTCCTTACCAATCTTGAGGGCCGCTGAAGCGTGTGGGGCTGTACCCAGCAGTCAGGGCCGTGCAGTGGGGCGTCCCGATGAGTTCCCATAACTTCTTTGGGATTCTAGAGCGCTACAATCCTCGGACGGGGACATTCTTTACTCCGGTCGGAGAGATGGCCTTGCCCTACACGAGTTGTATGAGGTCTCCGGGTTGTCGTCAGGGGATATTCCTTACGAGAATTTGTCCCACCCCACGGGAGCTGCGCCTTTTGGAAAAGGAATCTCCTCAAGTGTATGAGACCTACTGGGAGGTGATGTGCCATTTCTACATCTGCGGTCAGACAACTGCCTGGAGGTCAGGAGGCGTCAAGCAACTATCCTGGGCTGATTATCTGTTTTAATAATGTCAGCAATAAGATCTCCCAGTAATCCGACTAGCTCCTAGTTCTGGTGGGGAAGTTGAAGACAGGATCGACGCAGCTTCTGACAAGTTCTACACGACGGAGTCGAACGAGGACGGCTTCGACCCTGACTGGTCTTTGAGAGCTTTCACCATCAAGCCCGACCCCTATTTCTGATCAGGGTCGCTGTTGGCGTGCTTCCTGATGTTGTGGCTGAAGAGGTGTGTGGTGCCCACGCTACCACATGAGTTATTGTGGCAGATGTGGTGTACCCGGCGTTACTCTTTGGCTCATGGCCACCCCATAGCCCTTCTTCCCGCCGTGGTGGCTGGTATTCAAAGCGGGCTGCGGTGTTGACCAA
Organism: Agave tequilana; assembly: GCA_038442645.1. NCBI lineage: Eukaryota > Viridiplantae > Streptophyta > Magnoliopsida > Asparagales > Asparagaceae > Agave > Agave tequilana. Next base: position 2,692 of record JAVJIF010033074.1, read on the forward strand.
GAGCTTCTGCGGACCCCCAAAGACTGCTATTCTCGTGGGGAGCCGTATACCGACTCAGAGGGAACCCGACGTGAGGCACCCCAACCCGCGGATTGAGCTGCCTTACACGTACCTCATGGCTTGGTACGTGATGCATTGCCCATCTCTATGACGGCGGCGCGTGGGAGCGTGGATCATATCCCATTTGTGCAGCGGCTGGAACGTTCGGAGTGGCATGACACCTACCTGTATTACATTAGGAAGCGTCTTTCCTGTGCCATGAACTATCAGCTTAACGTTGTTTTCCAGAGGTTCAAGGTGCAGCCCCGGGGAGCTGTTCACGGATGTCGCTGGGCGGGATGACTTCTCGCAATTGCCTGCCGAGCCTTCTGGTGGTTGATCAATATACGACCAGGATATGTGCTGTTTCGCCAAGGAACTTCCTGCACTATCGAACCGTATATGCCAAGTCGTTTTTGCCCGACAATTTGGCTATGATCAGCTTTACGTTGGAATCCCAATGCTCAACTTGCTTTGACGGGAACCTGTTCGAAGGCGCTCGGGCTTGGTATTACAGTGTGGCTGGAGGGACGGAGCAACGTTCCATCTACCCGACGAAGGCGCCTAAGTGCCGTATGAGCTTCAGCTTCTGTATTTGGTACTCCCAAGCCGGCCAGACGCCAGACCTTATTCCGGAGTCTTCATGTCTTGAGAGTATCAATGCCAGTCTCGAGGAGAGGTCTGAATCCAGTAAACGTACTAAACTCCTCGACCAGTACCTGAAAGCTCAGAAGGAGGTCGAGAACGATCGAGGAGGGAGCCCCCAGTAGAGGGTGCGGCACCACGACCGGCAAGGGCAAAGCCGCAAGCGACGAGGGCGAGCCATCAGCAATGAGAGTGGAGTCGCGACCGGCAAGGAGGTCGAAGCAATTGGCGAGGAAGCGTCGTCGACGCTCTGCTTCTGTAGTTGAGCCTGCCCCAAAGAAGGCTCGGAGGACTTAACGCTGAAGTCTCTCAATCCGAGCTATCTCTGCTGGAATTGAGGTTCCTCCTGAAGGTGTCCCTGTTAGAGTTGAGGACCGCTGGAAGATGAAGATTTTCCAAGCTTGGTCCGTGCTCCTAGGTCACGCAGGAGGACCGTGGAGGAAGGGGAGCTTGTTGAGCGACCCCTTATTGCTGGTGATGCTGAGTCACCGGAGGTTGACATAATGGGAGAGTCTCCTTCTGCTCATGAAGGGAGAGATGAGGTACAGCAGCCGGGGTCTCCTAGCGTCTTTATTTCCAATTCCAATCCTCGGCAGTTGACCCTAGTCCTACCACTGGGTGATTGGGGGTAAGGCTCCTGTTGCGGAGCTTCCTCGTGTGGCGCTATCGTCTTCTTCGTCATCGGGAGAAAGTGACTTTGAAGATAAGTCGACTATGCGATGAACCCGCTCTTCCTGATCAGGGCGGATTCTTTGACGTCTCGGAGGAGGAACAACATGAGGGTGAGCCCTCGATGGCGCCATCGTCACTGGCGACAATTGTTCCCACTGACGGTATTCTTTTCTCCTTTTGTTTAATTCTCTTTTTTCATGTTGAAGAGGATGTTCTAACATTCTTCTTTTGTACTGCCGGTCAGCTGGAGGTACCGGGGCTCAGCCCGAGGAGTTGAGGCTTCGGTTGCCGAGACACCTCAGTGGGGGCAGCTGTTGAAGTTGGGGAGCCTTCCCCTTTGCCAGAGGGGAAACAACCATTGAGGCTGAGGAGGCTCTCACTCCGCCGGTGGAGAAGGCTACTGCTGAAGCTGGGGAGACTCCCATTCTACAGGACTCGACGCCTCTGGACCTCGAAACCTAGTAAGGTAGCTCTGACTGAGGGGGCTCAGGTGGGGAGTCTGACGATCAGCAACCCTTCCAGAAGGCCACACAGCTCAATCCTCGGTGGAAGTTTCTGAAGAGGTTGTGCTTACAGCTCCTTCCTTGGTCGTGGAAGCTCCTGCAGAGGCAGCGCTCAGGAAGCGCCAGTGGGTAGTCTTGCTCTTGCCACATCGACGGCCGCACGGCTCTTGTGCGAGAAGACCCGCCCTATATCCCTTATCCCGTGACAGAAAAAGGGTCGGGAAGCTTCTTAGGTGGTGAAGACATGGGGGAGCTGGCACGTCAGATGGTGCAACAATCTTCACCTAGATGGGATCATGTATTGATCTCATCTTCCGTAGACACAGCACCTTCCAGTTCGCCCAGAGGCTTCTTGAAAATATGGCCGTGAGCGTCGAATTGGCGGGAGGCCCACGTGCCAGGGCATGCCTGCAGGTGGTAGAGCAGCTTGGAGATAACCTGCGGGAGCTGTAATCTTTGGAAGATGCTGGTTCTTCTGGTGAGGCCCAGGCCATCCTGACCAGGCTCCTAGCTGCTCAGGAACGGGAGCGACAGGAGGCGGAGGCGCAGATCACTGCCGAGGTCCGTGACCTTGAATATTCCAAGGCTGAATTTCAAAATTAGCCGGAGATTCGAGGGAATCTGAGCTCAGTGTGCAGAGCACGGAGCAGGTCATCCTCAGAACTCGGGACATTATCGCCAAGGCGGAAGCTGTTCTTGCGCTAAATGAGGAGAAACTTGTTTCCCTCAAAAAGAGCTTGAAGGCAACGGGCTGCTACGGCGCGTGCTGGAGAAGTCTATCCCTACAATCTTCCAGGGTGGAATCTCTGCGGATGCAGCTGGCTGCCAGAAGTTTCTTATCTGAGGCGGAGCTGCGGGACCGGGCTATCATGGAGGCTGAGAGGACGCGCCAGCATGGGATTCACCGCCTTAGGGAACAAATCCTTTCCTTGGCGAACCAGGACATTTAGCCTTCTTTTCTTCTTTCTTTTTTTTTTGTAAAGAAAAGGGACCTCCATTTATTAAGAGTGTTTGTATCCACTTCTATCATTTTTTTTTTTGATATAATAGAAGTTTTCTTTAAAGCTTTTGTCCCAATTTCTTTGTCCTGTTGTGGATGAGTCCAACTCTTGATCACTAGTCGTGATTACTGAACTTAGGTAGGACTAAGTTCTTTTAATGAGACGCGGCGTCGCTCTAAGTCTTCTTGATGAGACGCAGCATAGATGAAAAACGCGGCCTCCGAACGCAGCGTCAATCACAGGGTGAGACGCGGTTTCTTAGTTCATGAGAACTTAGGCAGGACTAAGTCGCAGCATCAATCCATAGGGAGACGCGCCATCATTGCTTCATGAGACGCGGCATTCATTCAGGGAGACGCGGCTCTGAATAACGCGGATCTACTTCTGCGAAGAAGGAAGCGGATCAGGCAGACGCGGGAGACGCAGCCTTGTGCCTTTCCCTTAATTCAAAAATGGATTAAGTGCTCTCTGAGGGGACGCGGACTTTGACTCGCGCGGGCATCTTTCTGGGACGCGGATGTGCGGATAGTTCTTCAATCCGTGTCTGGGTGTAAACTCCCAGGCGTTACATACAGCCTGTCATAGGATTTGGTGTGATCTTTAATATCCGATGCGGATTTTCCGCTTTGTTTCCCGAAGCAGTTGTCCACGCGTCGGCTGCTGATTGGCTTGAGTATTGATTCTCTTAAAGAGAATCAGTGCGGGCGGTTTGGAGATCAGCGCCAGCGGCGGTTCTCGAAGCAGCGTTACACGCGTCCGGCCCTTATTGGATCTTGGCAGTTGTGCAGTTATAAATGCCGGCGGTTCAGATTACGGAGCCATTAATCGCTATTATCAGGAGTTGCCTATAAAGGGCGCCCCTTCTCCCTTCAATCCTGCCTTTGGACTATTTTGTTTTCTGAAAGAGAGCGCGCTTTGAGAACCTTCATCTTCCTCAGCGAATTGTCTCCATGGATGAGGAAGGCTCTGAAGATGACCCAGGGCTTTTAAGCTCTGTTTGGTCTCTTTAGGAGAAAACAACTCTTTGCCTTGTGACCCGCGTTTGCGTCCTGGTGCAGAGAGTACAACTCTTGATAGAGGTCTTCACGGGTATGCCGTTCGTTTCACCATGACATTTTAGATTTACCATGGCCTGTACCTTGGCTTCATGTCATCTGGACCCCCTCACGAAGTCTGCATTGGTGCACTCCTTCTGGAATTTGTACCATAGACCTGAACTTCTCCGGACGCGCGTGCAGGAATCTTTGGCACTTGGCGTTAGCGCGTTTCATGGCAATGCCTTGGACAAATTCCAAAAAAGGTTTCAGACCCGCACCTTGCAACTCCTGTTCATGGAGATGGCAATTTTTCGGCGTCTGTGCCTTTTCGGCGTTTTGTGCTCTTTGACCTAGGCGCAGAATGGGACCGCGTTTTGATTCGCGTTTGTCTCTGCTGACGCAACAGTTTGGCTTGCTGCGTGTGTCATTCCTGCGTCTTGGCAGACTGCATGGATCATTCCCGCGTTTTTGGCTGACTGCGCGGATCATTCCCGCGTTCGCCTCTGCTGACTTAGTTTTTTCTCTGTTTACACTAAGTTGCAGATTGTTTCTTATTCTCTCTTTTTGTTCCTTGCAGGTTTGCTGGGCCCTTGGAAGAATACTTCGGTCGGCGAACTCGTTCAACGTTCACCTATGAGAGAATATATTATGGTCCTCGTCACCTATAAGAGAGTATATTACATCTCTGACGAGGACCCAACCCTCGCCAAGGTCTCTTCAGATCTGGTGCAAGAGACGGATAGGCTGAGCATCGGCGAGGGTGGTCCGGCGGTTGCGGTGGCGGAGGGATCCTCTTCCTCTCCCTACCCCAGAAGTAACATCGAGGACATTCCGTTGGATGGCCTGCTGGGGAAAGGGATGGTGATGAATGCAGGACTCTCTGCTGCCGCTGGACCTAGTGGAGGGTGGCATCCTTTGTGATGACTCCGAAACTTCCGCTCTCACCCCAAGAGTGACTCCATGTTTGTTGGATGGTCTACTAGGGCGCTTTCGAAGTTGGCGTCATGCATCAAAGTGCAACCGGTTCCAATTGTGCACCTGGGATCAGATGCAGTTTCAAGGAGTGAGTACCCTCAGAGAGAGAGAGGGACTTCTTTGTACTCCTTAATTGTAACACTCAATCTTATTGTATAAGAGAGCGTTTGTATCACTTTCATGTGTTTTGGATATGAATAAAAGTGACACTTTTCTTTTTGCCTCTTACTGTTGTCTTGAATGTTTTGTTTTAGAAGCAAAAGAATGATTTTGGTGGACCTGCCACTTTATAAAGAAAGTGACAAGTGGAGCGCGTACCCCAGAGAAGGTGAACTTTTATCAAGGATTTGGGATTAACTTGATTTAAGATCAGCTGGGATTTTGATGGAAGCATTGTTCATTGGTGTAATGTTAACCACTAATGCCTCCCAAATGAATTTGATACTCGGTTGGGGAGAATATCAAATGAAACTAGACTCGTGGGGAATCTAGTAGGATTTTTACCGTTAGAGGTGTGATATTAACTTAACGGTTTAGAAGTAGTCTTGTCAGAAGTGTAATGTTAACTTGACAAGGATGTGAGTTAGAGGTGTGATATTAACCTAACTCATCAGCATCTCAGTTTTATTTGGGAAAATGAAGGTGTCACTGTCATAGGTGTGATGTTTAACTTAACAGTGATAGTAATGCTAGAGGTGTAATGTTGAACTTGGCATTAGTCGTCTCGGCTTAAAGAAGTCGAGGAAAGGTCATAGCCATAGGTGTATTGTTGAACTTAGCAATGACTCGGATGCTAGAAGTGTAGTGTTAACTTGGCATCGTCCATTTCAGCTTCGATATGGAAGTCTGAAGAAAGGTGACTATCAGAGGTGTGATATTAACTTGACAGGCACTCGATGTACTGCTTAGAGGTGTAATGTTAACTTAAACAGTAGTTTGTCAGAGGTGTGATATTAACTTGACAAGAATTTGCTTGCGATAGGAGCAATTTGAGGACCTGTCATTCTATTGATGAGAATTGACAAGTGGAATTTGAGGTGCCAGAGGTATAGTGTTAACTTGGCAAATTTGAGAGTTTGTTACTCTATGCAGAGTTAACAAGCCAGGTTTGTACTCGACAAAGAGTATTCATTACCAGAGGTATAGTGTTAACATGGTAATGATTGCATTTTGTGGTCCTACCATTCTATGGGTGAGAATTGGTAAAGGATTTTTGGAGGGAAGAGTGGAATCAAGTCCACTTAGGATTTTTAGCAAACCCTCAGCTATCAACGGATTTGAGATGCCTTTACCAACTACCGTTTGAGTTGGGCTAGCCATGCTATTCCCTCAGCATGATGAGTTGTCGAAGACTTGTGTTGGACTTAAAAGCCAACATTTTCCTCTATCCTTAGCCGTCAAGGGCGTCGGATCAAATGGGAACGTGTCCCTTAGGATTTTAGCAAATCCTCAGCTGTCAACGGGTTTGTCATGCCTTTACCAACTACCGTTTGAGTTGGGCTAGCCATGCTATTCCCCTCAGCATGATGAGTTGTCGAAGACTTATGTTGGACTTAAAAGCCAACATTTTCCTCTATCCTTAGCCGTCAAGGGCGTCGGATGTTTGATCAGAGGTGTATTTTTAACTTGATCGGTGGAAGAATGCCATCTAGGGATAGTATTTCTTCAGGAATTTGCCATTGATTGGCATCATGAGTGTATCGCCATTTGAGGTTATGAGGCGATACGATCCATTTGAGTAGACTGACTCTACTACAAACGGTCCTTCCCATTTGGGTTGGAATTTTCCTTTCGTCTTGTGCGTCATGACCATGGGTCTTCGGACGGCTAAGACGAGGTCGCCTTTCTTGAAAGTTCGGGATTTGACTTTCTTGTTGAAGGCTCTGGTGATACGAGCTTGGTAAAGCTCGATTTGTTGTTGGGCCTGTAGACGCTTGTCGTCCAAGCTTCCAATTCTTGGAGTCGCTGTCGATGCTTCTCCTCTGTTGTCATTTCCGCTGTCAAGGCGACGCGAAGAGATGGAATTTGGATTTCCAGTGGAAGGACGGCTTCGCATCCGTACACCAAGGAAAATGGCGTGGCTTTAGTTGGGGTTCGCACAGTCGTGCGATAGGCCCATAAGCATTCGCCCAACTTATCGTCCCAGTCTCGTTGACTTTTCGAGACGAATTTCTTGAGAAGCTTGCCAATAGTCTTATTGAAAGCTTCTGCGAGGCCGTTAGCGGGCGGATAGTATGCCGTTGATGACACACTCTGGATTCTGAACTTGGCGCAGAATCTCTGAAAAGCCTGGCTGATGAACTGGGGTCCATTGTCATGGACAATCCGCCGAGGCACACCGAAGCGGTAAATAACGTGATGTTTCACGAACCTGATCACGTTAGAAGATTTCACCTCTTTCAAAGGGATAGCTTCGGCCCACTTTGAGAAGTAATCGGTTATCGCTAGGATGAACCGATGTCCCTTTGATGATGGTGGGCTGATAGGACCAACCACGTCCATCCCCCACATTTCGAACGGCCAGGTAGAGGTCGTAGAGTGGAGGTATCCTGGTGCTTGATGGATGAAATCGCCATGTATTTGACAGGCGTGACATCTTTTGGCATAGGCAACAGCATCGGCAACCATCTTGGGCCAGTAGTAACCCAATCTTTGGAGTCGGTTTGCCAGCTTCGGGCCAGGTTGATGGGCTCCACACGTACCGTCGTGGGCTTCTTTTAATACTTCGTGGGCTTCTTTTGATGAGAGGCACCGGAGCAGGATCCCATCATGCGATCTACGATACAATGTTCGCGAAATCGCATTGTAGTAGAATTTGGAGGCTTTCCTTCGGATGGCAGCCGCCTCCCTGGTGTCTTCGGGCAAGATACCGTACAAGACAAAATCAATGTAGGGGAATCGCCAGTCTTTAAGCTCTGGATCGGTCGACACTTCAAGTGTTTCCTTACCGCGACGATCTCCTGTTGACCTCTGGTAGTCTCCGAGGGGACTTTTTGGGCAGTATAGGTCGTGGCTATAGACGAATACCTTCTCCATTGCTCCAGCTGGAAGAGCTAAGGAGGCAGCAAGGGATGCAAGTGCATCTGCATGCGCATTTTGCTTGCGCGGTACATGGTTGATGTAGAAGTTTGAAAACCTCTCGGCCATGTGGATTGTCGCGTTGTAGTAGGGTACTAGATCTTCATGCCTGACCTCATACTCTCCGCGAACTTGGCTGACGATGAGTTTAGAATCACCGTATGCCTCGAGATTTTTAACGCCAATCTCATCGGCGAATTGCATCCCAATCAAAAGAGCGTTGTATTCCGCCACATTGTTGGAACAGGGCTCGGTTAACGAGATAGCTCGGGGAATCACGTAATTTTGTGGGGAGACGAGTACCACTCCTACCCCCGCTACTGTGTGTCCCTTCGAGCTTGTTCTTGATGCACCATCGAAGAAAAGTTGCCATACTTGTCCTTCGAACAATGTCTGGGTCAGGCAGGCTTCGGCGACCTCGTCTGGGAGATCCTCGTAGAGTTTAGCTGCCCTCGGATCTGGGTGTTCGGCTAGGAAGTCCGCCACCGCTTGTCCCTTAATAGCCTTTTGTGGCAGAAAATGCATCTCATATTGTGATAGCAATATGGCCCATTTTGCCAGCCGCCATTTAGTGAAGAAGGCTTTGTCATAAGTAACCTCAGGGGGTTGACTTTGGATATGACATTTATGGTTTGGCCCACCAGATAGTGTCGCATTTTCTGAATGGCGAACACCAGTGCCAAACATTCCTTCTCGATCGGGTTATACCGATGTTCGGCTCCGATCATCGTTCTACTTAGGTAGTAGATTGCTTGTTCTCGCCCCTGGTCATCATTCTGAGCTAGTAGAGCTCCCAAAGAATGATCCATTGATCGGACGTACACCAGGAAAGGCTTTCGGATACCGGAGCTGCCAGGACTGGTGGTTGGGTGAGGTAGTGCTTGATCTCCTCAAATGCTTGCTGGCAAGCGTCGTCCCAAATGAACGAAACGCCCTTCTTCATCAGCTTAGCGAAGGGTTGGCATCTCCCGGAAAGATTTGAAATGAATCTGCGGATGTATGCCAATCGTCCTTGTAATCCTCTGAGCTCCTTGAGGCTTCTGGGGGGTTGCATCTCTTGGATAGCACGGACTTTCTCCGGATCCAAATGGATTCCTGTGGAAGTCACAACAAACCCTAGGAATTTGCCACTGGCTACCCCCAGGAAGGACTTGGTGGGGTTCATCTTCAATTGATGAGCCCGCATGATGTCGAAGACCACCCTCAGGTCTGCTATGTGATCACCTTTAGTGCGGCTTTTCACCGCGATATCGTCGACATAACATTCCACCGTTTTGCGTATCTGCCGATGGAAATGGCATTCATGGCCTTTGGTAGGTTGCCCCCGCATTTTTCAGACCGAAGGGCATGACGGTGTAGCAATATACCCTAGAGGTGTCCTGAAGGAGGTGTGCTTTTCGTCATCGGGATACATCTTGATTTGATTATATCCTGAGAACCCGTCCATAAAGGACATTCGCTCGAATCCACAAGTATTGTCAATCATGACATCTGTGATTGGCAATGGGAATTCGTCTTTGGGGCAGGCCTCGTTTAGATCACGGAAGTCGATGCAGATCCGGATCTTCCCGTTCTTCTTGGCGACGGGGACGATGTTGGCTACCCAGTCGGGATGTTGTTCTTCCCGGATGAAGCCGGAATCGATGAGCTTCCTGACTTCTGATTGGATTGCCTCCATTATCTCTGGACGGAACCGTCGCTGCTGTTGTTTAACAGGCTTCATGTCCGGATTGATGTTGAGGCGATGCATAGCCACTTGAGGATCAAGTCCAGGCATGTCCTCATAATTCCAGGCGAAGACATCTATATACTCTTGTACAAGAGATATTAAATCCTTCTTCTCTGGAGGCGACAGGCCGTCACTTATGAAGATGGGTTTAGGATTGTCTTCATCTCCTAGGTTGACTTGAACAACCTTGTCTTCTGTGGGTGGCTCACGCTGTTCAAAGCGGATGTCCCAAAGAGCATTCAAATGTCTGATCCAAGGGTCTGTATCAGATTGGATCATTTCTTCATCTTCATCCTCCATATGGCTTGTCGAAACCATGTTTACTGAAAGCCCTTTGAAGATGTTGCCGACACTGACATCTGATTCCCACGACGACGTGTCTGATGAGCAGTCATGGCTTGACAGTCTCTCCGAATCAGAGGCTGATGGCACTGGGGTTGATATATAGCCCAACCCCCGGCGCGTCTGATGATAGTAATCAGGGGTTTTCCCTTTCGGTACAAAGGATCGAAGCAGTGTTCTTCTTCCTTTTCCGAAGTTCAACCCAGGCCTGTTGGTTAGATCATACCCCATGCGCTTCATCATCTTGAGCGTTCTCGGTTCATAATGATCGAACTGAGGGGATTCATCCTCACCTTCCGATTCTTCGTGGGGCATTGGTTCAGACGCGATTCGCCCAAAAAGTATTGATCTTTGGCCTTTTCGTCTGGCTGGAACCATGAATACAGACTCTTGCGCGTCACCATTATCTTGGTATGTCCCGAAGGATGATTTCACCGGTACATGCAAAGATGTCAAAGCATCTATTGCCGACCAGAGGTCATCGTCCACGTCGGTAGTGGTATCCGACGGTATTGAATCGGAAACATACACAGGAAAATACGCAAAGTCTAAATCTTCATTAATGTACCAACCACCCGCATCGTCGGTGGTATCAACATCGAGCTTATTAGTGCTCTTTACAATGGGCTCCAACTCCCACAGGCACTCTTCTTTCTCAGGCTCAACGTCAGCTTCATTACCAGAGTCTGGCTCCTCTGGTTGTGGGTTTCATTAGTCTCCTCCGGATCCTGATATAAGAGGGAGTCCGTGAAATAATTTTCAACCCCTTTAAACGGATGCCTTTCGGCAATCAACGTTCGGACCTGTCCACTCTCGTCAATGTATTTCATGACTTGGTGGAGAGTAGAGGGAACGATGGAATTGCGGTGAATCCATGGTCGTCCCAGCAACAGGTTGTAGGAAGTGTCCGCGTCAATGACGTAACATGTCACTTCCGACTTGAGGCTCCCGATCTGGCATTTGAGCTTGATCTTCCCCATTGGACGGGAGCTGTTGGCATTGAACCCGTAAATAGTCGTCTGGGTAGGGCTCAGACGATGGGTAGGAATGCCTAGAAACTGCATAACCCGGCGAGGTATGATGCTTAGCGCAGACCCTGGGTCTACCTGGATGCGGTTCACCTCGGATGACCCAATATACCCTGTGAAGTATAGGGGTCGGTCATGCTTCCCTTTAACCTGCATGTCGTCTGTTGTGAAGGTGATGCAGGGAGCATTTGGGGAGGCGTGGAGGCAATCCTCTACATCTTCCTCCCTTGGCACGCGGGTCATAAAGACCTCAGCATTGGCAAAGCTTCTTGTAGAGCCTCTCTGGTTGACTTTGATAGCCTCAGGAGCTCATACAAGGTAATGCGTGCCGGGATGTTGGCTAATTGAGCCAAGACATCAAAATTGTAAGGTGTCGAGGATCCTTCCGTTACACCTTTTAGAAGAGCCCGAGAAAACCGGGTTTCTTTCTGTTTCTCCACAGGTGGTTTCGTGGAGGGCTTGGCTGGTTCTACGGCTGGTTGCGGAGAAGCCGCTGCTGTCTCGCCGTACTGCTTCAAGTATGCATGTCCTGAACGGGTCCCCGCCGTAGGTTGGCTGGGCTCTGCGGCCAGGACTATTGTTTCCTCTTCTGAGTCAGTCAGCGAGGGAACATCAGTGTCCGCTTCTCGAGAGGAAGCGCATATCACATGGCAAGATGAAGTCTTCCCTTTGCCTTTGGACTTCCTGTTGGTCACAGTCGTCCATTGTTGCTCGTCGACGAGGTCAGGGTGGACCCACATGATTTCCCCTCGAGGTGTAGGGACGGGTACCAAGCCTTTCTCCTGCTGCTGATGAGGGTCTGTGTTGACCACCCTCAGTTCTCCTTTCGGGACAGAGATCACCCCCACGGGTGTCGGGGGTCGTGTCCCAAACTGGAGAATCGACATCATGTTGGCCGTCATCTTCTTCTGCTCCGGTCGGAGTTTTAATACCTCCGCGTCAATCAGAGCTTGAAGGATGTCCTTAAAGACGTAGCAGCTTTTGGTAGGATGTCCGAGCATCCTGTGGTATAAGCAGTAGGTGGGATTGTCGGTCTTGCCGACTTCCTCCGGGCGCCTAATTTCAGGGAGCTTCAGTCGATTGCTCTTGTTGAGTAGCTTGAAGAGCGAATCGACGTGTTCCTCCTTGAAGGAATACTGCTTGTTGGGGCGTGGCTGGCTTGAAGAGCCACTTGCCCTGCCTGTTTGAGGTTTGGTGGGAGATTTGGTCTCCGTCGCCAAATTATCCTTCCGCTTCGTCTGGAGGGAGGTGTCTGGTGCACGCCTTGTCGACCTCTCTGGCCTGGGCTTGCCTTCTTTCGCTCTGACGCGGGCGACAATCTCCTCAGCCTGTTCACCTTGCTGGACTAATTGTTTCCAGGTGCGACTTTCAGCAACTCCTATTTGAGCAAGGAGTGAGGTTTGGAGATTATGGCGACATGTTTCCACCAGGGTAGCCTGGGTCATGCCGCTTGGACATCGGAGTGCCATGTTCCGAAATCTTTCTACGAAAGACTTGACGGACTCTCCCTTTCGCTGTTTTGTAGCTAAAAGGGTAGGCATTGTGACCTCCGAATCATCTTCGAAGAAGCGTGTTAGAAACAGCTTCTCCAAGTCCCCCCAATTTTTGATGGAACCTTCCGGGAGCTTCATGAACCATTCAAAGGCCAACCCTTTCAGGGTGCCGATGAACAGTCGCGCCAAGATGGCATCGTTATCTACACATTCCCGGTCTGGGATTTGAAGTAGTAGATGTGCTGGTTGGGTGACCCCTTCCCGTCAAATGCTTGGAGAGTTGGAGCCTTGAACTTAGGAGGGTACGGGACTAAGTCCCACTCGGCCGGATTGGGCCGGACTACTCCAGCTTCTTGGAGGCCTTTACGGTTGGTAAGGGCCTCGAGGCGCTGCTCCAGCTGACTCATTCTTTTAGCATGAGCCTTTCCCGGGGTCTGGTCACTTCTTGCCTGCGACGAGGGCTTGGACACATCCGAGGTAGATCGTCGTGTCTCGTCAGAAGATTCAGAGGGTGGGCTTCCTCCTTTTCTCCCTTCCCCTTCGGTCGTCTAGGAGGAGATCTCGCTCTTTCTTCAAGCAATTTCTCAAGCATATGCTTGAGGGAGTCAATGGATCTCTGTTGAGAGGCGATTATATCCATCTGGTGCTTCTGCGTCTGTTCTAAACGCCTAGTCGTCTCCTCAGGAGTGTCGGCCATGCAGGCGGAAGCCTCCTTCTCGACGGAAGAGTTTGAAGCCTGCGACTCCACTATAGCGGAGTGAGAACCACCCATTCTAATGCCGCGGGCTAAGGCATTATAGTCAATTGGGGGAATGGCCCCTGTCCGGGTGCGAGTGTGTTGATACACCCCCTCCGGTTCAGAGTCAGATTCCTCTGAGTTGACCATTAGTTGTTTCCCTTGCTTCTGCTAGTCATGTTTGCAGTAAGCTCCGGGTATTCAACATCTGAGAAGGTTCTCCTCCTGTGGGAGCGTCTTCTCTTGGCTGACGGGGGAATCAGGGTCAGCTGTCTAATTAAAGACGGCTGGTGCACGCCTGACTCACAATGGCATCCAGAGAGCATCTGGATGAGCTGTTGACAGCAGCATGGAGAAGTGGTCTGATTGGCACTCCTTTTCCTTGTCAAATAATCCCTCAAATCTGTGGGAGGGGGATTAAAGAGACTGGTCTCGCAACGTCGACGACGGGAGACAGTCATGTGCTGTTCAGCCTGGACACAGGTTTCAAAAACGCGGCTGTTGCGTCGCGGCTGCGTCACGCGCGTCTGGCGTCTCTGTTGATATGAGACGCGACTTTCGCGTTGCTGTCTGCTGCGTTGGAGCAGAAAGACTTGGGAGAGAGTGGGCTGCTGGGCCCCACGCCTATGGGCGCGTGCTTCCTGCGTTTGATAAGACGCAGAAGCTTCGCTTTGGCGTTTGGCAAGTTGGTCTTCAGAAGGCTCAACTTGGGGAGTCTCGCGTTTGGGTCGCCAAACACGGACCTCTCGCACTGGACGAGGTGCGGGCAAGGCATCGGATCGTACGCTGCGTTCAACCCCAACGGTTCCGACCGAGTGTTGACGCGCGCGTCTTCTCTGTCGACGCTCGGCATTCCGATTGCGCCGTGGAGGAAGAGAGAAGCCAACAACTTCCTGGTTTGTAGAACCAGGGGTGTTTGCCACGCGGGTCTCCTGAGAGACGCTGACGCGGGCGTTCTGTGCGACACGGTTGATCGCACCAGTAGATGTGCCGGGGACCACGCGGGCCTTCAGAGAGGCGTTGGCGCGTGTGTTCTGCGCGACGCGGTTGATCGCAGCAGAGGTGTCTGAGGTTACGCGGGCCTTCTGGGAGGCGTCGGCGCGTGAACCAAACTTGGCACAGTGGGCAGCAGGAGCACCCGACAGAGCCTCAGATTGGGCTTCAGGGGGCTGTCCACTTGAGACCCTGCGGCAGACGCGGGTCTTTGGGCTCTTGGAGCCAGAAGAGAGGAACTCTTCATACTTCGTCTGGTCGAACTCGACGACGAGTAATTCGACCATTTTCCCCTTACGGAGAACGTCATCTTGCACCACAGTGCGCTCGTCAGTAACGAAGGTAGTCCCCAGCGGAGTCGCCATCTCTTGTACGGGGCCGGAAAATTTGGTGGTCGGAGAAAGTGGTTTTAGCTGTAAAGGATTTCCTTGATTCAAGCGAAACGATTACAACCAAAAGAACTACTCTTTCCTCTTTTCCAGTTACAAGGGAGGGAGGATGTCTGAATCTTCCCTTTGTTTAAGGCTGGGTTCTTCGTGTGGCGATGGAGAGTGAATCTTGTTCTCCGTTGACCAGATGACCGTCCTGGACCGTCGGGGGTCTTCTCTTCGGTCGGTAGAAAGAGTAACTCAGCTCAGTCTATCAAAACTCTCAAAGAGGAGGTAGGCGAAGAGCGGCTAGTACTCAGTAAGCTCGCTGAAGAGTCGTGCTTCTCTCTTGATGATCCTCCTGCCTGGATTCGATCGATCTTGATGATGCCTTGACCTTCTTCCCAAAGCTTCGATCTTATCAAAGCTCTCCCTTCTCCAAAATCCGATATCAAAAACTCCGATCTTCTCCCAAGCTTCGATCCCCTCTTCATAGCAAACAAGGCTATTTATAGGGGTCTCAGGGGGTGAAGGTGCCTCCTGAAAACGCTCCCGAATGAGGGGCCACTACCCGCTACATGCGCGGTGACTGGCCCCGCAATCAGGGCCGTTGCAACTGAGACGCGGGCGTTGGGCCAAACGCGCCTTGAAGTTTGAGACGCGGGCGTCGAGCCAAACGCGCCTTGAGACGCGGGCTTCGGGCCTTCACGTCTGGATGCTGAGGCGCGGGCGTCGGGCCGATGCGCCTTGATGCTGAGACGCGGGCTTCGGGCCGACGCGTCTTGATGCTGAGACGCGGGCTTCGGGCCGACGCGTCTGAACGTTGAGACGCGGGTGTAGAGCCAACGCGTCTTAATGCTGAGACACGAGCATCGATTTCTCGCGTCTAGAGCTTGAGACTCTGCTTCCTTAATGGCTGGTCTGTGTAGTCATTTTTAGACAGCCTACAGTTACCTAACCCAGTTACCACTCCTTAGTTGCACCTCTTACTCATACTTATTGAATGAATTAGTTGATAAAGTTTACTCCTACAAGTGACATTTGTATGAAAGAAGCATATTTCTCACATGAGTTCAAATAGTTGATTTATACATCCTTTTGTATTTTAAGTTGCATATGCTAAATATTAATTTTTTCCCCCCTGATTAGAATACTTTATCCTTCTTTTGGTGGTGCTTGTTTATTTGTTACATAGGTAGAAGGTAGCACTGAAGTATGAAGAAGTTTGATAGTAGAGAATCATAGCCCCTTGGGAGGCTACTTGTTGCATTTTGGTTCAACAAAGGCACGCAGTGACCACCGTAACGAGTCCAACCAACCATTTTCCACTACTGAGTTCTATTTGGAAAGCTAGGGAAATTGTTAAGATCACATCCTTTTCTTTTGGGTCTGACACGTGATAAGAGCTCCCAGAGGGCCAAATTTTGTGGTTTTGACTCAAGAGAGCTTTGAAAGGTCAAATTCAATATATATATTTTTTAGCTAAAGTTAGCTGCCTCTTTTTATTTCTTTTTCTGGGACATGATCTTGTAAAGAGAGGGCAAAAACAGGAGACAGAGTTTTTTAATTTTATGACAGGACTTCGGTCGACCAGACGGTCGACCGACATGCACAAGACTTGGATCGGTCGAAGGGGAACCCAGTTGGGTCGGTCGACCGACATTTCCAATAAGTCCTGCAACGACAGAGGGCATTGAGCTGTCGATCCCCCGATCGACCGCACACTTGAAACGGTTGACTGATAGTCGGGTCAGAATTATTTCTAGACCTGACGGGAAACTGTTTTAGGGGTTTCTTCTTCTCCCTATAAATAGAGAATGTACACCGATTTCAATAATGGTTGATTTCTAGTGAGAGTTCTTAAGAGAACTAATTATAGTCCTCTTGTATCTTGTGTAAATCATTTATAGATTTCTTTTTTCTGCCCCGTTAATATAGGCATCTTGCCAAACTTTATAAATCTTGGTCTCTTTCTCTTTGTGCGTATTTGTAATTTAAGGTTTGTGTTCTTGGCATGCTCCAGCCCCAATAAGAGCTCTAGGCAATACTTGGGCTACATTTGATGGATCAAATTATTGACTGGAAGCTTGGATTTTCGGGATCTGAAACTTTTGTTGGATAAAAATCGGATTTTATTGGATAAAGATTGATTTTTTATCAAATTGGATCTGGTCTGCAACTGTTTGGCGGAGTGGATCTTTGGTTTGAAGCTTGGATCTTGGAGATTGGAAGCTTTGGTTGGATAAAAATCGAATTTTACTGTATTGGATCTCATCTTAAGCTTTGTCGAAGAGATCAATTTGAAACCCTTCTTAGGGTTTCAATTGGAGGTAAAATCTAATCTTTGTCATTTGTATTTCCATTCTACAGTAGTTTTCATTTGTTTGATTGTGAGATTTGGAGAAATTGTTGGGATTTGGGTCGAACAAATAGTCCCACATCGGCTAGACGTGGGGATGGTCTTGGGAATATAAGGATTTGGGCAACTCCACCTAAAAGGCTAGTCTTTTGGGATGGAGCCCCGAGTCCTTCAGAGCCATGCCCCGAACTTAGTCGTGTGTGTGGGTGATGTTCGACGATGTATAAATCCCCCCAATGGCGCAAAGGCGCAATGGGCCTGCCCACCCCACTGGCGCAAATGGCGCAATAGGCCCCTGTGAAGCTAATGTTTGGCTCTCGAGAAATTTGACAGTGGTCCTCGTAGAGGAGTGACCGACTGCAGTTGGTGTAAGATCACCTAGAGGGGGGGTGAATAGGTGATGGCTAATCTAATGGTCACTTGTGAACAAATAATGCGGAATTAAAATTAAGTAGACCAAATTAAAATTTCTTTTAATTAAACACTTATGTATAACTCAAGAGTGTTGCCGAATTCCCCTTGCGAGGCTCTGGACAAGCTCCCCTAGATTCCCTTGAATGGGTTGAGGTGCCGCGTTGGCTCTCTTGGTTGAATACTAGTGTTAACAACAATCCCACGCAATTATATATCAATTAAGCACAAGGGAATATATCATGCATATATAAGATGAACACAATAAATTGAATGCAAGATATAAAATAGAGACAAAGAGAGAGAGAGAGGGAAGAGTAAGCAATCGCAAACACAAGGGTTTGTTTCGAGGTTCGAGCACACTTGCTCTACATCCCCGCCTTCGACACACGAAGGGTTTCCACTATGCAAGATCCCACCGGATCTCTCTCGGTGCCGTACACCTACAAACCCTCGGACTCCCAAGTCCCGTACACACGCAAGTCCACCGACTCGCCGAGGCCGTACCTCTAACCACCAAGAGTTCACAGCCGAACTCCAACCACCAACAACGAGCACACTTGCCCGTTTCCTCAAATACAAAGAAAAGATCTCTTTGATGATCACAACACTTGATCACCTAAAGAGCACTCTCACTACAACACACCTATAAGAATATCTAGCAATGGAAAGCTCAAGTGTGTGGTGAGAAAATGAAGGAAAGAAAGCTTTGTTGGAAAACACAAGAAATCACTAAAACACTCTCTTGATAAAAACTCTTCCTTTTGATTGGAAGTATTTGCACTAAAATCTTGTAGAGAAACTCCTCTAAAAGTGTCTGAAAAACAGCTCAAGAAGTCTCCTAAATGTTAACCTCAAAACAGATGACAAAAACCCTTTATATAGGCTGCCCAGAAAAGAGCCGTTGGGGTTCTGTCAGAGCTGGCGGTCGACCGCCGGTCGACCGGCAACGGTCATTTTTCTGACCGTTGCAGCCACCGGTCGACTGGTGAGTCGACCGATCTTCTGGAATGAACTGTCGGTCGACCGGTTCGGTCGACTGGCAATTTCCAGAGAGCAACAGGTTTGGGTCGGTCGAGTCCCGGTCGAGTCCCGGTCGACTGATACGCACATGCACAAAACTGTGCATGTCGGTCGAGTGCCGGTCGACTGCCGGTCGACCGGTCACTGTGAATTTCTGAAAAATCAGAATTCACAGAACCTGGAAAATTTTGGGTTTGGTTTTGGGTCTTGGATAAAATGTTTTGGTCTTGAAAAATCATAGAGTATGAGCATGTGTCATACTACTAACAAGGTAAAATACTTGGTAAAAATTCTTTTGATAAAAACCTAATTTCCATGAAATGTTTTTCCAAACCTTTATCAAATACAAAAACAAGATATTTGAGTCCATTTAAAAGCATAGTGTGTATGGATATGATCCACTCCACAATCAATATGAAATATCTATGTTTTTGAAATCTAGTATACAACTTGGTTTTGGTTAAAGAATATACATGATAGAAATACCAAAAACCAACAAATATTTTGTCTCAAAGAAAAATCTTTTTCTAAAATAAAAGTTCGTTTCTAAAAACAAAATCTTTTATGAAATCAATTAAATCAAGAGTTCTATCAAGAGTGTGTGTGTGTGATATAACTTGAGCAATCCACCAACTATCTATCCTTTACATTTTTACTAAAACAAAAATACAAATTCTATACCTAGACACAAGTCTTCAACTTCTTGAAGTCTTCCCTTGAAGGCTTCTCATCTTCTTGACTTGGTCCAAGCTTGATCCAAAAAACTCCTTGGATCACCACATGCAAGCTCCAAATCTTGTTCTTTAATCCTTTGTTGAGCTATGCACCTACTAAGATCTTGATCATGAATCTGTCACTAATTAGCACAAGATCATTAGTAACTATAACTACATGAGTTGATCATCATCAAAACTAGGGTGAAGGGCCTTTGGGCCAACAATCTCCCCTTTTTGATGATGACAAAACTCATGGAGTTATATATGCATGGATTAAAGTAAAGCTTCAAAGAAGCTCCCCCTTAACTCATGCATAATAAATAAGCAATAGATATTCAATGAAGTACATAAAAATGTATGCAAATGAATGCACAAAAATGCACAAATCTTTTTCTCAAACTTTATATTATTTTTTTATTTGGTATGCATGAGTAAAAACACAAGTCAAAATCTTTCTCCCCCTTAAGTAAGGAACAAATACTTCTCCCCCTTAAGGAAATCATGCATATAACTCAAATACTTCTCCCCCTTTTGTCAATCATCAACAAAGGGTTCAAAGTAAAAAATACATCAAACAAATTTTTCTCCCCCTTTTTGTCAAAAACAAAGAAATCAAGGAGGGATATAGACAAATCAATCAATAAAATTTATATGCGATATAAATTCATGAAGAGGAAGACGTTAAGTTAGCTTCCCGACACATATACATTACATGAAAGAGGGATGACAAGCCCTAATTCACATAACGTATAATATGTCATGCATAAGAGGAGATGTGAAGCTCCCCCTACACACGTATATCATATAAAGAAGAGTTGTCAATCTCCTCAATTTATAATATACTCAACATGAATCTATATGTAAGAGAGATGTTAAGCTCTCCTTGCATATAGACAATACAAATCAAAAATTTTGAATTTTTCTTATGAAAGCAAAATTTTGAAATATCTTAAAAATACAATATTTTCTTTTAAGGTACCAAATGTAGAACAACCAAATTTTGAATTTTGATACCAATTATGAAATACAATGCATAAGCTTGAAGATAAATAAGATTTGAAGTAAGCTTAGCATTAACAACTTTGTGCTTAAAAATATAAGAGTCAATTTTAGCTAAAGCACAAGTACAAATCATATATATGTATGAGAAGAGTATATCAATTGAAGTAGATACATACATATATGAAAGAACAAAATATGAGTATATACAACAAGAGTCAAATTGATATCAATTGAAAATATCCAATGATACCAATTGAAAAGTAAGCATAAGTGTATACATCATATAATCTACCATATGAAGAATTCGAACTAGTTAAATGAACTTGTTTTAAGA
Source organism: Agave tequilana (assembly GCA_038442645.1). Lineage (NCBI taxonomy): Eukaryota > Viridiplantae > Streptophyta > Magnoliopsida > Asparagales > Asparagaceae > Agave > Agave tequilana. Next base: position 23,176 of record JAVJIF010033074.1, read on the forward strand.
ACTAGTACGAGATCCTTCCATCAAGGAATAAGTTAAAAAGTTTTTCATGAAAGATCAATGAAACACAAGGCACTAAAAAGCACTCTATCCATAAAGTCCATATCAAAAAGAAGTGAGTGTGATAGTGTTATGTGAAACATGGTATCATGAAAGTTGCAATAAAACTCAATATTCCTTAAAATCATAAATTTTGAAAATACGAAAATCATTACAAATTTTAATATATGAAAATCATCAAAATTATATTTCATAGCATATGTATGTTTTGACAAGACATTAAGTATACATACATATCCCCAAAATACAATTGAGTCCTTATAAATAGATTTGCATGAAAAGCAAATGACTCAAGAGGTATCCATGTATATCTTAATGTTTTGGCAAAATAACCATATACATGAAATGAAATCACATGATCAAAACATAAATCCAATTGGGAATACAAGTTTAAGAATGTAATGATCATCAACACAAGGCTATACTAGTACATCTAATAGGCACAAATAAGCATTCAACCCAATCATATATAGATTTATTTGTGGTCCATAAGGTGTACAAGTATAAATCCAAGTGTTGACAAATACTAACATCTAAACTAATATTCAATACAATGTAGCATCAAAAATTTTGAAATCACAAAAGAATTTATCCATAAAAATAGAATCATGTGCAATACTTGAAGAATAGATAACTAGTTTAAATAAATTTTTGACAAACTAGTTAAAGATCCTTCATAAATAAAAAATCATATGTTTTTCATGAATATACTAAATACATAAAAGTTCAAGCACTCATATTCCATAAAGCTCCAAATTATATATTTTCTTAAAGATAGAGTGTTCAAAGTTTATGTAAATAGTATCCACATGAAAATAGTCATTGAAGCCAAAAACGATCATAAGTCAAAATTTTTTTTTTAACAACAAATCATGAAAAATCATTTTTCACTAAAATCAACAATTTTCATGGTATATGTATGGTTTATACAAATCTAACAATATGCATACATATCCCAAAAATAAAAGAGTCTATTAAATGTTTGCATGAAGGCAAGAGACTCACGGGTATACATGTATATTTATTAGATTTGAATTAAACACCCATATACATGAAGTAAATCACAAAAAAATAATTGGCAAAAACATGTATAAAAGAGAATCATCAAAACTAGATTATACACATGCATAGAGTGGATACAAGTGAGCATGAAGTTCAATCATATATGAGTCAATTGTAATTCACTATGTGTACATGTATAGATACAAGTTTGAAATATTCTACATCTAAGCATGTAAATACCACATGAAGCACAAATCAAACAGAATCATGAACATGCTATGAATGTATGAAATAAGTAAAAGCATGTATATAAATAAAATAGGAGTTTAGAGGTTGTTACCAACTCCAAAGCTCCAAATATGGTGGTTGTCCCACCAAGCTCCTTGATAGTGATGCAACCAAGTGTATGTCCATCATGTCCATTGCAACCACTACCAAGGTACCAACCTTCTCACGTTTTGTGAGATCCCACACCTACATCAAAATCAAAAGGTGGGGGTTTTGGTACCCATGTTTTCTTGGGTCCTTTGGGTTAGCATTGTTGTAAGGAACCCAAAATTATTATACTTAGCAAAATATAGATATGGTTTCTTATCAAAACAATATTTTGCTAGATGGCCTTTGCGGCCACAATATGTACAAATGTACACCTTAGCATGATGCTTATGAGTGTGATTGTGATCGTGTTGTGCATCATAAGCATGAGCATGATGTGTATGTGCATGAGCATGTGGAGTTTGTTTCTTGGGAAACATGGACTCCAATCTAGTATGTTTAAATGCACAAGAGTTCAAAGTTGAACTCAAATTATTCATTTTATTTTTCAAGTTCTTAATCTCATTAGTAGTGGCATGAAAAGCATGATGAGATGAAGAATCATTTTCTTTTTCTTCTTAGCAACAAAATCTTTTTCTTTTTCAATAAATTTTCTTTTCAAAGTAATATTTTCTTGAAAGATATTTTCTTTTGTTTTTCCACCAAGTCAATCTTTTCTTTCAAAGTATTGTTTCCTTCACACAAAATACTCAATTTAGAAAATAAGGAAACATTCTCATTTTTCAAATTTTCTTTTTCTTTTTCTAAACATGCAAGTTTATTTCTAAAAGAATCATTTTCTACATGCATGCAATCAATGTTCTTTTTCAAAATCTTGTTATCTTTTTCTAAGCATGCAATGTTATCTCTAAAAGAGTCTTGTTCTATATGCATGCAAGCAAGTTCCTTTTTCAAATTTTTGTTATTCCTTTTAAGCATGTCATATTTTTCAAGTATAAGATGACAAAAGGTAGTGAGCTCATCATATGACATGTTCTCATCATCGGATTCGGAATTTACCTCAAGGGGGTCATCCCCTTGGACCATGTAGCACTTGTTGGAGGTGTCGCTTCCAACATCCGAATCACTCCCCGCAAGGTATTGTTCATTTTCGCCAAGGGAGATGAGGGTGTTCCATACTACAAAAGCCATATCAATATTAGAAACCCTAGATAGATAATCATCATTTAGGGTTGATTTAAGAGCATGAAGGGCTTTTGTATTAGCCTCAAGATTCTTACCATCTATACAATAAGCATTATTAGTAGTGGCAAGATATACATTATAACCTAGGGCTTTGAGGAATAATGACATCTTAACTTTCCAAATGTGGATGTTAAGAATATCAAAAGTGGGTGGTGACATAAAGTCCATGGTGAGGTGTGTGTGTGTACAACAAATATTGTGATTAGCCCAAATGAAGGATCTTTAACTCTTAGGTTGTTAGACCCTTATCAAGAGCACTAGCTCTGATACCAATTGTAAGATCACCTAGAGGGGGGTGAATAGGTGATGGCTAATCTAATGGTCACTTGTGAACAAATAATGCGGAATTAAAATTAAGTAGACCAAATTAAAATTTCTTTAATTAAACACTTATGTATAACTCAAGAGTGTTGCCGAATTCCCCTTGCGAGGCTCTGGACAAGCTCCCCTAGATTCCCCTTGAATGGGTTGAGGTGCCGCGTTGGCTCTCTTGGTTGAATACTAGTGTTAACAACAATCCCACGCAATTATATATCAATTAAGCACAAGGGAATATATCATGCATATATAAGATGAACACAATAAATTGAATGCAAGATATAAAATAGAGACAAAGAGAGAGAGAGGGAAGAGTAAGCAATCGCAAACACAAAGGGTTTGTTTCGAGGTTCGAGCACACTTGCTCTACATCCCCGCCTTCGACACACGAAGGGTTTCCACTATGCAAGATCCCACCGGATCTCTCCTCGGTGCCGTACACCTACAAACCCTCGGACTCCCAAGTCCCGTACACACGCAAGTCCACCGACTCGCCGAGGCCGTACCTCTAACCACCAAGAGTTCACAGCCGAACTCCAACCACCAACAACGAGCACACTTGCCCGTTTCCTCAAATACAAAGAAAAGATCTCTTTGATGATCACAACACTTGATCACCTAAAGAGCACTCTCACTACAACACACCTATAAGAATATCTAGCAATGGAAAGCTCAAGTGTGTGGTGAGAAAAAGGAAAGAAAGCTTTGTTGGAAAACACAAGAAATCACTAAAACACTCTCTTGATAAAAACTCTTCCTTTTGATTGGAAGTATTTGCACTAAAATCTTGTAGAGAAACTCCTCTAAAAGTGTCTGAAAAACAGCTCAAGAAGTCTCCTAAATGTTAACCTCAAAACAGATGACAAAAACCCTTTATATAGGCTGCCCAGAAAAAGAGCCGTTGGGGTTCTGTCAGAGCTGGCGGTCGACCGCCGGTCGACCGGCCAACGGTCATTTTTCTGACCGTTGCAGCCACCGGTCGACTGGTGAGTCGACCGATCTTCTGGAATGAACTGTCGGTCGACCGGTTCGGTCGACTGGCAATTTCCAGAGAGCAACAGGTTTGGGTCGGTCGAGTCCCGGTCGAGTCCCGGTCGACTGATACGCACATGCACAAAACTGTGCATGTCGGTCGAGTGCCGGTCGACTGCCGGTCGACCGGTCACTGTGAATTTCTGAAAAATCAGAATTCACAGAACCTGGAAAATTTTGGGTTGGTTTTGGGTCTTGGATAAAATGTTTTGGTCTTGAAAAATCATAGAGTATGAGCATGTGTCATACTACTAACAAGGTAAAATACTTGGTAAAAATTCTTTTGATAAAAACCTAATTTTCCATGAAATGTTTTTCCAAACCTTTATCAAATACAAAAACAAGATATTTGAGTCCATTTAAAAGCATAGTGTGTATGGATATGATCCACTCCACAATCAATATGAAATATCTATGTTTTTGAAATCTAGTATACAACTTGGTTTTGGTTAAAGAATATACATGATAGAAATACCAAAAACCAACAAATATTTTGTCTCAAAGAAAAATCTTTTTCTAAAATAAAAGTTCGTTTCTAAAAACAAAATCTTTTATGAAATCAATTAAATCAAGAGTTCTATCAAGAGTGTGTGTGTGTGATATAACTTGAGCAATCCACCAACTATCTATCCTTTACATTTTTACTAAAACAAAAATACAAATTCTATACCTAGACACAAGTCTTCAACTTCTTGAAGTCTTCCCTTGAAGGCTTCTCATCTTCTTGACTTGGTCCAAGCTTGATCCAAAAAACTCCTTGGATCACCACATGCAAGCTCCAAATCTTGTTCTTTAATCCTTTGTTGAGCTATGCACCTACTAAGATCTTGATCATGAATCTGTCACTAATTAGCACAAGATCATTAGTAACTATAACTACATGAGTTGATCATCATCAAAACTAGGGTGAAGGGCCTTTGGGCCAACAGTTGGTACTTCACATAAGGCGTGCCGTCCACCCACGCAGTGAAGAGTTGGATATCTCGATGGAGCATTTGATCTTCTGGTGCGAAGATAGTTGAGCTTACAGGGAGACTCTTTATTCGAGGGGGGATTGTTGGGATTTGGGTCGAACAAATAGTCCCACATCGGCTAGATGTGGGGATGGTCTTGGGAATATAAGGATTTGGGCAACTCCACCTAAAAGGCTAGTCTTTTGGGATGGAGCCCTGAGTCCTTCAGAAATGGCTGGAGAAACATCTAGTGGGAGTGATTCTTTCATAGTAAAGAACATTCAGAATGTTCATCACATGAAGATAGATGTGGTGAAGTTTGATAGCATAAAAAATTTTAGATTGTGGAAATGCAAGGTAATAGATGCGCTAAATGCGTAGAATTTGAAGGATACTCTTGAGCTTCAAGAGAGACCTGCAAAATTAGATGAGAAATTTTGGAAGAAGATGAATAGGATGGTGTGTGGCGTCGTTAGGTCTTACTTAACATAAGATCTAAAGTATGATGTGATGAATGAGACTTATGCGAAGTTGATTTGGGAGATTCTAGCGAGCAAGTACTTGACAAAGAGTGTCAAGAACCGCTTGCATTTGAAGAGGAGTGTAACGCCCCCGATCCGCGAGCACGGAGACATTACTGTGACGTATATACGTAAACTAAAAATTCCCTCACATATACATGCTAAGCATCAGTATAGGTAAGAATCATGTTGACCCAAGGTTACAATCAACCGGTTTTTGAGTTTTGATGATTACAAAACATATATAGTTATTTGTACTAATCATTTTTTGGTGTTTAAGTGTGTTTCAGGGTTATAAGGATTCATGAAGTGTTCTTCCCTAACGGAGGGTTGTTTTGACTCAAGTTGGTTCATTTTGGGTTCAAAGTATCAAGCTATTCAAAGATCACATATGGAGAAGCCCACTTGAAGACTTTGTAGTCACCTAGAACCTATGTAGGACTTAGTTTGTTAAAGAATGAGGTTGTGTTAAGTTGGCTCAAGAAAACACACACACCTTCCAAAATACGGTTTTTATTTTTGGTATTTGATTTAAGTTCATGCTTTGATTTCTATACATGACTAAATTTTTATAAATTTTATATCTTGTTTATATCATGTATACCAACCTTTATAGCATGATACTTAATCATATATCCTTAAAAAATTAATTTGAAAATTTTTCAAAGTTCAAAAATTGTCCTATAATGTTTTTTGTTTCAGGCCTGACGGTCGACCGGGCCGGTCGACCAGTCCATTCCAGGCCTGACCGGTCGACCGGGCCGGTCGATCGAGCCTTGTGATCAGGGCGTGCATGTTTTGTGCACGTCTGTCGGTCGACCGACCGGTCGACCGACTGGAAGCACCTTGCTCTCTATTTTTGGTCGGTCGACCGGGTCAGTCGACCGACAGTACTAAGTGAAAAATTTCTTTGGCTGCCGGTCGACCGAGCGGTCGACCGAGTCCAACAATTACTTTGCCAATTGGACTGTCGGTCGACCGGGCTGGTCGACCGACAGCTGCCAGCAGCCATAACGGATACTTTTTAGAGATTTCTCTCTATGATTTGGTTGGGATTCGTATGGCAGCTAGTTCTGAAATTTTGGGGGCTATTTTCTGACCTAATAAGCTAGTTATAATCATGTTTTGATCTCCTCTAATCCCTATAAATTGAGGGAATTGGTCACTTACAAAACACAAGAAAAATACCTAGTTTTTATGTTTTCAAAAGAAAGAAAAAGTTTTCAAAAGCTCTCAATTCTCTTTGTGCAATCTTGGTTACTTATTTTCAGTTATTTTTCAAGCAAATTTTCTTCACAACTGAATTTGTTTTCTCACTACACTTCTTGAGCCAAATATCCTCCTCATTCTATAAGGGAGTTGTAAAGAGAAGTTTGTGATCTCTTGTTGATCACTTGGTACTTATTCCTTCTTGTGTTGAGATCCCTCTTCGGAGAGGATTGTAATTGGTTGAGTTCGGTACTCCGGTCTTCGGTAGACCTTTGTAATTCCTTGATGGATATAGTGGAAACCCTTCACGGCGGTGAAGGCGGGGAGTAGAGCGGTGGCTCAAACTTCGAAACAAATCCTTTGTGTTTGCGATTGATTTCCATTTTTGCCTCTTTATTGCTTTACAATTCTTTCTTGTGATAGATCTTGTGTGCATTTCATTATTGGATCCATTTCATTTCTTCCTAAATTGTCGATCAATACTCACACAACAAGATTGCAATATGCACCTCAAACTCTTATCTAGAGGAATCACGAAGAAGGAGTTCAGAGCCCTTCACCGGGTATTCGGCTTCTAGTCTTATTTTGGGTAATCATTGCATCATATATTCATATTTGTTTAAAAAGATCATTAGATTAGCATTAACACCTATTCACCCCCCTCTAGGTGTTTTTCAATTGATATCAGAGCTTTGGTCTCTAGGCTCTTGGCTTAACAACCTTAGAGAGATCCTTTATTGCTAATCATAATATTCATTTTTTTCATTCTCATTCTATTAGTAAAAATGGCCGAAGGAATTAAAACCCCACCAAAGTTTGATGGCCTTAACTTTCCCTTTTGGAAGGTTAAGATGATCGTATTTTTGCAATCCCTAGGAAGCCGGGTTGCAAAGGCGGTGACCAAACCATTTAGTGCACCCACCGGTGATGAGGACACTTGATCCGATATTGACACAAAAGAGTTTGATGCTAATGCTAGGGCACACTATACCTTACTTCAAGCCCTTAGTGATGATGATATCTCTAGAGTTATTCATTGCAAATCCGCACATGAGATTTGGACTCACTTGTTTGTCACTCATGAGGGAACCTCACAAGTTAAGAGGGCAAAAATAGACCTTCTTCGTTCCGAATATGAAAATTTTTCTATGCAAGAGAATGAAACCATAGATGATATGGTTACTAAATTTACAAAGATTACTAATGGACTTTCCTCTTTAGGTGATGCTATTGACAACGACCAAAAGGTGAGGAAGATCATCCGTGCACTTTCTCCATCTTGGGAAGTCAAAGCCACTACCTTGAAGGAATTAAATGACAAAGAAGAGATGGAGCTTATAGGTCTCATTGGGAACCTCAAGACCCATGAGATGGAAAGAAAAGCAAGAGAAGAAATGGCTCCTTCCAAGAAGAAAGTTATTGCCTTCAAGAATTATTCCACATGCTCCGACGAAGATGATGGAGAAGAAGATGATGAAGAGCTTTCTCTTCTTGTAAAGAACGTTCGACGAATGTACAACAAGGCAAAGTTTCAAAATAGAAAGAAATGACAAGCTAAAGAAGAGAAGAAAATCACTTGTTTCAATTGCCAAAAGCCGGGTCACATTGTTGCGGAATGTCCGAAAAGAGAAAAACCCTCCACCTCAAAGAAGTCATCTAAAAAGAAAGCATTAAAGGCTACTTGGGATTCCGAGAGTGAATCCGAGGAGGAAGTCAAGACCGCCAATATGTGCTTCATGACAAATGAAAGCACAAGCAAGGTAACTCCCAGTACTCCCATTGATTGTGAGCTTTCCATGGATGAACTAGGAGAAGCTTTTGAAGAACTTTCACATAACTATGATTTTCTTAAAAAGAAATATTTGAAAATGAAAAAGGAAAATGAATCTCTAAATCATAAAGTTTTCACTCTTTCAAAAGAAAACGATGAATTGCTTTCAACTCTTGTTTCTACATAAAAGGATTTTGACAACTATAAAATTTCATGCAAAGGTAAATTTTCACAAATTGATGAAAATGAGATCTCCATGCTTAAAGAGAAAATTGATTCATTAGGAGTCGTTTTGAAAAAAATGTGAATTTGATAAGAATAGACTAGAGGCTATGTTTCTTAAGAAACAAGCCCCTAAGAAACATTCACATGCTATTCATATTCATGTTCATAAATCACAACCTTTACATCATGCCAAACACCCTAAACATGCCCATACTCCACACATACATCATGCATACATGTATGGTAAAGTATTTTTATGCACTTATTGTGGCCGTAAAATTCATTTAGTTAGATTTTGCTATAATAGACTTAATGCTTCACTTAATAATATTTGGGTTCGGAATACTAACTTTTAAGGACCCAGAAAATTTGGGTGCCAAAGTCAACGAATTTGTTAAATGATGTAGGTACCTTCCAAGGCCCAACGACGTAAAGGATTGTGGTATCTTGATTGTGGTTGCTCAAGGCACATGACTTGGGATATCAACAACTTTGCAACCCTATCAAGATACCATGAAGGTGGCACCGTCACCTTCAGAGATGATGTCAAGGGAAAAATCATCGGTATTGGTAATGTTAAACTTGGTACATCCCCTTTAATAGAAAATGTTATTTTAGTTGATGGCCTCAAGCATAATCTCTTGAGTGTTAGTCAACTTTGTGATAAAGGTTTTGATATTGTTTTTGATAATTTAGCTTGTAAAGTTATTGATAGAGTCCTACACATGCATATTTTTCAGTTTTCGTAAAAGCAATGTATACATGATTGACATGTCTAATATGTTTTGTAATGCTACTTGTTTGAAAGCCCTCGGTGATAACTCTTGGTTGTGGCACAGAAGATTAGGCCACATTTCTTTTGACCATCTATCTAGAATAAACAACAAGGAAATGGTAAAAGGTATTCCTTGCTTGAACTTTGAAAAGGACCGCGTTTGCGACGCGTGCCAACTTGGGAAACAAACCAAGTCCTCTTTCAAGTCAATCAAGGATATCATGACATCACGTCCCTTGGAGTTGATCCATATGGATTTGTTTGGTCCTACTCAAACCAAAAGTCTAAGTGGGAATCGGTTTGCTTTTATTTTAGTTGATGATTTCTCGCGTCTTATATGGGTTTTCTTTTTAGAGCACAAAAATCAAGCCTTTTCATATTTTTAAGCCTTTAAGAAAAGAGTTGAAAAGGAAAAAGATTCTTCTATCTGAAGAATAAGAAGTGATAGAGGTGGTGAATTCAATAACCAACGCTTTACCACTTTTTGTGAAGAACATGGAGTTAAGCATGAACTATCTTGTCCTAGAACTCCACAACAAAATGGAGTCATTAAGAGAAAAAATCGGACATTACAAGAGATGGCTAGGACAATGATTAATGAATATGGTCTCCCTCATTATTTATGGGCCGAGGCCGTTAACACATCTTTTTATATATCAAATAGAGTTTTCCTATGCAAAAATACTTCAAAAATATCTTTTGAGATCTATTTTTCTAAAAAGCCAAATGTTTCTTACTTTAAGGTTTTCGGTTGTAAATGTTTTGTTTTGAATACTAAAGATAATTTAGGTAAATTTGATGCAAAGTTTTATGAAGCAATTTTTGTTGGTTATTCAAATAATAGTAAAGCTTATAGAGTTTTCAATAAGTCATCTTTGACTATTGAAGAATCTATACATATAAAGTTTGAGGAATCTAATGTGTTTGTTAAGAATGTTGTAGAAATAGATTCTTTAAATGAAGACATGGAGAGAGCTACTTTAAAGGACTCACCTACCATTGAAGACATGCCAAAGGATGATGAAAGAAATGAACTTCAAGAAAATGAGATTCAAGGAAATGAAATTCAAGAAGTTGAAGTGGAGCCTACTCAACCTCGTCCAAAAGATTGGAGATACAATCTACATCATCCCAAGGATCTTATTATAGGTGAAGTATCTAAAGGGGTAACTACTCGTTCTAAACTTCATGACCTTTGTGGGCACTATGCTTTTATTTCTCACTTTGAACCCAAGAACATCCTCGAAGTCGAGGGCGACTCATATTGGTTGCTAGCCATGCAAGAGGAGCTCAATCAATTCAAGCACAACCAAGTTTGGCATCTTGTTCCTAGGCCCCACGATAGACCAACAATGGTACTAAGTGGATCTTTAAGAACAAGTTGGATGAGTCGGGAAATGTTATTAGGAATAAAGCTAGGTTAGTTGCCCAAAGTTACACTCAAGTCGAAGGTATCGATTTTGAGGAAACTTTTGCACCCGTAGCACGGCTTGAAGCCAAACGGATGACACTTGCATTTGCTACTTATAAAGATTTTAAGCTTTTTCAAATGGATGTAAAAAGTGCTTTCTTAAATGGATTTATTGAAGAGGAGGTATATGTTGAACAACCCCTGGGTTTGTTGATCCTACACATCCTGATTTTGTTTTCAAACTTGACAAAGCTCTTTATGGTTTAAAACAAGCCCCTAGGGCCTGGTATGAAAAACTTTCTTCTTTTCTAATTTCTAATGGTTTTAAGAAAGAAAAAATAGATACTACTTTGTTTACCAAACATGTTGAAAATGATATACTTATAGTTTAAATTTATGTGGATGATATCATATTTGGTTCTACTAATGAAAAGCTTTGCCAAACTTTTGAATCATGCATGAAGGAAGAATTCGAGATGTCTATGATGGGTGAGCTTAACTACTTCCTTGGACTCCAAATCAAGCAAACGAAGGATGGGATCTTCATCAATCAAGCCAAGTACACGAAGGAACTAATCAAGAGATTTGGGCTTGAAGGGGCTAAAACAAGCAAAACTCCATGACAACTATCACTAAGCTTGACAAAGATGAACAAGGTACAAGTATAGATATTAAGCTTTATCGTAGCATGATTGGTAGCTTGTTGAATTTGACGGCTAGTAGGCCGGACATTATGTTTTCTGTATGTCTTTGTGCTCGATTTCAGTCGTGTCCTAAAGAGTCCCATTTGGTTGCGGTAAAACGCATTATTAGATACCTTAAGGGCACAATTGAAATGGGTTTGTGGTATCCGAAGACCGAACAATTTTCCATGACGAGTTTTTCGGATGCCGACTATGCGGGTTGTAGAGTGGATAGGAAGAGTACAAGTGGAACATGTCAATATCTTGGTAATTGTCTTGTTTTTTGGTCTTCCAAAAAGCAAAATTTGGTAGCCCTCTCAACCGCCGAGGCGGAGTATGTTGCGGCCGGAGCTTGTTGTGCACAAGTTCTTTGGATGAAACATACTCTCCTTGACTATGATTTGCATTTTGACCATATTAAAATATTTTGTGATAATAATAGTACTATTCATATGACTAAAAATGCAAATCAACATAGTAAAACTAAGCACATTGACATTCGGTATCACTTTCTTAGAGATCATTATGAGAAAGGTAATATTGATATTGATTATGTTTCTACCGATTTTCAACTTGCCGATATTTTTACAAAACCACTAGACTATGCTAGATTTTCCTTTATTTGTGGTGAATTGAATATTTGTGTTATGGAATCTTGAAGAAAATTTTTTTTAACCAAGTTTACCCTTTTTGATGTATGACAAAAAGGGGGAGAAAAAGTTAGCTTATTTTGAGTTTTAACACTTTGGAGTTATGCATTTTGAGTTTTGGTTTTGAGCTAAGAAGTTTGAGAAATGTGCTTTGTATCCCTATGTGGTTTTGAGTTAAGAAGTTTGAGCAGTGTGTTTTGTATCCCTATGTTTTCTTTTTTTTTTTTTATGCCAAAATTCTTAGGTTCTATCTATTATGTATATAGCCATTCATTTATACATATAGCCATTCATTTATACATAGCATGATTTGAGGGGGGAGCTTCCAAGCTCTTTTCCCATATTTTTTAAATAACTCATATGTATTGTCATCATCAAAAAGGGGGAGATTGTTGGCCCAAGGTTACAATCAACCGGTTTTTGAGTTTTGATGATTACAAAACATATATAGTTATTTGTACTAATCATTTTTTGGTGTTTAAGTGTGTTTCAAGGTTTAAGGATTCATGAAGTGTTCTTCCCTAAAGGAGGGTTGTTTTGACTCAAGTTGGTCCATTTCGGGTTTAAAGTATCAAGCTATTCAAAGATCACATATGGAGAAGCCCACTTGAAGACTTTGTAGTCACCTAGAACCTATGTAGGACTTAGTTTGTTAAAGAATGAGGTTGTGTTAAGTTGGCTCAAGAAAACACACACACACCTTCCAAAATACTGTTTTTATTTTTGGTATTTGATTTAAGTTCATGCTTTGATTTCTATACATGACTAAATTTTTTATAAATTTTATATCTTGTTTATATTATGTATACCAACCTTTATAGCATGATACTTAATCATATATCCTTACAAAATTAATTTGAAAATTTTTCAAAGTTCAAAAATTGTCTTATAATGTTTTATGTTTCAGGCCTGACGGTCGACTGGGCCGATCGATCGGTCCATTCCAGGCCTGGCCGGTCGACCGGGCCGGTCGACCGAGCCTTGTGATCAGGGCGTGCATGTTTTGTGCACGTCTATCGGTCGACCCATCGGTCGACCGACTGGAAGCACCTTGCTCTCTGTTTTTGGTCGGTCGACCGGGTCAGTCGACCGACAGTACTAAGTGAAAATTTTCTTTGGCTGCCGGTCGATCAAGCGGTCGACTGAGTCAAACGGCTACTTTGCCAATTGGACTGTCGGTCGACCGGGCCGGTCGACCGACAGCCGCCAGCAGCCATAACGACTACTTTTTAGAGATTTCTCTCTATGATTTGGTTGGGATTCGTGTGGCAGCTGGTTCTGAAATTTTGGGGGCTATTTTCTGACCTAATAAGCTAGTTATAATCATGTTTTGATCTCCTCTAATCCCTATAAATAGAGGGATTGGTCACTTACAAAACACAAAAAAAAAACCTAGTTTTCAAGTTTCCAAAAGAAAGAAAAAGTTTTCAAAAGCTCTCAATTCTCTTTGTGCATTCTTGATTACTTATTTTCAGTTATTTTTCAAGCAAATTTTCTTCACAACTGAATTTATTTTCTCACTACACTTCTTGAGCCAAATATCCTCCTTATTCTATAAGGAAGTTGTAAAGAGAAGTTTGTGATCCCTTGTTGATCACTTGGTACTTGTTCCTTCTTGTGTTGAGATCCCTCTTCGGTAGAGGATTGTAATTGGTGGAGTTCGATACTCCGGTCTTCGGTAAACCTTTGTAATTCCTCGGTGGATATAGTGGAAACCCTTCACGGCGGTGAAGGCGGGGAGTAGAGCGGTGGCTCGAACCTCGAAACAAATCCTTTGTGTTTGCGATTGATTTCCATTCTTGCCTCTTTATTGCTTTACAATTCTTTCTTGTGATAGATCTTGTGTGCACTTCATTATTGCATCCATTTCATTTCTTGCTAAATTGTCGATCAATACTCATACAACAAGATTGCAATACACATCTCAAACTCTTATCTAGAGGAATCACGAGGAAGGAGTTCAGAGTCCTTCACCGGGTATTCGGCTTCTAGTCTTGTTTTAGGCAATCGTTGCATCATATATTCATACTTGTTTAAAAAGATCATTAGAATAGCATTAACACCTATTCACGCCCCCTCTAGGTGTTTTTCAAATCAGAGTACGAAAGTACGTGGACCATTATATATTCCAACTTTGAGTACATTTATAAAGTTATCACAGATTCGACACAATATTACAAGAATATTATATAACCGATAGGTGCAAATGCGAGAATACTAAGAGATATATAATTATGAATAGTATATAATAAGCTCACAAATTACTAAAAGGAAACTCAGGAGACAAGGATGGGGGCTTGGAAGGATGGGGCTCCAGACGGTCTGCCGAAAATCCAGCCTCCTCTGCGCATCTTTGATCAGCAACCAACAGAATTCACATGCTCCAAGCTTCGGGATATGTACATGCAGGTCCAGGAGAGTCAGAACTCTCCAATGGGTGGTGTGGTGAATGCCAAATGGCTTGCATGGATAAGCACACGTATATCGATAAATTCAAATCAAAGAGCATGTATTGAAAATCATGTCATAAGCACACGCATGCAGGAGCAGGTAAGGAGGTAGAAAGTAAAGTAAATATGATAAAATCAGTTACCGATTCATGAGATTAGTATGTCAATGGAATAATTCAAACAAGGAAACCCTCACACACACACGTCACTGTATCCTGAGTTTATATAACGTGTATTGTCTCCTAAATTAAGAAAACGTTATAAAACTGATAGAAAATTGATAAAACCAATAATACCGAATACAAGAAATACCATCTATACAAGCTCAGATTACGGCTTCATGAGACTAGTAAGTTAAAGGAATAATCCAAATAAGAAAACCCTCATCTATATACCTTTATCATATGTCGCCGTAATCCGAGTGTATATAACACGAATTGCAAAGCAGCATGATGAATTATTGATTAGCACTTTCTTATTATTATTACTCATCCTACCCATATATATCTTAGTATGTGCCCTAGCGTCCCAACACACATATATCCATATATGAGTAAGCTGAGATTGTTATTGAAAACTGATAATGAAATCGATGGGTTATGTTTACAGTGGGTCCCATACATATAAGGGACCATAGACTAGGATGCTCCAGTGCTGACCTAGAACTTGTCACTAGAGAAAATAGGAAGGTGGGTCATATATTATGCTCATTCAGAAATGTAACAGAAGTAGGGAGCCAGCGCTTCCCTCGGAACACCTGGAGGCCCTCAGGTAGAACCGAAAGTTTGAGTTGCACAACATATTTAATAACACTGTAAATATATTCACTACTTGAAATCCATCAGTTTTCCCCTACCTGATATAAGTTATCATTTTTATAGTTTATTATTATGTAATTATCACATTACGGGAATAGCAGGAGCATGACAGGTTTAGAAATTATAGGAGTACATAAATACAAGAAATAAAAGTCACTGTATATAAATACAGGATAGCAAGACAGGATTTCTTAAATATGATAATCACAAGGCAAGCAGTAATGTGTCAGGTGGCAGGTGATAAGTAATATCAAACAGGTGCCAGGTGATAACAAACAGGAGTCAGGTATCAAGTAATAGCATGTGGATATCACTATCATATATTTTAATGCAGGAAAATAATACTGATACAGAAGATCGGTACGAATACAATAAATGATACTGATGCAGGGATCAGTACGAGTACAAGAAAACGATACAGTTAGGAAAACAGTATAAATACAAGTTTCAAACTCTTCACAACCATCAAGGAAAGAATAATTGTAGAATTATCAAGTAGACAAGTAGGCATGCAAGCAGCTTATATTCAAGCGAAGCTAAGCAGGCTAGAGCGAAGCTAACGTACAACACTAGACACCATCACGTTCGGCGTGGTTACCACTCACGGCACGGTTAAATGCATACGACTGAGTGAGCATTTGAACGCCGTTCTACTGCGTGTGGCGAAGCCGTGCTCACAGCATAATTACGCACGAACGGAGTTAGCAGTAAAGCATTGAGCGCTAGATCCGGCTACCAGGCATAGATAGAAGACCTGACAGTCTGAAGCACTCCTCTTTCGAGGGAGTGGATGAGAAGCCCGTAAAGGCTGAAGGGCCAGAAGGCCAAGTAGATACCTGCAAGTGTTAGTATCAAATACATGCATGTAAACACGATAATCACTAGCTATCAGAAGAGTAGTGAAGCCGAAAGATGAGGAAGGTAGGGATAAGGTAAGCAAGCAATCAAGCGGAGCTAGACAAACTGGAGCGAGGCTAACGCACAGCGCTAAACACTATCACGCCCGACGTAGTTACCGCTCAAGGCAAAGCCACGATAATGTACAGCAATCGCTCGCGGCGTAACCACACTTGGATGGAGTTAGCGATAGAGTGCTGAGGGCTAGGCTTGCCTACCAGGCAGAGCATTAGGGTCCGGAGGCTAAACACAACCCGAAGGTTGGGTATAGAAAGCCCGGAGGCTGAGCGCAGCTCGGACGCTAGGTATAATACCTGCTCGAGATGTTAGTACCATATAAGCACACATATCAACATGATAACGACTAGTCTATCGTGAAGTGGTGAAGCCGGAAGGCTGAGTGTAGAGCCCGGAGGCCGAGTAGATAGCCTGGAGGCTAACGACCACGAAGGGTCGGCCATATATGGTATAAAGCAGTAAAAAAAATACATCACAGGCATGATACATGTACAAGAAGTAAATTATCCTAGTACAAGCATTTATCGTAGGTATAGTACATATACAGTTTAGGGTACTTGGCTACATACAAATACAATCACATGGTACAATACAAAATACAAAATACAAGCGGGGTTATAAATACATGAATCTCCGAAATACACTCAACCCGTCGAAGCAGGGAGACCCAATAATAGGCGAGGGCACTCACCTATAAATATCTGAAAACACTACAATTTTTGAAATTCCAAACACTCGTGACACGACCCGCGCGATACCCACCATCATAAGAGAGGGTTAAATTTTGTAGAGAGAGATAGTGGGTGATTTAAGAGAGAGAAAGAAGAGAGAGTATGCAAGAGAGAGTTTTTAGGGGAGAGAGAGTTTTCAGGAGAGAGAGGGAAACTGAGAGAGAGAAAGGTGAGAGGGAGATTGGTAGCCGGCCATGTCGACCAAAGATGGCCGGCGGTGGCCCTGGCCGCCGGTCCTTAGACACAGAGAAAGGGAGACAGAGAGAGAACAAAGAGAGAAAATAGAGAGAGAAACATAAAAGGGAGGAGAGGAGACTGGCCAGCAACGATCGGTTAATGGTGGCCGGCGGCGGCCCTGGCCAACGACGTCTACGACAGAGGAGAGAGGGGGAGGAGAGGGAGAGAAGAAAGAGGGAGGAGAGAGATAAATATAGCGGATAAGGAGAGAGCAGAGAGAGAGAGAGAGAAGGGGGAGGGGGATTGGCCGGCCAGCCTGGCCGGCCAGTGCTCGCCAGCGGTGACGCTGGCCGCCGGCGGTCACCACGGAGCGGGAAAGAAAGAAAGTGGGGGAGAAAAAGGAAACGAAAAGAAAAATGAAAAGAAGAAAAGAAAGAATAAGAAGAAGAAGGGAAGAAAAAGAGAGGGAAAGGCAGCGGAGGCTTCACCACAGTGGCGGCGGCGCTCCACGGTGTCAGCGACAGGAACAAACCCAGAGAAGAGAAAGAAGGAGAGAGAGGGAAAGAGAAAAAGAAGAGAGAGAAGGAGGGAAGGAGAAGAGAGAGGGGGCTCGGGTCACCGGAGGAGATGGAATGGTGGCAGAGCTCCACGGTAGCGGCTGTGGCGGTCAGGTCATCATCGCCAGGGAGAAGAGAAAAAGCAGAAGAAGGGAGGGAGGGAAAGAAAAAGAAGAAGAAAAAGAAAAAGGAAAAAAGAAAGAGAGAGGGAAGTGAGTAAAGTGAGGGGTATAAATGGGGTTGGTGGCCCACATGGGAGGGGTGCAGGTGCCATTGGGGGAAGAGAAAAGGAAAAGAAAAATAAAGAAAGATGAAAGAGAAAAGATTCAAAAATAAATAATATTATAATAATGTCAGTAAATATCGACTATTCCAGAAAAATACCCAAAAATACCCTAAGGTATAAAACATCACCCTGAGAAATAATATGAAATCAGTTTTTAAAAATAAAATCTAATTTTTAAATTAAAAATTCTGAAATCTACAAGCGTTACTAGTCGACACCAAAATCCGTGGAACTTCGATAAACTCAGAAAATCTCTAAAAATACATTAAGGTAGAAAATGTGATTCTAAAATGTGAAAGTGGATTTTAGAAATTCAACTCCACTTGTAAATTTAAAATCATGAAATCGACCAGCGATACTGGCTGAGACCAAATCCGGTAGATTTTTGATAAATTCAGAAAAATCTCCATAAATACATTCAGATAAAAAATACGACCCTAAGAAATAGCGTGAAAGCAGTTTTTCAAAAATTCAACTCCATTATAAATTAAAAATCTGAGAATCGATCAGCGGCACTGGTAGATACCGGTTTTTAAGATTTTACAATTTAATTCAGAAAAATTTTAGAAAATAATAAAAAATTTAAAATATTAGAAAATGATGTTTGAAACTGAAACAAATCAAATCTGACTATCGAAGGACCAAATCGAGTAATATACTGGGATAGGGTCCCCGGTTTAGGTAGGGTTGACTCTGAGTCCACGAATCCAGATCCAATGCAAAGCAATCACATAAATAATCACAAAATAAAAAAAGTAAATAAAAAGTATTATTAAAAAATCTGAATATGTATCTAAGTATGTATTCTGAGAACGGGGTGTTATATTCCATCCACCTTACAAAAATTTCGTCCTCGAAATTTCTATAAGGAAAAAATGAACACAGGAAAGTTAGGGATGAGGATAATACCACTTAAGATATGAATAACTAAGAGTAATTCTCCTAATAGAATGAACAAGACCTCGGGACTAGATGTCTTCTGCACTTCCTGTCGTATTAATCTTCTGACGGTGACATACTAATGCTGACTGATAACTGCTAATAAGAAAATACCGTCAGAACTTTAGTAGAGTGACTCATCTGAATAATATGATCTTAGATGAATTGGTGAAATGATCAATAGTATTCTTTATAGACTGGAGATAAAGTTGATGAGAACAGTAGAAATCTATAAAAATCCGTAAAATAATACATAATCCCCTTATGGTACGAAGCTATGCTTGACGAAGAGTCTGCAGTAGAATTTCTCGAATGAGCTGTATACTACCATTACTCTGGAAGTAGATCAGAAGACTGAAAACAAAGAGAACCCTGACAGAAGAGATTATGAATAGAGAAAACTAATAATAACAGGTTTGAATACTAGCGGCTGATAACTCTGAAAGTCATAACCAAGAATATAGAACAACCATCTTCTGAATGATAACTCGACTATAGATGAAATACTTTGAGAATACCGAGGTCCTGTAAAGTTTGCTAAATAGATCGTAAGTAAAAAATATGACAAGTTGATTTAGATGCAGCTAGAAGACCAGGTTCACTAAGTCCATGCACCACATTAGGCGGAAGAGATCTGAGGGGGGTTAGGGTAATGAAATCTTAAAGAACTAGCCGCGAATAAAGTCAGAACTAGGTGGGACCATTGCGTAACATAGCGTAAGGTGCTAAGCATTAGGGTGTGGCAAAACTAATGCTCTGCAAGGCTTACTCTTGGCAATGCTCATGCGACGAAGTCGACGCGTAACACAAAGCTAAATGCTAAGCGCTAGGGTGTTGCAAAACTCACGCCTGGTTGATCTCGCGTGGCTAGATTGTAAATCACCTAGAGGGGGGGTGAATAGGTGACTTGCTAATCTAACTGACAAATAATGCAAATGAAAAATTACTTGCCAGCAACTGATTGAAAGTGAATGCAGTGAGAATTACCGTCTAGCTTTGAGCTAACGGGTCGTGTCCATGAGGAGGAATGCGATGAAAGCTTTTTGATATTATTGTTAAAAAGCAAAGAATGGTGTCGGTGTTTTTTATATTGAAAAGAGAATGAAGAGTAAAAAAGTAATTTTAAAGAAAAATTGAAAACTTAGAGAAGCTTTGGAAAAGATGATCTTTAAAAAGTGTTGAAGAATGATTGGTTGTTTTTTTAATATATCAAAAAGATCTGTGTCACTATCTCACTACTTAATGATATGTTCTTCACTTGAAATTTTCAGTGGGTCAACTTGATTATAGGCAAATACTTAAGCTTGAGTTTTGAAAGTATTAAGCAAAACAAATAAGATTGTTTAGAAAAAATTGGCTCTTTTTCTTAAGAAATCATCTTGAACTAATGTTAAATCATCAAGTAATCTTTCAAGTATGAAATAAAAATAAGGTCAAGTGATGTTTTAGAAAATAGAAATTTAGAAATTCAAACCCATCCTCATGTGTCTTCAAGAACACTTCCAAATTAGTAAGGCTTAGATTAAGGCGCACATATGATTCTGTTGGGTTCTTTTCATCAAAACCATTCAAAACAAGAGGGATAGAAGTGAGATGATAGTGAGCCCAAAAAAATGAATTTAGCTACTTATGATTAAAGTAAAACAAAATTTAAATGAAATAACACATCCTGTGAATTGGAGAAGAAGAGAAGCCTTAAACCTTTATTGATGTCACTTCAACTTCAGATTACAATCACTCCTTTCCTCTCTCTCACTTGTATCTAGACTGATCTATGAATTAAAAACAGAGATACAACTTCTCAATACTATCTAATAAAGAACCTAAATCCTAAAAACAAAGAGAAAAACTTAAACTAATTTTTAGTCCCTTCTTCTCTAAAAAATGCAGTATTTATAGGAAAAAACCAAAGGGGGGAGAGCGTACGAAGATAGTGGAACAAACGCTCCCCCAACCACCTCAACAAAGCCGCAAAATGCGGAATGCGGCCTGGGTGTGGCCAGTGGCCACACCCACGGGGTGGTGATCCCTGGTTTAGCGATACGCCTTTATCTCTTGTTGGATTTCCCATTTCAACTTCTGAATTTGACGAAACCTCCTTTGATCTTTGGCTTTTTGTAAAGATTTATGATTGGTCACTAATGTTGCATATTTAATGTCACATTTCCATACTTATTTTAGAATAAAAGCCTGCATTGTCCTAATTATTTGTCTAATTTATTTGCAGGCCCAATCCTTAAGGAGATGAAGAGAAATGAGCCCAAAAGCCCACCAGAATTCTGAATTAAATCAGAGTTAATCCGCACACATAAAATCAGGGCAAAATCAAGAGGTTGAAACCGGTTGAGAAGAATCCTCCAAGAATCGATCGGTTAAAGCCAAGAATCCAAGGCCATTTCGTCAGAATCCAGAGCTCAAACGATAAAACCAACAAAGGATAAAGCCAGAAGAAGATCCCGGGATGACCCACCAACAGGGTGTGGCCATCTGGCCACACCCTTGCCGCAAAAACGCGGCAAAAGCCGCCTTTTTGCGGCAATCCTGGGAGTTACGGGGAGCGTTTGCTCCCCCGACCTCCCCGGGATCTTGGTTGTTAGGGTTTTTGCCTATAAAAAGGCATTTGCTGCACTGAAAATGGAGGCCAAGGCAGAGATAGGACTTAGCCAAGCTTTTCATTTCTAGGTTTAGGTTTTTCTTTTGTATGTAACTTGTATGTAGGCTTAGGTTAGAAGATGATTCATGTAAGTAAGAGAGAGCGGCTGATGTTGAGAGTGACACCGATGTACTCCTCCTCCTTTCTTTCATTGTCTCAGTAAGCAATAAAGGTAAACTTTTCTTTGTGTTCGTTTCTTTACTTTCCTTTACATTTGTTTTGCTTTTCGTTTTCCTCTTCTACTTCACCTTGGTTTTATGTGTTGAGTCTACAAGTGAACTCCAAAGCAAGTACACTGATGCTACGTGAGAGCCAGCAATAGTTCATGAAAGACGTTCTCCTCTTCCAAGCTCGCATCACTTCGTTCTTCTTATGCTTGACGATATAATGTGCACGGGGACCGAGCTCGAGTTTATGATCTATACGTTGAACGCCTCCGAAGCAAAAAGGTAGATCTTGCAAAAAGGTTTCCAAGTAAGTCATCACAAAACTAGGTAAGTAATTCTTAACTTTCTTTCTTTTCTTTTATCGCTATAGTATAGATCGCCAACACGATTTCTTTCACCACTTCTTCCCAATCGTTTTCACTCTTTCTTTTCCACTTCATTGTACATTGTCGCTTTCTTTTGCTTTCTGATTTTCCTACCTTCTTCCTCTTTCATATTCTTCTAACTTTAACTATAACTTTCTTTTTCATTTTTATTACTTTAAAACAGAGAAGAACCTTCGCTTAGTTTTGATAACGATTTCAATAAAACTGTAAACGCTTCCATCGCAAACCCTCCTTGTGGATCACGACCCGTGATTGGTAGTCAAAAGTGCATTTTTATTATCATATTTACCATCACATTTTCATATTTATTCATTTAATTCTGCACATTTATTAATATTTTGTAATTTATTGTGTGCAGGCCTCAAATTCTTATTTTTATAATAAATAAAGCTTAAAGAGCCCAAAAGCCCAGATCCAAGCCCATATTTGAAGCCCAAGAGTCAAAGTGCAAATATCAGATTGTCAAAGTGCAAATATACAAGGGCTAAAGTTGCAATTATTAAAGATGAGGGAAGGATAGAATTCTACCCAACCCTAAACTCTTGCAGGATGTGCATAAAAGCCAAAGATAAGAAGGAAATTCGTGGATAAAAGATTTGAGATACTTGAGATCAAGGTAACTTGATTACTAAGTTATCTCGAAATCCCAAGATGGAGAGCTAGGATCACGCTTCCAGAAGCAAAAGCCCACATGGACGGACCAGGAGAGGCCACGCGCCAAAGCGCGTGGCCAGAAGAGCCAACTTTGCCGCAAATTTGCGGCAAAACTCTGGTTTTTGCGGCAAAATAGATGAGATCAAATCCCAGATTTCGTGGGCAACTTCATCCGGGACTCCTCGGCCTTCTGCACCTATAAATATCACCTGCAGTGCAACGTACAGAGGGTCCAGCGTCCAGCAAAGGGCCAAAGTTAGGATTTTTAGGGTTTTTCTTCTTTCTTTTAGGTTAGATTAGATTTCCACCTTTGTAAATTTTATTTTCTTCTTGTGAAAGCTGAGAGGAGATGTTGCATTCATGGAGGAAGGGATCCTCTTGTATCGATGGTGACAGCCGGTGTAAGTTGTAAATTTTCCTCCATTGTTTAAATCAAATCAAAGCTTGTTTTGTTCTTTTTATGTTTTATTGTGTCTCTATCTTTGTCTATCATTGTTTTTCTACCTTGTTTCTTTCTCTAATGTCTTGCCCACCATGAGATCCAACTGCTTTGAGAATACCTAGCCGAAGAAGGAACCTTGACGGCCCATGGCGATGAACAGGTCTTCATAGCTTGTTTTTCATTTCGTAGAGTAGATTAAGAAGGCGGACGATCCCATAAGCCGTGCTTGTACGCCTTCCAAGAAAAGGTAAATCATCGCAACGGTTTAAACGGCAAGCAGACTAAAGAGATAAGTTTTCTTTCCTTTTCTTTTATTTTCTTTTTTTGTAGATTAAATCCACATCATCTCCATATTCTTTTCTACCACCCATTGTAAATACCATCCATTGTAAATACCACTACTAATAATAAAAATAAAAGCTTTAGAGTATAACTTGCTTAACGCTTCCATCGCAGTCCCTCCTTGAGGATCACGACCCGCATAGCTCTGCTACCGTTGATTAGAACTGAGACTTGCACATCTATTCTTAAACTAACATATTATATTTTGTGTGCAGGAAAACTCAGTCAACAAATTGGCGCCGTTGCCAGGGAGGGACGGTAAGTTTATCTCTAAAACAAAATTTAATTTTTAACTAATTCTTTATTCTTTTCTGTTGCAGGTACAGAGAACAGGAAATAAAAACAGAGCAGCAGCAAGGACATACAGCAATCCAGTGCCTCTGCCCTCGAAGGCAGAGCACTTGGACCTACTAATTTGCCGCGGATCCGCGGCAAAAGCCGCGATTCCGCGGCAATAGTAGTGAACTACTAACCTGCTTTTCTGCAGGTTGCTCTGCATTGCAAAATTCTGATTTCTGCTGTGATTATATTTCTCTATGATCACTCTGCAACTGCTAATTAATTCAACAGTAAATTATTAGTTTTTTAAAAATAAAAATTGATTAGACGTTTGCATATTAGGCACGTGTCTTTTCAATTATTTTTATTTACTGTTGAAGAGTGCTGGAGGAGCAAGGTACGTACACATTGCATGTAGAATAGGACTCATCTCTTGGTTGATTTTCTGCTTTGAGTGATTCTTATCTATTTATCTTGTACACTTGCACTAATTCATCTTAAGGGCATAACCCATTAACAAGATAAGGTGGGGATTTCATCACCCTTCCTTAGCCCAAAAATCATATCCCAAGCACTCACTAACCCAAGCCTAACTTAAAAATTAGTAGACGTTGGCCCTAGGGACACTCGGACTCAATTAGGAGATTATCCTAAGGGGGAACGGTGTTGGAAGTTGACTCTTGCCAAATCAGTGTCTAGGAAGGGGATTGAGGGCCGAAAGCCCGAAGTGTGGTGGTTATTTAATTAAGGAACGTCTTTGATGGAAAACCTCCCACCACTCTTGCCCCGACCTGGCTGATTAACTTGTGGTCAAAGTCTACACCCTACCTCCCGTGGACAGTCTAACCAGTTAGGAGTCGTCTAGGTCTAGGTCTACCCTAACTTAGGTTAGAAATTTTTTTTTGTTTGTTTTTTTCTTTTGTTTGCTTTGTGTGATATGGCGTATAACAATAATTTTTTCAATTTTAATGAGGATCCATATTACACACCAACCTCTTATTCGGATATTACCAACCCGGCATATCATAACTTTGACCAACCTAGTGTGCCAGATTGGTCTTATCCGAATCATTACATGCCCCAGTCCCAATACTATGAACAAGATTGGAATAATCATCACTACTCTTCACAGAGTCAATGGGGATTCAACACCCCTGAGCCATATGGTCAACCACCTGTTCAACCATTATCTTCATATACGTCTTTTCCCACATCACCAAGGTTTCAGTCCTCCATTGATCTATTCGATGGGTTAGAAGAAAAAGTGGATCGGTTGCAAGATACAATGAATGATCAAATTTCTAGACTTTCAAACATTCTTGAGCATCTTGATAGGAACCAAGAATCATTCTGTTTAGAAGACCTTGATCAAAATTCAATTTCATCACATCAATATGAACTTGCTCAATCCCAATCCTTGGACAAATTGGCTAGTTTTAATTTCAATGAGATTGAATTAGATTATGAATGTGAACCCGATCCCCAACTTTGCGATTCAGTTTTCATCTTCGAATCTATGTTGACTCCAGTATCCTTACCCAATTTGGACCAATTTTCTGAGCCAACATTTATTCCCATACCCATAGATCATGAAATTGAATCACCCATTTTTGATGATCATATTGAACTTGACCAATTGTGCAATTTTGAAAGTCCCATGGAAAAATTGGCAAGTTCCCATTTTTATGATATTGAAACTAATGAGATATGTGACCTAGATTCCCAAATCTATGATCAAGTTCAAATTCCCGAATCATTATTGACTCCTGTTTTGTTACCCGACTTAGGTAATATTTTAGAGTCAGTTTTGATTCCCACACCTATCATTCCTGAACTTGAATCACCAACATTGAGTCACATTCCATTGTGGGAAAATGATTGTAGACTTGAGTTTCAATTTCTTGACTTGGACCCATTTCTTGATCCTAGCCCGACTCCTGAACCTTTACTTGATTTGAGTTTCTTTCCTGAGTCGGTATTAGATCCTGAACCTATCATTCTTGAGTCCAAGTCAACCATTTTACCAAGTCACATTCTTTTGTTGGACATAGGTATAGACCATGACTCTGTGATGATTTTCCAGGACTGGTCATGTAAAGGGAGTAAGTTTCACGAGAGGATCTTCCATGATCCTATTCATTCTGGGGACTGTAAATATGTAAATAAAAAAGAGGTCAATAAAGGTAGGTCCCGTGAACTACCACGTTATCTTGTTTGGGCCGCATTTCGTGGACCAATTAGACCACCTCCGGAACCACCACCCTAAGGTAACTTTCGCCTTCCCTTGTTCTGTTTCATGCATATATGCATTCATTCATACATTGAGGACAATGCATGAGATAAGTGTGGGGGTGGGCTTTGCTAACATACTAACATAAGTAGACACTAACAAAATTTGCTAAAAAAAAAAATAAAAAAAAAAAAAAATAAAAAATAAAAAAGAAAAAAAATGTTATAAAAAGGATAATACTTTGACTTATTTTTTGAAAGAAATCTAAGTTAGTTTTAAGGCTTAGGAAAATCATGATTAGGATTTCTAAAAACTTGGTCAAAATAAATAAATTGTTTAAATTTTAGGTATAGGAGGAGAAATTGAATAAATAATTAGTCTTGATTTTTACCTTAATGAAATGTGCATACCAAATGCATATCTAGGATTCTAAGACAAAGACCTTGTGCCTCATAAAAAAGAAAGAAAAAAAATCACCAATTAAGCTGATATATGTGCCTCAAGAAGCATAAGTATTCATGCCTAAAGGTGAGTAAATAAAATAAAGTCCTTAGTTTTGGGGCCTAGTTCACTCGAATTTGAGTCCGCGGGGTGTTTTCTCACTTGGTGCCCTAAAACCAACCGGTTTGGGAGTCATCGACTTTAAGTTCGTTACATGGGTGGATTAGAAAGCCTAAGAAGACTAAGAAAATATATGTATTAACACATCTAATAATCAATTAGTTAGGTATGAGGGCCTCAAGAAGCCTTGATGCTTACACGAAAGAAAATTAGATGCGTTATACATATTAAAAAATAAAAAATAAAAATAAAAAAAAGAAAAAAAATATATAAAGAGGCATGAGAGTCCAAGTTAAGGAATTCCTAGTAAAAACATAAGGATGCATATGATTTTTGGTAACGAAAAAGACTATATTAGAAATTCAATTTTAATCCTTACCTAAAATGAATAACAATTGACTTTATAAAGACTAAGTTTAAAGAATGAATAAAAATGAGGATCCTAAAACTTATAGACTACTTAGTCTCTTCAATATAATTCAAATATTTTCCTTTTATGGATTTTGTGGGTGCAATCCACTGAAAACCCTCACGAGACAACACTCGTCCTCTAGGGTAACCTAGAGGTTTAACGGCTTGTTGCACGTGCTAAGTGCAACCGTGATTCCTACGAAAGTGAGTTAGGTTAGATTAATTTTTCTTTTTCTTTGTTTTTACTCGAGGACGAGCAAAAAGATAAGTGTGGGGGTGTGATTGGTAATCAAAAGTGCATTTTTATTATCATATTTACCATCACATTTTCATATTTATTCATTTAATTCTGCACATTTATTAATATTTTGTAATTTATTGTGTGCAGGCCTCGAATTCTTATTTTTATAATAAATAAAGCTTAAAGAGCCCAAAAGCCCAGATCCAAGCCCATATTTGAAGCCCAAGAGTCAAAGTGCAAATATCAGATTGTCAAAGTGCAAATATACAAGGGCTAAAGTTGCAATTATTAAAGATGAGGGAAGGATAGAATTCTACCCAACCCTAAACTCTTGCAGGATGTGCATAAAAGCCAAAGATAAGAAGGAAATTCGTGGATAAAAGATTTGAGATACTTGAGATCAAGGTAACTTGATTACTAAGTTATCTCGAAATCCCAAGATGGAGAGCTAGGATCACGCTTCCAGAAGCAAAAGCCCACATGGACGGACCAGGAGAGGCCACGCGCCAAAGCGCGTGGCCAGAAGAGCCAACTTTGCCGCAAATTTGCGACAAAACTCTGGTTTTTGCGGCAAAATAGATGAGATCAAATCCCAGATTTCGTGGACAACTTCATCCGGGACTCCTCGGCCTTCTGCACCTATAAATATCACCTGCAGTGCAACGTACAGAGGGTCCAGCGTCCAGCAAAGGGCCAAAGTTAGGATTTTTAGGGTTTTTCTTCTTTCTTTTAGGTTAGATTAGATTTCCACCTTTGTAAATTTTATTTTCTTCTTGTGAAAGCTGAGAGGAGATGTTGCATTCATGGAGGAAGGGATCCTCTTGTATCGATGGTGACAGCCGGTGTAAGTTGTAAATTTTCCTCCATTGTTTAAATCAAATCAAAGCTTGTTTTGTTCTTTTTATGTTTTATTGTGTCTCTATCTTTGTCTATCATTATTTTTCTACCTTGTTTCTTTCTCTAATGTCTTGCCCACCATGAGATCCAACTGCTTCGAGAATACCTAGCCGAAGAAGGAACCTTGACGGCCCATGGCGATGAACAGGTCTTCATAGCTTGTTTTTCATTTCGTAGAGTAGATTAAGAAGGCGGACGATCCCATAAGCCGTGCTTGTACGCCTTCCAAGAAAAGGTAAATCATCGCAACGGTTCAAACGGCAAGCAGACTAAAGAGATAAGTTTTCTTTCCTTTTCTTTTATTTTCTTTTTTTTGTAGATTAAATTCACATCATCTCTATATTCTTTTCTACCACCCATTGTAAATACCATCCATTGTAAATACCACTACTAATAATAAAAATAAAAGCTTTAGAGTATAACTTGCTTAACGCTTCCATCGCAGTCCCTCCTTGAGGATCACGACCCGCATAGCTCTGCTACCGCGGATTAGAACTGAGACTTGCACATCTATTCTTAAACTAACATATTATATTTTGTGTGCAGGAAAACTCAGTCAACAACCCGCATTAGCCACTTGCTATAGCGGAAGTATTGAGCACTTGCACATTTCCTTTCTTAAGTTCTATAATCTCGTATTTTGTGTGCAGGTTTAGCCTCAATCAAATTTTGGCGCCGTTGCCGGGGAGGGTAAAACGGTTTTTATTGAAATCTGAATTTTTATTGCAAACTTTTAAGAACTAAACGAATCTTCTTCTCTGTTGCAGGTTACAGGTTGAAGAAAACAGGAACTTTGCATTGCAGTGACATATAAGTGGACCTGGGCCTCTGCTCTTGAAAGCAGAGACCAGGATCCCTCCAAATTGCCGCAAAATCCTGGCTTTTGCCGCAAATTTGCGACAATAAGGAGTGCACTACTGATCATTTTTCTGCAGGGTCTCTGATTCTGCAAAATACTTCTGCTGCATTACTTAATTCCCTGTAATATTCACCCTATACCTGCTTAATAAAGTCAACAGTAAAAAATTGGTTGTAATCGTTAAAAGTTGATTAGACATTTGCATTTCTAGGCACGTGTCTTTTCAATTCATTTACTTTTACTGTTGAAGAGTGCTGGAGGCAAGGTACGTTTTGCATTGCATGTAGACTAGGAATCAACTCTTGCTTGATTTCATGCTTTGAGTGTATCCTAGTTATATTTCTTGTACACTTGCACAATTCAATTTTAAGGGCATACCCGTAAATAAGATAAGGTGGGGATTTTATCACCCTTTCCTTAGCCCGCAAATCATTTTCCCAAGCACTCACTAACCCAAGCCTAATTTAATAAAAAGTAGACGTTGGCCCTAGGGACATCTCGGACTCATTTAGGAGATTATCCTAAGGGGAAAAAATGTTGGAATCTAACTCCTGCAAAATCAGTGTCTAGGAAAGGGATTGAGGGTCGAAAGCCCGAAGGTTGGTGGTTATTTAATTAAGGAACGTCTTTGACGGAAAACCTCCCACCAACTTTGCCCTGACCTGGCTGATTAGCTTGTGGTTAAAGTCTACATTAGACCTCCTGTGGACAGTCTAACCAGTTAGGAGTCGTCTAGGTCTAGGTCTACCCTAACTTAGGTTAGAATTTTTCTTTCTTGTTTGTTTATTTGTTTGTTTTTCTTTCTTTTTGTTTGTATTCCATTGTGTGATATGGCTTATAATAATAATTTTTTCAACTATAATAATAATCCATATTACACATCAAACTCTTTTTCGGATATTACCAACCCGGCATATCATGACTTTAACCAACCTAGTGTGCCAGATTGGTCTTATCCGAATCAATATGACCCATAGCCCCCATCTAATAACTATAATTTCCATAATGATCTCAACTCTTCACCGAGTCAGTGGGGATTCACCTCCCCCGAGCATAATTTCCAACCACCTTGCCCTCCTTCTCCACCCAGTCCACATTATGTTCAAGATTCATACTCAGTTCCACCCGTCCAAAATAGGAAACCATCAATTTTGGAACGGAGTATGCGTGAGTCCAAACACACATCCCAAATCTGATGGACTCACAATTTCAATACCACTTCCAAGATAACTCTTCATCTTTTCATCAAAACAATGAACCCATCAATTATGAAAAGATGCTAGAAGCCATGACTCATGCTCAAAATGCTAGAAATCGTGACATAGATATGATGGTCGAATCTCTACGTTCCCACCGTCCTGATGTCACTTACCATTCTGTTAGAGCCAAAGAGTCATATTGTTTTGGAAATCAAGATTCTATTTCAGAACAACCATGTGAACTTACCCAAACTCCACATGATATTGATAGTTTGGCTAGTTTTCCTTTCCCTGAAATAGAACTTGAAAATGATTATGATCCTGAACCCCAACTTAGTGATTCAATGCTTTTTCCTGATTCAATAATGACTCCGGTATCTTCACCTGATTTCGATCTTTTCCCGGAGTCAACATTGGATCCTGTGCCAATTCATAAAGAAATTGAATCACCTATATTTGAGGATCGTGTTGAACTTGACCAACTTTACAATTTTGAAAATCCCATGGATAAATTGCAAGTTCTCCAATTTTTGATATTGAACTTAATGAGATATGTGACCTAGATTCTCACATATGTGATCCAGTTCAACTTTCTGAATCAATATTGACTCCTGTTGTATTACCAAACTTGAATAATATTCTAGAGTCAGTTTTGATTCCTCCACCTATCCTTCCTGAACTGGAATCACCCATATTAGGTCACATTCTATTGTTGAAAAATACATGTGGACTGGAGTTTCAACTTCTTGACTTGGACCCAATTTCTGAACCAATTTCGACTCTTGAACCTTTACTTGACTTAAGTCACCTTCCTGAGTCGGTATTAGTTCCTGTCCTTCCTGAGTCCAAGTCAACTGTTCTATCATTTCATACTCCAATCTGGGACGAGGTGGTTGACAAATTTGACTCCGAAATCAATTATGGAATTTGAAAATTAGATGGGGTTCAATTTTTAATAAAAATTCTTAATGGATTTATCTTTTTAGTGGGTCATATTAAAGATAGTGCTGGTGGGTTCCTCCGAGACCCAAGAAAAGTTGATTGGGCCGCGTTTCGTGGACCAATCAGACCACCACCGGAACCACCACCTTAAGGTAACCTGTTCCTTCCCTTTCGTCTTTTTCATGCATCTATGCATTAATTCATACATTGAGGACAATGCATGAGATAGGTGTGGGGGAGGGTCTAACATAACTTTTCTTTTTCTTTAAAATAAAAAAAATAAAAAAATTATTAACATTTTTCTTTACTTTTAAAAAAACTTTTTGAAAAATAGAAACAATATTTTAACTTATTTTTGTAAGAAATTAAGTTAATTTTAAGGAATAGGAAAATCCAAATTAGGACTTCTTATACTTGGTCAAAATAAGATTATTTGTTTGATTTATAGAGTTAGGAAGATAATTTGTCAAAGTAATTTAGTCTTGATCTTTACCTTGATGAAATATGCACACTTCATACACTTACACACTTAGGGTTCAAAAACAAAGATTCTTATGCCTTATAAAAAAAAAGAGAAAAAAAAGAAAAATAAACAAATCTAATTATTGATTAGCTAGGTGCTTTGGCCTAAGCAAGCCTTAGTATTTATGCGAAAGATAATTAGATAAGTTCGAAAAAAAAAATGATGAATAAATCTAATTATTGATTAGCTAGGTGCTTTGGCCTAAGCAAGCCTTAGTATTTATGCGAAAGATGATTTGATCCTCTGATTAAGCTGGATATTTGTGCCTAATAAAGCATAAGTATTCACGCCTAAAAGGGATTCATATAATAAAGTCCTTAGTTTTGTGGCCTTGTTTGCTCGAGTCCTTAAGTCCTAGGGGTGTCTTCTCACCTGGTGCCCTAAGACCGTTTGGTTTGGGAGTCATCGATTAGAGGCTCGTTACATGGGCAGATTAGAAAGCCTAATAGAACTAAGGAATAATACCACAAAAAAAAAGTATATATATAAATAAATAAGGCATAAGAGTTAAAGTTAATGAACCCTTAGTCAAAATTTTCACAGTCATAAGGTGCATATGACTTAGGGTAAAGTAATAGACTAGATGAGAAGTACAATTTGACTCCTTACTTTGATTGATAACAAATTTTTGAATAGAGACTAAGTTTAGGAATGAAAGATTCGGGTTTCCTATAACTTATAGATTGCTTAGATCTTACAATCATATTTCAAATATTTTTCTCTTTCAAAATGCTTTTCGAAAATACTAACTCTTTATTTCCCTTTCTTTATGGATTTTGTGGGTGCAATCCGCTGAAAACCCTCACGAGACAAAACTCGTCCTCTAGGGGAACCTAGAGGTTTAACGGCTTGTTGCACATGCTCAGTGCAATCGCGTGACCTGCGAAAGTGGTCCAATAATCCTTAGTATAGTTTAGTTGTTTTGCTCGAGGACGAGCAAAAGATAGGTATGGGGGTGTGATTGGTCACTAATGTTGCATATTTAATGTCACATTTCCATACTTATTTTAGAATAAAAGCCTGCATTGTCCTAATTATTTGTCTAATTTATTTGCAGGCCCAATCCTTAAGGAGATGAAGAGAAATGAGCCCAAAAGCCCACCAGAATTCTGAATTAAATCAGAGTTAATTCGCACACATAAAATCAGGGCAAAATCAAGAGGTTGAAACCGGTTGAGAAGAATCCTCTCAGAATCGATCGGTTAAAGCCAAGAATCCAAGGCCATTTCGTCAGAATCCAGAGCTCAAACGATAAAACCAACAAAGGATAAAGCCAGAAGAAGATCCCGGGATGACCCACCAACAGGGTGTGGCCATCTGGCCACACCCTTGCCGCAAAAACGCGGCAAAAGCCGCCTTTTTGCGGCAATCCTGGGGAGTTACGGGGAGCGTTTGCTCCCCCGACCTCCCCGGGATCTTGGTTGTTAGGGTTTTTGCCTATAAAAAGGCATTTGCTGCACTGAAAATGGAGGCCAAGGCAGAGATAGGACTTAGCCAAGCTTTTCATTTCTAGGTTTAGGTTTTTCTTTTGTATGTAACTTGTATGTAGGCTTAGGTTAGAAGATGATTCATGTAAGTAAGAGAGAGAGGCTGATGTTGAGTGTGACACCGATGTACTCCTCCTCCTTTCTTTCATTGTCTCAGTAAGCAATAAAGGTAAACTTTTCTTTGTGTTCGTTTCTTTACTTTCCTTTACATTTGTTTTGCTTTTCGTTTTCCTCTTCTACTTCACCTTGGTTTTATGTGTTGAGTCTACAAGTGAACTCTAAAGCAAGTACACCGATGCTACGTGAGAGCCAGCGATAGTTCATGAAAGACGTTCTCCTCTTCCAAGCTCGCATCACTTCGTTCTTCTTATGCTTGACGATATAATGTGCACGGGGACCGAGCTCGAGTTTATAATCTATACGTTGAACGCCTCCGAAGTAAAAAGGTAGATCTTGCAAAAAGGTTTCCAAGTAAGTCATCACCAAACTAGGTAAGTAATTCTTAACTTTCTTTCTTTTCTTTTATCGCTATAGTATAGATCGCCAACACGATTTCTTTCACCACTTCTTCCCAATCGTTCTCACTCTTTCTTTTCACTTCATTGTACATTGTCGCTTTCTTTTGCTTTCTTATTTTCCCACCTTCTTCCTCTTTCATATTCTTCTAACTTTAACTATAACTTTCTTTTTCATTTTTATTACTTTAAAACAGGGAAGAACCTTCGCTTAGTTTTGATAACGATTTCAATAAAACTGTAAACGCTTCCATCGCAAACCCTCCTTGTGGATCACGACCCGCATTAGCCACTTGCTATAGCGGAAGTATTGAGCACTTGCACATTTCCTTTCTTAAGTTCTATAATCTCGTATTTTGTGTGCAGGTTTAGCCTCAATCAAATTTTGCCTCAATCAATTTATTTTAACCAATTTTCAACCGATATTATCTTCTCTGATTTGCCCTGATCTGTCCTGATTTCCTGATTTCAAATTAATTCTAAATTAAATTAGAATTTTAATAGGCTTTTGGGGTCGTTTCTCTTTCCTCTCCTTTAGCAACGGACATACATTTTGTAACGAAGAATATAAGACTAAATACATAATTTATTAGGCAATAATTATGAAAATATGACATTATATATGCAATATATGCAACTAATTACATCTCCACACTTATCTTTTGCTCGCCCTCGAGCAAAACATAATAACTAATCCTAAGAAATTATTTTGACCACTTTGTAGGTCACTCGATTGCACTGAGCATGTGCAACAAGCTATTAAACCTCTAAGTTTCTGCTAGAGGATGAGTTTTGTCTCGAACGGATTTTCAGTGGATTGCACCCATAAAATCCATAAAGAAAGAAAAAAAAATGCTAGTATTTTCGAAAAGCATTTTGAAAAGAGAAAAAATATTTAAGGTATTGTTGTAAGAATCTAAGTAATCTATAAGTTATAAGAAAATTAAACTTTTCATTCCTAAACTTGTCTCTATTCAAAAATATATCATCAATCAAAGTAAGGAGTCAAATTGTATTTCTCATCTAGTCTATTACTTTATCCTAAGTCATATACATTTTCGTGACTATAAATTTTAAATAAGGGTTCTTTAACTTTAACTCCCCTTATTTACTTTTATTTTTGGTGATATTTATTCCTTAATTCCATTAGGCTTTCCAATCTGCCCATGTAACGAGCCTTTAGTCGGTGACACCCAAACCGGACAGTCTTAGGGCACCAGGTGAGAAAATACCCTTAAGGACTTAAACACTCCAGCAAATAAGGCCACAAAATCAAGAGTTTTTATTCATAAAATGTACCTCTTTTAGGCGTCAATACTTGTGCTTCATGAGGCACAAATACCTAGCTTAATCAAAGGATATACATATATATTTCAAATTTATCTAATCATCTTTTGCATAAATATCAAGGCTTGCTTAGGCCAAAGCACCTAGCTAATCAATAATTATATTTGTTTATTTTTCATAGATACATATATTTTTCTATATTTTTTTATAAGGCATAAGAATCTTTATTTTTGAACCCTAAGTGTGTAAGTGTATAAAGTATGCATATTTCATCATGGTAAAGATCAAGACTAAATTACTTTCACAAATTTTCTTTCTAACCCTAAAAATCAAATAAGTCATCTTATTTTGACCAAGTATACGAAATCCTAATTATGATTCTCCTATTCCTTAAAATTGACTTAATTTCTTACCAAAAATACATCAAAATATTGTTCTTTTTTTTCAAAAAGTTTTTTTTCTTTTTCTTATTTTTCTATTTTGTTATTTTTTTATAGCTATATTAGTCATGTTAGTGCCCTCCCCCACACTTATCTCTTGCGTTGTTCTCAATGTATGGCTGTAATGCATGAAATAAAGTAAAAAGAGGTACATAAATATATGTATATGCATGCATGCATACATACATACATACATATATATATATATATATATATATATATGTGTGTGTGTGTGTGTGTATATATATAGTATACAAAAATATGTACAGCATCATGTTTCTCCCACACCTAAATCTTTTTAGGTCTCACCCCTTTAGCTCTCTTCCTATCATTCCAATGGGTTCTCTTTATAGGGCATAATGGAGAGGCCAATCTTTTTATCATTTTAGCTCTTCCTCCCCAGTCTCACCTTCATTAAGCTTTTCTTCCTCATATGTCTACATCCATTATTTAAAAATTGATCACTATCACACTTCTCAGTTGAAACTTACTCACTATGAATGCCTAGGAATTCTAACTCAGTTCCATATATCTCCTCAAAACTTAGATCAACACTTTCCCCTGGAGGTGTGTAATTAACCAAAATATCTCTAGTTGGTTCATCCAAACATATGAGTTTTTTATCGAAGAGGTTTTCAAAGATTAGGTCAATCGGAGGTTCTTGAATTATACTCTTATGTGATATATCATTGATTGGCTCATCAAAAGTGACGATATTCAAATCAATTTTTTTTTTAAAGGGGACTCTAAAATTAGGATCTCCAACATATGTCATCTCATTAATATAATCGCATTCATTCTTAAATAATTTAGCAAGAAATAGAGACTCATTCTCTATACTTTCACTTTCTTCATCACAATTGTTTTCAATGAAGTTCACCTCAAACGTTTGGTCTCTTATCTTACGAGGATGTATTTCTAGGTTGAAGACATTGACTTTTCTAGTCATGTCCCTAAAGGTTAACCTCATTGACCCATTTCTACAATTGATAATAGCGTTGGCAGTAGCAAAGAATGAGCGTCCTAGGATAACAGGAGTTTGAGCTTTAGGATTGGACACAGGTTGTGTCTCAAGAACTATGAAATCAAAGGGGTAAATAAACTCCCCGACCCCGATAAGGACATCATTAATTTTTTCTTGGGAACTTTTACAGAACGGTCAGCCAGTTGGATTGTGACTCGAGTTGGACTAAGATTGCCCAACCTGAGTTGTTGATAAACTGAGAAGGGGAGCAAGTTGATACTTGTCCCCAAGTCAAGAAGTGCAGGACTAATTTTGGCTTGTCCTATAGTACAGGCAATGGTGGCACAACTCAGATCCTTATACTTGACAGGGATCGAACCCGACAGTAGCTCACTAATGTTAGCGGCTAAGAAGACTTTCTTGAGTACATTAGTCTTTCTCTTCTTGGTGCACATGTCCTTAAGAAATTTTGCATAGGATGTGACTTGTTGGATGGCATCAAGAAGTGGCACATTTATCTTCACTTGGTTGAAGATCTCAATTATCTTATCCATGTGTGAATTCTTCTTGTTGTTATTCAGCCTATTAGAAAATGGTACTATAAGCTTGTGCACCTGACCGGTTGACTTATCTGTTTCAGATTCATCAGATTTGGAAGGATTAGGAATAAATGAGGTGGATGCTTGCGTATGGTTGTGTTGAATGGGATCGGATGGTGTTGACACTTGATCATTAATTTTCTTTCTCGACCTCAATGTATGAACAATATTACATTGATTCAATGATTGATCCTCAGCCAAATGAGCTTATTGAGAATTCTTATGATTCATTACTGGCTGACTGGGTAAGGTACCCTTTTGTCTCTCATTTTGTTGATTGGCTAATTGGCTCATTTGAACCTCTAGCCTCTGTATTGTTTGCATAAGGGAATCTTGGTTCTTCATATACCTTTTCATGTTTCTCTCAAAATAAGTCTTCTCCTTTCAAGTTAAGAATTCTGAAAGGAAGATTGTGAGGCTTGGTTGGGAAAGTTTTGATAATTTGAAAGATTATTAGAATAATTATGATGGTAATTTGGAAAGTCGGGTTGATGATTGACAAAATCATTGGAATGATCGTAGTGGCTTGAATGGTTTGACCATGAGTGGTCATTGTTGTTTTGGCTCCATGAGAAATTCAGGTGATTTCTCCAGCCAGGATTGTACGTTTGTGTGTAGGATTATTGTTCGGCCTTGAAAAGGCCGTATTCATCGGTTCAGGATATTGTTGCTGAGTTTGAAACACTAGACACTCCTTAAACACATGATTCATGCCTTGACAGTAAGTACAACTCGGAGTTGAAAATTAGTTTGGGATGACTTAATTAACTAGACTTAGTTTCTTAGTTTCCAAAACTTCTACTCTTCTCGCTAGGTTTGCTATTTTAGCCTCGACAACTATGGATGATTCAATGGAATGGAGACCTCCTTTTGAAGAGATGGAGCTTGAATTCCTAGAGTCTTTATTAGTTGGTTCCCATTGGATGGTCTTTTCAGCTAGATTCTCATATAAATCCCATCTTTCATTCTCATCCTTCTGCAAGAATCCCCTTTGGCACATGGTTTCTAAGAGGGTCTTGTTGAGTAGTCTAAACCGTCATAAAGAATTTGGCATTGTCGCCATTTCTCTATTCTATGATGAGGATATTAGACAAGGAGGTCTTTGAAGCGTTCAAAGTACCTCCAAAATGGTTCACTAGGCTCTTACTTGAACTGCATGATGTTCTTCATAATGAGAACGACCTTATGAATTGGATAGCATTTCTTCAAGAAGACCTTGATGAAACCAGCCAAAATGTGATAGAGCTGGCCGCTAGCTGTAAATCCATTTCTTGGCTAAGTCCTTAAGAGCAAATGGGATAAATCTCAACCTAATAGCATCATCTACAAGGTGTGGGATTTCCATCATTAAGCATACTTCCTCAAATTCTCTTATGAAGAAATAAGCATCGTCAAACTCTAAGCTATGAAACTTGGGGAGTATGTTGATGAACTGAGGTCTGAGCTTAAAATTGTGTTCACCAACCGATGGAAGTTGGATGCAAGATAGAAGCATGGTTCTAATGGGATAGAACCTATCCTACAAAGATATCGGTTGAGTCATAACCGAATCTGGTCTTAGTTCGAACTTGGGTAGTGACGTGTTTCTAGTTAACCTAGATGAATTAGGATTTCTTGACTATACTTGCATACACAAACACTATCACAAACAAGTTCACCAATAATCAACAAGAGAAAACAACCAAGTCTAGTCTAAGGTAAGCTTGACCTAGACTACTCCTAACTGGTTGATTGTCTACAAGAGGTATAATGCAGACTTTGACCACAAGCTAATCAGCCAGGTCAGGGCAAGACTGGTGGGAGGTAACCGCGCAAAAGCGACAAGCCTAATTAAGCCAAACCACCAGCCTTCGGGGTTTCACCTCTCAATCTCTGTCCTTAAACACTGATTTGGCAGGAGTCAAATTCTAACACCTCCCCCCTTAGGATAATCTCCTAAAGAGTTCAAGATGTCCCTAAGGCCAACATCTTTTAGATAAATTAGGCTTAGATTGTGCGTACTTGGAGATGATTTGTGGGCTAAAGAAGGGTAATAACTTCTTCTCCACCTTATCTTGATTTGGGTTTTGCCCATAAGATTGACTGTACAAAGTGTGCAAGATATAGAAAAGTAACATTCAACAAGCAAATAATCACCCAGGAATTTTTCGTAAACTATATGCTATGCATACGTACCTTGTCTCCAACTATCTTCAACAGTAATTGTAAAAGAAACGTAATTAGACAAATGCCTAGAATGTAAGTCTAAACGTTTTTTAAGCAATTGACAATCAATCAGATTACTGTTAGATTAAAAACAGGAGTGTGAATAACAAATATAGCAGAAATAATACACAAAAATTATATTTTTGCAAATCAGTATGTCCTGCAAAAAAGAGTTTTTAGTACTCTAAAAATTTTAACCTTTTGCGCTGCAATTTCTTGAAATTCTGTTTTCTACTTTTTAGAGTAGGGGTACAGAATAGCAAGTCTTCTCCTATAAGGCTTGAGTGCTAAATCTGATTCTTTAAAAGCCCTGAAACAAGATACCAAACTTGTTAGAAAATAATTACACCATTTCTTCCTCGGCAACGGTGCCAAAAATTTCATTGAAAGTGAATGCAGTGAGAATTACCGTCTAGCTTTGGGCTAATGGGTCGTGCCCACGAGGAGAAATACGATGAAAGCTTTTTAATATTTTTATTTAAAAAGTAAAAAATGGTGTCAGTGTTTTTTATGTTGAAAAGAGAATGAGAGTAAGGAAGTGATTTTAAAGAAAAATTGAAAACTTAGAGAAGGTTTTGGAAAAGATGATCTTTAAAAAGTGTTTAAGATTGATTTGTTATTTGTTTTAATATATGAAAAAGATCTGGGCTCACTATCTTACTACTCAACAATATGTTCTTCTCTTGAAATTTTCAGTGCCTCAACTTGACCATAGGCAAACACTTAAGCTTGATTTTCGAAAGTATTAAGCAAAGCAAATAAGATTGTTTGGAAAAACTTGACTCTTTTTCTTAAGAAATCATCTTGAACTGAATATTAAATCATCAAGTAATCTTTCAAGTATGAAATAAAAATAAGTTCAAGTGATGTTTTAGAAAATAAAAGTTTAGAAATCCAAACCCACTCTAGTTTTTGGGAAAGCTTTCAAAATGATTCTGGTGATGTCTCCTTATAGGTTAGTCTTTGGAAAGGCTTGCGACTTACCAGTTGAGTTAGAGCACTGGGCCTTATGAGCTATCAAGCAGCTAAATTTTGACTTGACTAAGGCCGGTGACCTTCAAATAAATTTTTGAATTAGAGGAGTTGAGAAATGAGGCCTATGAAAATGCTAAGATCACTAAAGATAGAGTTAAGATTTTTCATGATAAACACATCATAAGAAAAACTTTTGTCCCTGGACAAAAAGTTTTACTCTATAATTCTAGGCTTCATCTTTTTTCAGGAAAATTAAAATCAAGATGGACTGGGCCATTCGTTGTAAAAACTGTATTTTCACACAGTGCTGTAGAGATAAGTGACATCAAGAATGAAAATGACTTTAAAGTAAATGATCAATGCCTTAAACCTTTCTTGAAATCGGTGCCGGTAAATGAAACGGCATGTATCGATAACTTTCCTCTTTTACATTTTATTTTATGCATCTATACATTTCTTTCATACATTGGGGATAATGCATGAGATAAGTGTGGGGGGCTCTAACATGACTAATATAACTAAAAAACAAAGAAAAAATATATATAAAAAAACTTTTTGAAAGGTAAGAACAATATTTTGATATATTTTTTGTAAGAAATTAAGTCAATTTTAAGGAATAGGAATATCAAAATTAGGATTTCTTATACTTGGTCAAAATAAGATGACTTGTTTGATTTTCAGGATTAGGAAGAAAATTGATGGAAGTAATATAGTCGTGATCTTTACCTTGAAGAAATATGCACACTTACACACTTACATACTTAGGGTTCAAAAATAAAGACTCATATGTCTTATAAAGAAAAAAGAAAAAAATATATATGTATATCAATGAAAAATAAACAAATCTAATTATTGATTAGCTAGGTGCTTTGGCTTAAGAAAGTCTTGGTATTTATGCAAAAGATAATTGGATAAGTTTGAAATATATATATATCCTCTGATTAAGCTGGGTATTTGTACCTCTTGAAGTATAAGTATTCACACCTAAAAGGGATACATTTTATAAATAAAAACCCTTGGTTTCGTGGCCTTGTCTGCTCGAGTGTTTAAGTCCTTAGGGGTGTTTTCTCACTTGGTGCCCTAAGACTTTCCAGTTTGGGTGTCACCGACTAAAACTCGTTACATGGGCAGATTAGAAAGCCTACTGAAATTGAGGAATAAATACCACAAAAAATAAATATAAATAAGGCATAGGAATTAATGCTAAAGAACCCTTAGTCAAACTTCACGGCCACGAAGGTGCATATGACTCAGGGTAAAGTAATAAACTAGATGAGAAATACAATTTGACTCCTTACTTTGATTGATGACATGTTTTTGAATAGAGACTAAGTTTAGGAATGAAAAATTTGATATTCCTATAACTTATAAATTACTTAAACTCTCACAAATATACTTCAAATATTTTCTCTTTTCAAAATACTTTTCAAAAATACTAATATTTTTTCTTTCTTTATGGATTTTGTGGGTGCAATCCACTGACCCTCACGAGACAAAACTCGTCATCTAGGTTTAACCTAGAGGTTTAACAGCTTGTTGCATATGCTCAGTGCAATCGAGTGAACTGCGAAAGTTTTCTAATAATTAATTAGGATTAATTTTGATGTTTTGCTCAGTGCGAACAAAAGATAAGTATGGGGGTATGATCGGTCACATATATTGCATATATATTGTCACATTATCATGTTTATTATCTAAGTAAATCATATTAATAAGTCCTATTTTTCTTTATAAAATGTAGGCCCATTGCTAAAGGATAGGAAAGAAAAACGAGCCTAAAAGCCCATCAAATTCTGATTTAATTCGAAATTAATTCGAAATCAAGAAATCAGGATAGATCATGACAAATCAGATCGGTTGTAAACCAGTTAGAATAAATCTCTACAAATATATTAGTTAAAGCCCAAGATCAAAGGCCGTTTTTTCAAAACTAGGAGCAGAAATAGGAAATCTAGAACCAGATAAAGTCAGATCGCGAAACGAGAAGGTGTACCCCCCAGGCTGTGGCCACCTGGCCACAGTCAGGCTGCAAAAATGCGGCCAAAATCACATTTTCGTGGCCATTTGATTTATGTTTGGGGAGCGTTTGCTCCGCTTATCTCCGTATGCCCTCCCCTGTTTGGGTTTTGCCTATAAATACTGTATTTTTCAGAGAAAAAAGGACCGAAAATTGGTTTAAGTTTTTCTCTTTATTTTTAAGGTTTAGGTTCTTTGTTAGATAGTATAGAGAAGTATCTTTATTTTTTAATTTGTAGTTCAGCTCAATTACCAGTGAGAGAGAAGAATAGAGTGATTATAATCTAAAGATTGAAGTGACATCAATAAAGGATCAAGTTTTCTCTTCTTCCACTCAATTCATGGGTA
This sequence comes from Agave tequilana, assembly GCA_038442645.1. Classification (NCBI taxonomy): domain Eukaryota; kingdom Viridiplantae; phylum Streptophyta; class Magnoliopsida; order Asparagales; family Asparagaceae; genus Agave; species Agave tequilana. Next base: position 65,799 of record JAVJIF010033074.1, read on the forward strand.
TGTCTTGCTTTATTTACATGTCTTGTTTTTCATTTTCTATGAGTAACTAAATTTGTGTTCTGGGTTTACTATCGTCCCTCTCTTCGATCTCTCTTGTTTTGAACGGCCTTGATGTAAAGAACCCAACGGAATCATATGCATGCCTTAACTAAGCCTTACTTCTTTGAAAGTGATCTTGAAGGCACATGAGGATGGGTTTGGATTTCTAAACTTCTATTTCTTTTAAAATATCACTTGAACTTGCTTTTATTTCATACTTGAAAACTTGATGATTTAACATTCAGTTCAAAAAGATTTCTTAAGAAAAAGAGTTAAATTTTCCAAACGATCTGTTTTGCTTAAGACTTTCGAAATTAAAGCTTAAGTTTTTGTCTATGATCAAGTTGATGCATTAAGAATTTCAAGAGAAGAACACATCGTTGAGCAGTAAGATAGTGAGCCTGGATTTGTTTCATATATTAAAACAACCAAATAATTTTCAACACTTTTTAAAGATTACTTTTTTCAAAACCTTCTCTAAGTTTTTCAAATTTTCTTTTAATCACTTTCCTTCTCTCCATTCTCTTTTTAACTAAAAAGAAAAAATAACACCATTCTTTGCTTTCTAAACAAAAACACTGAAAAGCTTTCATCGCATTCCTCCTCATGGACACAACCCGTTAGCCCCAAAAGTTAGACGGTAATTCTTATCACTTTCATTTTATGACCGCCAGAAACCGAGGTCTGGGTTTTTAGGGATTAAAATTTGGTCTTTTAATATCCTATAAAATATCGTAAAATCACATAAAATTCACAAAAATAAGTTTATATCAATACTTCAAAATCCAAATATTTGTGGTAAAAAAATCAATACATATTACAAATAAGTTGAACTATTTTTGCGATATAAAAATTTCGCCTTAAACCAAAAATCGTATTTTTCAAAATCAATCTTTAATTTGAAAAATAATTTTTCTAAAACTTGTTCAAGTACAAAAACAAGATATTTTAAATACTTTTGAAGCTTAGTGTGTATAAATATGATCCAATACACATATAGGATGAAATATCTATGTTTTTGACAATTAAACTCTATTCATGAAACATAAAGATATCTACCTTGAAGCTCAAAATCAAAACGGTATTTTCTAAAATCAAAATTATTCTTATGAAAATACATATAAATTTTGTGTGTATATATGAGCTTGAGCAATCTATAACTAATCTATCCTTTATATTTTATCTAAAAATAAAATCTTAACACTTATAAACACGACACAAGTCTTGAAAATCTTCTCTTTGAAAATCTTCATCACCATCTTGACTTGGTCCAGACCTTTAGTCCAAAGAGCCACACTCATCTTGACTACTTGATGCGATCTTGAAGCGCGAGCTCTTAAATCAACATGTACTAGCTTAAAAACTTGACTTCGAATATATTATTGAAGCTAAATACCGACTAAGATCTTGATCAAATATCTGAAACTATATAAACACAAGATCATTAATACTAAACTGCATGAGTTAATCATCATCAAAACTAGAGTGATGAGCTTTTGGGCCATCTCTCTCCTTTTTGATGATGACAAAACTTATGGAGTTATATATGTATGAATTAAAGATAAGCCTCATAGAAACTCCCCCCTTAACTCATGCATAACAATAAACAATAAAGATATTCAATAAAGCATATAAACTAAACAAATATATATGTATAAACAATAAATATTAAGCATGCATATATAAACTCTCTAAATTCTTCTTCCCCTTTTTGTCAACTCATCATCAAAGGGTGAAAACAAATAAATAAGAAAGATGTATATACGATATACATTCATGAAGAGGAGAGACGTTAAGTTAGCACCCCCTATATACATGCATTACATAGAGAAGAGATGACTAGACCCAAACTCACATAAGCATAATATGCAATGTATAGACGGAGATGTTAAGGTCACTCTATACATGTGTACCACATAGAGAAGAGAGGTCAAACTCCTCAATATGTAAAATACACTCAATATGAATTTATTTATAGAGGAGATGTTAAGCTCCCCTTGTATATAGGCAATAAATATCAACAAATTTTAAGATACCAATAAAAGTTTTTTATACCAATTGAAGGTAAAACACAAAGTACATTTTGAGACTAAAAAAAATAAATACCAATTGAAATTAATGCATAAGCTTTTAAAGATACCAATTAACATTTAGAATTAAATCAAGCTTAGCAAAAACCTTTTGTACTTTAAAAATGTATAAAGATATTGTAAAACAAGCACACGAAAAATCATATATATGTATGTATGAAAATGAAAGTATTGAAAATCACCTAGAGTGGGGGTGAATAGGTGATTATGCTAATCTAATGAACTAAATGCGGAATTTGAAAACTAATTGCAATTAACAAGAGATGCACACTCAAACAAGCCAAGCATATAATTATGAATGAACAATATGAATTGATGCAAGGCACAATATAGAGAGAGAGAGAGTAAGAGCCAAGGGATCAAGCGCAAACAATAAGATATGTTTCGAGGTTCGAGCACCCAGCTCTACATCCCCGCCTTCACACAGAAGGATTTCAACTCCACTAGCTTGTCCACAAAGGTCTCCCACAAAGGGAACCTCCACCGAGGATTTGGGGCAATAACAATTACAAGGAGTACCCAACTCCTCTCTTTACAAACACAACCTCCTCCTTGAGGCACAACACCAAGCCAACAAACAATCACCTCACAACTTGAGGGATTAGCACAAAGCTTACACAAGGATCACCTCACACCTTGAGAGATACTACCCAATAGCACAACTTCCTCAACACAATGAGGGAAAGGCACAAAGCCAAGCTAAGATAGGGTTTACAACTTCGTGATCAAAAGACCACAAACAATCTCTTTTCCCACACAAAGATCCTACAGAATAAGATAGCAGATGTAGCTCAAGTGTGGAGAAAACCAAAGGAATGGAAATCAAAAACTCAAAGAAAATCCTTGAGAAAAACTAGAAACCAAGATAAAGAAGTAGAATCAAACACTTTTCCCAAAAATCCTTTTCTTTGATTTTCCAAACCCTAGCAAAAATACCAAATAGATTGTTCAATTAAAACCCAAAAACTTCTTTTGATTGCAGTGAAAACACTAGAGAGTCAGGAAAAATTAACACTCAAAAATTTTAGAGAAAACTGGCCACTAATGGGGTATTTATAGCCCATTAGAAAATATAGCCGTTGGCAGCAGATCCTGCCAAAAATGAACCACCGGTCGACCGTCCAACGGTCATATTTCAGACCGTTGTGCCATCGGTCGACCGGGCGGTCGACCGTCCCCAGAACCAGAGAGCAACGGCTCTCTGGCCGGTCGACCGGGAGCAAACAAAGAGCAACCTGCTATCAGTCGGTCGACCGTGCGGTCGACCGGCCTATTGGGCAGCCAGCGTGCACATATCCGTGCACGTTGGTCGACAGTGTCGGTTGACCGGCTACTTGGTACGGTCGACCGTCTGGTCGACCGACCTAGCCTGGCAGAGGCAGTTCAGGTCAGAAAAACATGTAATAAAAAATTCTCATAAATCTTCTAAAAATACACAAAAATAGTTTTATCATTTTAAATTGATATACAAACTTGTGTTAAAAATTTCAACACAAATTTCAAACATTTTTAAACCATTTTTGTGTTATAGAAATTTTGCCAAAAACCAAAAACCGTATTTTCTAAAACTTGGATTTTTGAATAGAAAATACGTTTTATCCAAAACTCATCCAAATACAAAAACATGATATCTAAACACTTTGAAGCATGATGCATATGGACATAAGTCCAATATACATGAAACATATATATATCCATGTTTTTGACTTTAATTCCAAAAATAAGTTTTGTTAAAAAACAAACCTAAAACACATGAATAGGTATATCAAAATAGGTTTGTCTAAGTAGTTGAAGCATGCATGTATATAGAACAAATCTAATATACACTAAACCATGTAAACTTGTTTTGATATAATATCTATTCATGAAAACCAAGATCAGTTAAACCAAAACGGAAAAACCGAAAACCAATATCCAAAACATAAAATGTGTGTGTTGTGAACTTGAGCATATCATACTATTCTAATCTTTACAAATTGATCTAAAACTCGAACTAAACTAGGTACCGATGTCTTCTTGTAGAGCGCCATCTCCAAGCCGACTCGATCCAAAACTCCTTGATCTACCGAGCAAGTGCTGTATGTGATCTTTGACGCTCGGGCTCTTGAATCAACATGTGAAAGCTTCCAAATCATCTTGTTGAAGCTAATCACCAACTAATATCTTGATTAATGATCTGAAACTAAACATCACAAGATTATTAGTACACATAACTACATGAGTTAATCATCATCAAAACTAGAGTGGAAGGCCTTTGGGCCAACAATCTCCCCCTTTTTGATGATGACAAAACTCATGGAGTTATATATGCATGGATTAAAGTTAAGCTTCAAAGAAGCTCCCCCTTAACTCATGCATAAACAAATAAACATAAATATGCAATGAATATGAAACACGAAGCATGCATAGATATGCATAAAACAATAAAAGGCTCTAGATACCATTGAAATTTTCAAAAACAAATAAACATGCTCTAGATACCAATTAAACTTAATATATTACCAAATGAACTTAATAAAAACATAAAACATGCATAATATGCATATAACAACTCAAATTCTTCTCCCCCTTTTGTCAATCATCAACAAAGGGGTTAAAAAAACAAAACAAATAAAAAAGATATATTCTTCTCCCCTTTTTGTTCAAAACAAGGAATCAATAAAGGGATGTATCAAAAACAAAATATTCTCCTTTTTTTTTGCCTAAAACAAAAATGATATCAATAAGGGGTCAAATTAAATATGATACCAATTAAAAAAAATGTCAATGGTGTGCATATTGATACCAATTAAAAAATGAAACTATACCAATTGAAAAAACAAAAATCTTGATACCAATTGATAAGTAAACAAATATCAATCAATAAACAATCTTTACCAATTGAAATTATTATTCTTTTTAAGCATATAAACAAATTTGATTTTGGTATCATATGCTTTAAATAAAAACTTTTAATCATAAAGTGTGAGAGTGGAAAACAAAATACCAATTGAAAGATAAAATACGACTTTTTCTCCCCCTTTATGAAATACCAACAAAAATAATGCGTAGGCTCGAATTAAGATACCAATTGAAAGCTAAATCAATTGAAACAAAGTTGAAGCTCAAGCCTTAGCATAAACAAATATATATGTATGGAATATTAGATACCAATCGAAATTGATACTATTTGAAATGTAAGCATACATACATAAAAAATATATGAGTATACAAGAAATATCAATATTGATACCAATTGAAAGAATCCAATGATACCAATTGAAACAACAATAATATCAAAGTTTATCTCATATTTTCTATCCTCCCAATCATGTTCAAGTTTAAAATGATTTTTACTATAAAGCATACATGAGCATGGTCTCCCATCCAACCGCCCTTAGAAGGTAGGGTTTTCAAAAAAATAGGTTAGAAAATATAGTTTGTTTGAAAAACTCTACTAAAGCGAAGAACACGAACTAGTTATGGAAAAATTTGTTAACTAGTACGAAATCCTTTAAGTAAGGAATAAGACAAAATTGTTTTTCATGAAACACATGTAATTCACAAGATCACTAAACACTCAAAAACCATAAATCCCATATCATACTCATGAAAACAAAGTCATGAGAAACCTAATAAAGTGAGTGAACAAGTGTTATGTGACACATATCAACATGAAAATATTCAATTAAGCTCGATTTAAATTCCTTTAAACATGAAACATGAATATCTAAAATTTTTAATAAAACAAATTATACTTCAAGGCATATGTATGTTTTGTCAACACAAAAAGTATACATACATATCCCTAAACACAATTGAGTCTATATATAAAGATTTGTATGAAAAGCAAATGACTCAAGGGGTATACATGTATATTTAAAGTTTGGCAAAGTAGACATATACATGAAGCGAAAACACATGATCATAAAACATGTCCAAAATAGGGAATACAAGTTAGAATGCATGAATCATCAAAACTAGACTATACTAGAACATCTAATGAGTACAAATAAGCATCCAAGCACAAACATATATAAATATTTATTTGTGGCCCACTACATGTACAAGTATAAATTCTAGTCTTAATGAAAACTAACATTTAAACATATATTCAAATCATGAAGCACGAAACAAGACATAAATCATCATTATGTAAATCCACATGCTATTAGAGCTATGATGTGCATAGTAACTAAACAAATGGTGAGAACACAACATATGGGTCCATATAAACATGGGTGATCTCAAGAGCTATACATGCATGTCAATGATCTAAGAATCATGACATTTAACATAATAAACTATAAACATCAAAACAAAACAAAAATCATAAACACACATATGATCATTATGTGTATGCATGTGCATTAGATCTAGGACATACATATTAGTTTAAAACAAAGTGAGAATACAAAGATAGGTCCATGGGTGTCTCAAATAAGTAACATGTATAACACTAATCTAATTATCATGACATAAGTATAATGAACAATAAAACAAGACATGCTATAAAACGATGAACATGATAAAACATGCAAATAAAAACGGGAGTTAGAGATTGATATCAAAACCGATGAATGCACCTCTCTAGTTCTCCAAACCAATGGTGGTCCTTTCCACCAAACTTCCCTTGAAAGTGATGCATCCAAATTGTTTTCTTTAAGCACGGAACGCATCCACTTCAAGTTACCGCTACTCTCACGTGATGTGAGAGCCCACACCTACATCAAAAATTTAGGGATGGTCTTTGGTACACATTTTCTTTTGGGTCCATAGGGGTTAGTATCTTTCCTAACCCAAACAAGATTATTTGCTAAATTTTCAACATGTAAACGATCATAGCAAAATCTAGCAAGGTGGCCTTTTCGACCACAATGTGTACACGTGTACACATGGGCATACATAGTGTGAAGTTTGTGATTGTGATGGGTATGTGTATGCCGTGATGGGTGTGCATGCAAAGATGGACCTTGTTTCTTACGAACCAAGGTTTCCAAGCGTGTATGATTTAAAGTACATTGGCTCAAAGTGGAGCCCAAACAATCTACACTTTTCTTCAAAACATTTATGCCATTTTTAATACTAGAAGATAAAGTGGAGCATGCAAAAGATGTGCTAGGTGAAGCTATACTAGCATGACAAACATGTGAAGACAATTCAATTTTCAAAGATTCATTTTTCTTTAAAACAAAATCCAATTCTTTTGTAATGAAATCAATTTCAATTTTCAAAGAAAGGTTATCTTTTAAAACACAATCTAATTTTGAAGATAAAACCTCATTGTTTTTCACAACATCATTACAATCATTTTTGCTTTTTAAAACTTCAGTCTCTTTTAGGGCAAGGTCTAGTTGAGATCTAAGTGAGTCACGTTCACTAGTAATCTCTTCCTTCTCTTGCAAAATCAATTCAAAACTTGAACACAAATACTTTAATTCTTCTTTTAGTTCAAAATTGTTCTTTTTCAACAAATCATGTTTTTTCAAAAAAATTTCAAGTTTTTGAGCAAGTTCCATATTCAATGTTTGAACTTCAAAACAACCATGGCAATAGGAACTAGAGCTATCATCTAGTTGAGAATCCGATTGTACCTCAAGGGAGTCTTTCCCTTGGACCATTCGGCAATGCTTGTCAGATTTGGCTCTCCTAGATCTTCTCAACTTGTTGATAATCCTTGGTAGCACGGGAGAAGTCAATATGCTCCAAACTGCAAAAGCCGAGTCATAATGAGCAAACACATGTAAAAGATCTTCATTAAGATATGCTCTAAGTGTTTTAAGTGCAAGTGCATTGGCCTTATTACGCTTGCTATCATTGGGGTAGGATTCCTTGGTAATGACTTGGTAAACTTTAGATCCTAAGGCTTTCAAATGACTACTCATCTTGGCCTTCCAAAATCATGTCTAGAAAAATCAAACAAAGGAGAGCTATCCATGAGTGCAAACTAAATGTGTGCAAATGAAAAATACAAATGAAGATTAACAAACCAAGATCTCACTCCTAGGTGGTTAAACCTAAATATCAGGAGAGTAGGCTCTGATACCATTGAAAATCACCTAGAGGGGGGGTGAATAGGTGATTATGCTAATCTAATGAACTAAATGCGGAATTTGAAAACTAATTGCAATTAACAAGAGATGCACACTCAAACAAGCCAAGCATATAATTATGAATGAACAATATGAATTGATGCAAGGCACAATATAGAGAGAGAGTAAGAGCCAAGGGATCAAGCGCAAACAACAAGATATGTTTCGAGGTTCGAGCACCCAACTCTACATCCCCGCCTTCACACAGAAGGATTTCAACTCCACTAGCTTGTCCACAAAGGTCTCCCACAAAGGGAACCTCCACCGAGGATTTGGGGCAATAACAATTACAAGGAGTACCCAACTCCTCTCTTTACAAACACAACCTCCTCCTTGAGGCACAACACCAAGCCAACAAACAATCACCTTACAACTTGAGGGATTAGCACAAAGCTTACACAAGGATCACCTCACACCTTGAGGGATACTACCCAATAGCACAATCTCCTCAACACAATGAGGGAAAGGCACAAAGCCAAGCTAAGATAGGGTTTACAACTTGGTGATCAAAAGACCACAAACAATCTCTTTTCCACACAAAGATCCTATAGAATAAGATAGTAGATGTAGCTCAAGTGTGGAGAAAACCAAAGGAATGGAAATCAAAAACTCAAAGAAAATCCTTGAGAAAAACTAGAAACCAAGATAAAGAAGTAGAATCAAACACTTTTCCCAAAAACCCTTTTCTTTGATTTTCTAAACCCTAGCAAAAACACCAAATAGATTGTTCAATTAAAACCCAAAAACTTCTTTTGATTGCAGTGAAAACACTAGAGAGTCAGGAAAAATTAGCACCCAAAAATCTTAGAGAAAACTGGCCACTAATGGGGTATTTATAGCCCATTAGAAAATATAGCCGTTGGCAGCAGATCCTGCCAAAAATGAACCACGGTCGGTCGACCGTCCAACGGTCATATTTCAGACCGATGTGCCATCGTCGACCGGGCGGTCGACCGTCCCCAGAACCAGAGAGCAACGGCTCTCTGACCGGTCGACCGCTTGGTCGACCGGGAGTAAACAGAGAGCAACCTGCTCTCAGTCGGTCGACCGTGCGGTCGACCGGCCTATTGGGCAGCCAGCGTGCACGTATCCGTGCACATCGGTCGATAGTGTCGGTCGACCGGCTACTTGGTACGGTCGACCGTCCGGTCGACCGACCTAGCCTGGCAGAGGCAGTTCAGGTCAGAAAAACATGTAATAAAAAATTCTCATAAATCTTCTAAAAATACACAAAAATAGTTTTATCATTTTACATTGATATACAAACTTGTGTTAAAAATTTCAACACAAATTTCAAACATTTTTGAACCATTTTTGTGTTATAGAAATTTTGCCAAAAACCAAAAACCGTATTTTCTAAAACTTGGATTTTTGAATAGAAAATACGTTTTGTCCAAAACTCATCCAAATACAAAAACATGATGTCTAAACACTTTGAAGCATGATGCATATGGACATAAGTCCAATATACATGAAACATATATATATCCATGTTTTTGACTTTAATTCCAAAAATAAGTTTTGTTAAAACACAAAACCTAAAACACATGAATAGGTATATCAAACTAGGTTTGTCTAAGTAGTTGAAGCATGCATGTATATAGAACAAATCTAATATACACTAAACCATGTAAACTTGTTTTGATATAATATCTATTCATGAAAACCATGATCGGTTAAACCAAAATGGAAAAACCAAAAACCAATATCCAAAACATAAAACGTGTGTGTTGTGAACTTAAGCATATCATACTATTCTAATCTTTACAAATGGATCTAAAAATCAAACTAAACTAGGTACCGATATCTTCTTGTAGAGCACTGTCTCCAAGCCAACTCAATCCGAAACTTCTTGATCCACCGAGCAAGTGCTATATATGATCTTTGACGCTCGGGCTCTTGAATCAACATGTGAAAGCTTCCAAATCATCTTGTTGAAGCTAATCACCAACTAATATCTTGGTTAATGATCTGAAACTAAACATCACAAGATTATTAGTACACATAACTACATGAGTTAATCATCATCAAAACTAGAGTGGAAGGCCTTTGGGCCAACAAGTATCAATTGAGATTTGAAACACACATATATAAGAAATACATATGAGTATACAAAAAATAAAATTCCATGAAGATTATATGTATAACTCATAACTACCACCCTTTCATGCACATGATAAAAGATATAGTCATTAAGGCACACAAGGCATGGTCACCTAATTAACCACTCTTGAAAGGTAGGGGTTTTTAAAAATAAGATTTAAAAAATAGTTATAGATTAAAAACACTATCAAGTGAAGAATAAATAACTAGTTTAAAGTAATTTTTTTAAAACTACTTAAAGATGCTTCAAAATATGAAACCAAATCATATATCCTATGAAACATGTGTTTTATACAAAAATTGATACTCAAGATTTATATGGTACAAAAGTTAGCTCATGAAAATAAGGTCATGAGTAAACAAAAAAATGTGAGTGCACAAGAATCATGTGAATAATATATTCATGAAAATAATCAATAAAGCTCAAAACAAAAATAAAATTCTTTTATCAAAAATATGAAAATTATCAAAACTAAAATTTTCATCAAAATTAAATAAGCATCAAGTATATGTATGTTTTATCAAAACTAAAAGTATTACATATATATCCCAAACACAAATGAGTCCATAATAAAATTTTACATGAAGGCAAGTGACTCAAAAATATACATATAAATCTATTAGTTTTAGACAAAAATAATATATACATGAAGCTAAACATATAAAAAAAAGAGAAAATAAGTATAACTGCAAGAATCATCAAAACTAAGTTATGCAAGTACATGTAATGAGTACAAATGAGCAATAAAATACAAACACATAATAATCAAGTGTAGCTCACTACTTGTACAAGTATAAACACAAGTTTTAACGAAAACTACATCTAAACACGTAATCACCACATGAAGCATAACACAAATATAATCATTAGGTTAATGCTCGTGTTTTAGAATGAGTATATATGTAGTAATTAAATAATAGTGAGAACACAAAATATGAATTCATATGAATAATGGTGTATCTCAAAGACTATCTATGTATATCACTTGTCTAATAACATTGCATTTAACATAATGAGCATTAGACCAAAACATGCTAACAATCAATGATAAAAAGCATGTAAACAAAAATGAAAGTTAGAGATAGTTACCCAACCATATGGACCAATATCTAGGTCTCCAAAACATGGTGGTCCTCATTCTTGATAGTGATGCATCAATTGGGTATGTCCATCTAGCTCATGCATCCACCACTAAGGTACCAATTCACTCACATTTTGTGAGAGCCCACACCTACATTCAGCACAAGAGGTGAGGATTTGTGGTACCCATTTCTTTTTGGGTTCATGGGGGTTAGCATTATAAGAAACCCAAACACTTTTATTAGCAAATATTAAAGAATTTATCTTATCAAAACAAAATTTTGCTAAATAACCTTTGCGGCCACAATGTATACATTTGTACACTCTAGCATGCATATGAGTGGTGTGAGCATGGTGTGCATGTGTGTGCCATAGGATTTGTGCATGAATATATGAAATTTATTTCTTGCAAAATATAGATTCCAACGTGCTGTGATTAAATGCACATTGGCTCAAAGTGGAGCCCAAACAATTTATGTTCTTCTTCATAATAGAAATATCATCTTTAATTTTAGAAGAAGCAACATGAGAAACATGAGAATCAATAATCTTATTCTTTTTAGAAAATTTTTCTTTTTCTTTCAAAACATTTCTCGTTTTCAAAGAGTTATTTTCCTTTAAGGCAATCTCCTTTTCTTTTTCAATTAAGTTAACTTGGTTTTTTGAAACTTTATTTTCTTTTGAAACAATGACAAATTTATTTTTAAAAGAATTTTCCTTTAAAACCAAATTATTTTTATTTTTCAGACTTTTTTCTATTTTTAACAAATCATATTATTAATAAGCATCTTGCAAAGTAAAGTATGATCATCATATGGTATCTCTTCTTCAAGCTCGGAATCGGAGTTTACCTCGAGGGGGTCATTCCCTTGGACCATATAGCACATGTTGAAAGTATCACTCCCATCATTCGAGTCACTCCCAATATAGTATTGCTTTTGTTCATCAAGGGAGACAAGTGTGTTCCAAACTACAAAAACCGAATCAAAGTTAACAACCCTCGATAAATATTCATCATTTAGGGTACTCTTTAATGCATGGATGCTTTTGCATTAGCCTCAATATTTTCTCCATTTATAAGATATGAATCTTTAATAAATAAACATGAATCCCTAGGGCTCTTAGGTATATGGACATCTTAACTTTTCAAGTTTGGATGTTAAGAATGTTAAACATGGGAGATGTCATGAAATTCATGTGTATGTACAAACATTGTGATTAGCTGAAATGTAGATCTTTAATTCACGGTTGCTAGACCCAAATCAAGAGCAGCAAGCACTGACATCAATTGTAAGTCACCTAGAGGGGGGACGAATAGATGACAAGCTAATCTAACGCAATACTAATGCGGAATTAAAAACTATTTATGGAAACTAAAAACTATTAGGCTAACACCTAACGCATAACCAAAGAGTGTAGCCGAATTCCTGGTGAAGGGCTCTAGACTATCTCTTCAAGATTTTTCTAGATTACGAGTTGAGGTGCCACTATGGCCTCTTGGTTGAATACAAGTGTGAGCAAGCAATCCCAAGCATATATTCAATAAAGTACAAATATATCAAGCATATAATGATGTAAACAATATAAGCATGCAAGATATAAAAACATAAGTGAGAGAGAGAGATAAGTAATCACAACATGGGAGAATTGTTTTGAGGTTCGAGCACACTTTCTCTACGTCCCCGCCTTCAACACTATGAAGGATTTTCACTAAAATCAATTCCACAGGATCACTCGATGCCGCAACGCCTACAACGAGCTCCTTCAAAAACTCTTAGAATCGCAACTCCCTCACTTGTTTCTGCAAGAACAACACATGCAAGCACACTAACTTGCTGAGGCGGCACCTCTATACCGAGCTCTCTCAAGAACTCTCACAATGCGAACTCACTAGCTCGCTGAGGCCTCAACCTGTATAACAACTCAAATACAAAATGGAACATGTGGTGATCTCTTCTCTTGATCACCAATAAACACTCTCACAATAAATGATCCCTAGATGATAAGTTTAGCAATAGATGGCTCAAGCTTGTGTGAGAAAACAAGATAGATATGGAGCTGAAAAATCTTAAGAAAACACTTTTGAAAACACAAGAGATTTACTCTTAAAAACTCTCGTTTTGGATTTGAAAATGAAGCTCTAAAACTTGGTTAGAAACTCTTAAAAAGAGCTTTAGAAAATAGCCTAAAAATCTTACCCAAAAATCTATCCAAAAGTCCCTTTTATAGAGGCATCAGAAAACTAGTCGTTATAGGCCAGATTGGCCTACCGGTTGACCGGGCGGTCGACTGACCGACAGTTATATTTATGACCCTTGGGGCTGTCGGTCAATCGCCCGATCGACCACACCCAAATCTTGACCTGTCGGTGAATGGTCGGTTGATCGAGGCAAGAACCAAAGAGCATTGCTCTTTGGCCGGTCAACCGCTCGGTTGACCGGGGCCTGATCCAGAGAGTAAACTCTCTGGATTGGTCTATCGCCCGGTCGATCGGCTCTCAAGCCAGGCTTGTGCATGTTGCCTGTACACATCGGTTAACTGCTCGGTCAACCGACTTCTGGCTCGGTCGACCGCTGGAAGCCCAGGTCTGGGTTATTTAGGGATTAAAACTTGGTCTTTTAACATCCTATAAAATCCCATAAAATCACATAAAATATACAAAAATAAGTTTATATCAATACTTTTTGAAATATATGTGATCAAAAATCAACATATATTACAAACAAGTTGAATTATTTTTGTGATATAGAAATTTAGCCTTAAACCAAAAACCGTATTTTTCAAACAATCTTCAATTTGAAAAATGATTTTTCCAAAACTTGTTCAAATACAAAATAAGATATTTTAACACTTTTGAAACTTAGTGTGTATGGATATGATCTAATGCACATATAGGATGAAATATCTATGTTTTTGATAATTAAGCTCTAAACAAAATTTTGACTTAAATAAAACTTAAGCACATGATATAGAAACATCAAATAAGTTTTTTCTAAACATTTGAACCATCAATGTGTATGGATGAAATCCAATACATATAAAACATGTAAACTTGTTTTGACAAACTCTATTCATGAAACATAAAGATATCTACTTTGAAGCTCAAATACAAATTGGTATTTTTTAAAATCAAATTATTCTTATGAAAATACATATAAATTTTTTGTATGTGTATTTGAGCTTAAGCAATTCACAACTAATCTATTATTTACATTTTATCTAAAAATAAAATCTTAACACTAGTAAAGAAGTCTTGAAAATCTTCTCTTTGAAAATCTTCTTCTCCGTCTTGACTTGGTCCAAGCCTTTGATCCAAAGAACTAGACTTCTCTTGAGTACTTGATATAATCTTGAAGCGTGTGCTCTTGAATCAACACGTTCTAGCTTAAAACTTGACTTCGAATATATTGTTGAAGCTGAATACTGACTTAGATCTTGATCAAATATCTGAAACTATATAAACACAAGATCATTAGTACTATAACTACATGAGTTAATCATCATCAAAACTAGAGTAATGGGCCTTTGCGCCAACAGGAGCTGCTAATAATCATGGTTCGCTTAGAGCATTTGGTTATCTAGCTTATATTGATTCAAGAAAGACATGTTGGACATTAAAGTGAAAGGCTACTGCTAGTATTTGAAGTACCTCATGTTCATTGGAGAAGAATTCAGGTTCTGGTAGTTTTCTAATATAGATCTGTCCTCATATTCATTAGAGAAGAATTCAAGTTTTGCCAGTTTCCTAATACGGATTTGTCTCCTATTTTGATTTGGATATAGCTTTCCTATTTCTTCGAGTAGGTGCTGATTTGAGTTCATGTTGAACTTGAATCATTCTAGGTGCCTATATAAACCCCCTGGAGTGGCCTTTTGAAGGTGTATCAAGAATTCAAGAGAAATTCTAGAATTCCACTATTAAAAGCTATAAGAGAGAGATCGTCTTGTAACTCTTATATTTTCTTCTCTATTTTCAATAAAGATTTCTCCTTCCTGTGGACGTAGGTATATTGTCGAACCACATTAAATCTTGTGTTCTTTAGTTGTGTGATAATTGCTTGCTAGTGCTAGCTCTTTTATACTTCTGCTTTCACTACTGAGTCTTCAACTCGGTGTTTCTCTGTTGTTTGATCAGTGATAGATTATTAACAATTGGTATCAGAGTGATGGCTAGCAAGACGACAATGACAACTAAGTTGAGATGGAAAAATTTGACGGGAAGTCCAACTTCTTGTTGTGGAAGATACGAGTAACTTCATTGCTCATGAAGGAAGTCACGCACAAGGCTCTACTTGGTTTTGAGAAAAAGCCATCGAAGATGGAGGATGATGAGTGGAACAACATCGACTTTTGCGCAAAGGCAACAATCATACTATGCCTATCAGATAAGGTCCTCTACAACGTGATGAATAAGGAGACAATTGCTAGTCTTTGGTGTAGTTAGAGAGCCTTTACATGACAACAAGTTTGTAAAATAAGATCTTCATGAAGAAGCAGTTATACAACCTTCGAATGAAGGAAGGTACGTCTATTCCAATATCTCAATGTTTTTAATAGAATTTTAAGTGGCTTGTTAGCTCTAGAGATTAAGCTAGAAGAAGAAAACAAAGATCTTCTGTTACTCTCTTCTCTTCCATCAAGTTATGACCACTTGGCAACCATCATCATGTATGATAAGGAGACCTTAGAGTTAGAAGATGTCAGGTAGATGCTCTAGAACAACAGGCTAATGAAGAAGATAGATTCTACAGAGGAGGCCTCAGGATTGTTTGTCAAGGACCAAAGGGGAAGATCAAAGAGTAGGGGACCCAAAAGGAATCCAGAGGCTTCTAGCAGTTTCTCTTGCTACTTTTGTAAGAAACCAGGGCATATCAAGAAAAGTTGTATGAAATACAAGGAGATGCTGAAGAGGAAAGGCGACAAAGATTCTGATGGGGCTAGTACCAGTAGAAAGTCAGATTAAGCCTGGGTTGTCAAAGAAGCTGATGAGGATTCATGTAATATCTTGACGGCTGAGTCAGGAAAATGTAAATACTCAAATGATTGGTTACTTGTCTCAGGGTGCACATACCACATGGGCCCAAAAAGGGAGTGGTTAAGTACTTACAAGTCTTATCATGGAGGCTCTGTCCTAATGGGAAACGATGACGTATGTAAGACTATTGGCATCGACAGCATCCGAATGAGGATGTTTGATGGACAGGTTCGAACTCTCATAAATGTTCAATAAGTTTCGAATTTAAAGATGAATCTTGTCTCATTGAGAGCTTTGGAAGCTCGAGGGGTCAAGTATTCTGGTGCAGATGGAGCAATCAAAATTACTAGAGGTTCCATGATTATTCTCAAAGGAGAACAGAAAGTAAACTTGTACAAGTTTACAGGAAGCATTATTATTGGTGATGCTTCAACAACAATAGAGAAGAAGGATACTACAAGACTTTAGCACATGTGTCTTGAACACCTGAGCGAGCGAGGTTTTCAAGTCCTGCACAAAGAAGTGCTCTACCATGTATCAAATATTGTAAACTCGATTTTTGTAAATTTTGCATTATAGATAGGTAATGTAGAGTAGCTTTTTCTACATCTCAGCATAAGACAAAGGGCTTGCTAGATCTTATACAAACGGATGTGTGGGGGCTTTCGCCAGTAGCATCCATTGGAGGTGCTAGGTACTATGTTAGTTTCATAGATGATTTTTCAAGAAAAGTTTGGATATACTTTTTGAAGCAAAAATTGAAAGTATTTCAGAAGTTTAAGGAGTGGGAAACTTTGGTGAAAAATCAGATGGGAAAAATGGTGAAAGTCTTAAGGTCTGATAATGGAGGAGCGTACATCTCCAAAGAATTCAAATGCTACTTAGCCAGCAAGGGCATCAAATACCAGCTAAGTATTTCAGGGTGACTAGAACAAAACAGAGTAGTAGAGCGCATGAATCGGACACTTACAGAGCGTGCTCGCAGTATTAGATTTTAGGCTAACATGTCAAAAGGATTTTGAAAGACGCGTTGAATCATGCGAGTTCTCTGGTAAACATGTTACCATCAATAACTATTAATCTTCAGACCCAGAGGAGATATGGCGAGAAGTATCTGTGGACTATTCAACCTTAGAATTTTCAGTTGGCTGGCATATAGTTGGGTTGATAGTCAGAAAAGGAACAACCTAAGAAGTGTAACTTCATCGGGTTCACCAAAGGAGTCAAGGGTTTCAGACTTTAGGATCCTGAGAAAATGAGCATTTTTAATAGCAGAGATGCGGTCTTTGACGAAGAATCAATGTTGCAAGAAAAGTCAGAGACGGAGGATAAAGCGTAAGGTGGAGCTTCATACAGTTTGGCAGACACTCAGGAAAAGAAAGTTGAGTTCTCATAGAGCCCTAGAAGGCCTGAAGGATCAGAAGAGAACTCCTCAGATCCAGATAGAGACAACCAGAAGGCTACTTAAGAGTAACTAGATCGTTAAGGTGGTTAGTCAGAGTTACGATGCCACCAACTAGGTATAGCTGGGATGATGATCATGTCACCTTCACATTAGTAACAGAAATAGGAGAAACTGACAATTACGAGGAGTGATCAAGGCAAATGACTACAATAAGTGGATTACGACCATGGAGTAAGAGATGGAATCTTTGGATAGAAACAAAACATGGACATTAGTCAATCTTCTAAAGGACTCCAAGGCAATAGGTTACAGATGGGTCTTTCGCAAAAAGGACAAAAAGTCATACAAGGCAAGGTTAGTTGCCAAAGGATATACTCAGAAGGAAGATATTGACTACAATGAAAATTTTTCTCCAAGTATACTTATATTCGGATAGTATTGACGATAGTTGCTCAGTTTAATCTAGAGTTGGAACTGATGGACGTCAAAACAACGTTTTTGCAATGTGAGCTAGAGGAGAAGATATACATGAAACAATCTGAGAGTTATATTCAGAAAGATAAAGAAAATAAGGCATGTCTTCTAAAGAAGTCCCTCTATGACCTTAAGCAATCTCCCAGGCAGTGGTATAAATAGTTCGACTTTTTTATGATCAAGGCCAAATACAACCAATGTGAGTATGATAGCTGTGTCTATTTCAAGCAGAGTGATGATCTAACATATTTGTTGTTATATGTGGATGATATACTGATTGCTGCAAGAAACAAGACACATGTTCAGAAGCTTAAAACTCAGCTCAAGAAGAAATTTAACATGAAGATTTAGAAGAAGCCAAGAAGATCTTAGGAATGGAGATCACTCGAGATAGAGGCACAATCAGACTTTGGCTATCCTTGGAGAACTATGTTCTCAAGGTGTTGGAGAGCTTAAACATGGTAGACGTAAGACTAGTCACCACTCTTTTGGTAGGTCACTTTAAATTATCCTCCAAGCAGTGTCCATAATCAGTGGAAGAGGAAGAGGAGATGTCTCGAGTTTCAAATGCTAGTGCGGCAGGGTCACTCATGCATGCTATGGTCTGCACTAGGCCTGACTTAGCCTATGTAGTTAGTATAGCAAGTCGGTTCATATCAAATCTAGAAAAGTAACATTGGAAAGCAGTAAAGTGGGTGCTACAATATCTGCGAGGGATACAAGACTAGTCTTGGTGTTTCAGAGATTGAAAATGGGGAAGCCTAGGTTACTACAAGGGTATGTTGATACAAATTATGTAAGAGATCTTGATCAGCAAAGATCTACAACGGGCTATGTGTTCATAGTAGTTGAGTGCATTATTATTTGGAAGGTAGAGTTGTAAGATACAATTGCTCTTTCAATGACAGAGGTGGAGTACATGGCTGCAGTTGAGGCATCTAAAGAAGCTTTGTGGTTGAAAGGATTAATTGAGATATTTACTATCATACATGATTCAGTCAGGGTCATTACGATAGCTAGAGTGCAATTCATCTGGCTAAAGATTATAGGTATCACAAGTGGATGAAGCCCATTGATATAAGGTATCACAAGATATGTCAGTGAGTCATGGATGATAAGGTGATCGATTTGGTAAAGATCATCATGAAGAAGAATCCAACAGATATGATGATAAAGATCATCCTGGTGGAGAAGTTCAGAGCATCTTTAAACTTTATCAAGGTTCTCCAAAGATAAAGTGGTGAATGGGCTCTTGGGCGGAAGCCATGTGAAGTCACAAATGGTCGAAGAAAGGAAGGCGAATGAAGTAGAGACTAATTTCTATAGAGGGACTCAATGAACATAAGTCAAGGTGGAGATTGTTAGTATTTAGAGTCCCTCATATTCATTAGAGAAGAATTTAGGTTCTGGTAGTATTCTAATAAGGATCTGTCCTCATATTCATTGGAGAAGAATTCATGTTTTGATAGTTTTCTAATATAGATCTGTCTCCTGTTTTGATTTAGATACATATTTTCTATTTCTCTGAGGAGGTGCTGTTTTGAGTTCGTGTTGGAATAGAATCATCCTAGGTGCCTATATAAGCCCTTTTGGGGTTGCCTTTTGAAGGTGTGTCAAGAATTTAAGAGAAATTCTAGAATTTCATTATTGAGAGTTGTAAGAGAGAGATCTTCTTGTAACTCTTGTATTTTTTTCTCTATTTTTAATAAAGATTTCTGCCCTTCTCCCATGGAGGTTGCTCGAGCTAAACCTGCATAAAAAATATAGAAATTTAGAACAGTGCTAGGTCCTCAATTCTACCGTGTAGCCTAGGGCTAACGGATCGTGATCCATAGGGAGGGACAGCGATAGAAGCATTATGTAAGTTTCTCTCTTTTAATTTATCGAAACTATTTAATATTTCTCTTCTCTATTTTATAAAAAGAAAATAAAATTATTATATTAAGCTAAAAAGGAGATGGTAGAAAAAGAGATTTTGGTGGTGTTGTTTTATTTATAAAAAGAAAGAAAAGACTAAAAAAAAAATTATAACTCTAAACTAATGAACTGAAAAAGAAAAAAAAAAGAGTACTTACCTCTACCGTTAAATCATAATAAAGACTTACCTCAGCATGAAGTAAAGCAAAGTAGTATAAAAGAATAAAAGAAAGTACGGCTTCGACAAGATTGAGCACAATGAAGAAAAGTGGGAAACCTCTATTAATTTTTACCTTCAATATAAGCTTCTTGAAGAAAAGATTACAATAGTGTCACTCTAAAATAAGTCTTCCACTCTTTTGATTATATAACTCTCTCTAGCCTAAAAATAAAATAGAAAATAAATATTACATTAAAGAAGAAAAGAGAACCTAAACTAAATCTCTCTCTAGAGTGGTGCCCTTTCTGTCTTCAAGGTATGAGGATATTTATAGGAGAAAACCAGAGGGATAGAATGTGTATGAAGATAGGAAGAGCTGTATATTTTTGAATTTAAATTCTTCCCTTATCTCCAAATTTGATTTGATTTATCCCAAAATTCAATTCTGATCTGCAGCTTGTTGGCGTATTGATTACTGAATATCACTTATCAAATAATAGAATTAGAACATGTGATCAACAAAAGAATTGTAGCCCTTTACGTCTTCTTTCTGAAACATTTTGAATCATTAAATTTGAGTTTCGATAGCGAAAGTTATAATTAAAAATCTAAACTGTATCCAGTCTGAATCCGAATTTAAATTGCTTTATCTCATCTATTGATCTTCTCGCTATACATTTATTCTCTTGAATTTTCAGTTTGTCTTCTAGAATTGATAAGATATCCATTTATCTTCAGCAAAACCAATAGTGTTTTTAAACAATCAATTTTTTCTTTGAAATTAGATAATATTATCTTATCTAATATATCCAGTTTTCAGATAAGATAGCTTCTAGAACCTTTAGATTTGAATCAGTCCCATTTCTTTTAAACTTTTGTATTTAATTGGATAAATTTCATGATTATCTTCTTCCTATTATACTCTGCATGAATTAGGACATTAAGACAAGTTATTTGTAATATTCATTACAGAATATATGTACGAATGTAATAATATTTATGCAATATATGTGTCCAAACACACCCCCACACTTATCTTTTCCTCGTCCTCGAGCAAAACAAAGAGAAAAAGAAAAACTAAACTGACCAAACCTAACTCACTTTCGTAGAAATCACGGTTGCATTTAACACGTGCAACAAGCCGTTAAACCTCTAGGTTACCCCTAGAGGATGAGTTTTGTCTCGTAAGGGTTTTAGTAGATTGAACCCAAAAAATCCATGAAGAAAAAGAAATGATTTGTTAGTATTTTTTTTTTTGAAACGCATTTTGAAAGAAAAAATATTTGAAGTATTAATGTAAAATTTCAAGAAATCTATAAGTCATAAGATTATCAAAACTTAGTCATTCCTAAATTTAGTCTTTATTCAAAACATGTTTTCAATTAAGATAAGAATTAAAATTGTATTTCTCATCTAATCTATTATTTTACCCTAAGTCATATGCATCTTATGACCGTGAAAATTTGGCTCAGGATTCTTCAACTCTAACTCTTATGCTTTATTGTTTTCTTTTTTTTTTAATTTATGGCGGTAATATCCCTTAGCTCTATTAGGCTTTCTAATTTGCCCATGTAACAAGCCTTAGTCGGTGACTCCCAAATCAAAATATTTTAGGCCACCGGGTGAGAAAACACCCCAAGGACTTAGGACTCGAGCAAACAAGGCCATAAAACTAAGGATTTTTATTTATATGAACCACTTTTAGGCGTGAATACTTATGCTTTATCAGGCACAAATACCCAGCTTAATCATAGGATATTTTTTTAATATATGTATATATATATTTTATATAAGGCATAAGAATCTTTGTTTTAGAACCCTCAGTATGTAAGTGTATAAAGCATGCATTTTTCATCAAGATAAAAATTAAAACTAAATTACTTTTTCAAATTTTCTTCCTAATCTCAAAATCAAACAAATAATTTTATTTTGACCAAGTATAAGAAATCCTAATTATGATCCTCTTATTTCTTAAAATTAACTTAATTTCTTACAAAAATAAATCAAAGTATTATTTTCCTCTTCAAAATGTTTTAAAGAAAGGATTTTTTTTAAATTAGTGAAGTTAGCATGTTAGTAAACCCTCTCCCATACCTAACTCATGCATTGTCCTCAATGTATGAATGAAATGCAATAATACACGAAAAAGGAGAAAGGGAAGGAAAATTTTCACCTCAAGGTGATGATTTTGGTTGTAGTCTCATTGAGCCAAGCGTTTCTGCCCAATCTAGATATTGTGAATTTTCATGAAACCCACCTTTCAGGACCTCTTTCCTATTAATATTTTTATAATCCCCAATATGAATAGGATCATGCAAGATCCTATCAAGAAATTTTTCCCAGTCATATGACCAGTCTTAGGATATCATCACAGAATCATGTTGATCTAAGCCTTAGTCCAAAAATGAAATGTGATTTTGTGGAATGGATAATTTGGGCTCAACAATGAATTGAATAGAAACCGAAACTGACTTGGGAATAAAACTCAAATCAAGTTTAGGTTCGAGAGTCAGAGTTGGTTCATGAGTTTGGTCCAAATCATAGAATTGAAGTTCACATTCATTTTTCAATAATGGAATGTGACTATCTAAAATAAGTGGTTCATGTTCAAGCTCAATAGAGATAGGAATTAGTGTTGGCTTCAGAATTAGGTCCAAATCGAGTAAGGATACCGAAGTCAATATAGATTCAAAAAGTGAAACTGAATTACAATATTGGGAATCGGTGTCACATTCATCTTAAGTTCAATCTCATTAAAAAAAAACTTGCCAATTTATCAATGGATTGGTATTGGTCAAGTTCAAAGTTTTGTGGTGAAATTGAATCTAGATTAAAATCTTCAGGATACCATGATTCTTCGTCAATATGGCTAGGAGATCAGGAATGGTTGAAATGTGCTAGGTACAGTTTCCTCATTCCTATCATTAATTGTGTTGACCAAATGACTCACTTTTTCTTCTAGCCTATTAAGAGATTTGAGACAATCCGTTTGGGATTGAATACAATCATTTTGGGACTTAATCATCGATTCCATATTCTTTTCTAAGTCAACAGGTGCTTCTTGTTATGATTGGACTTGGAAATTAAAGGAAGAATCTTGAATTTGGAAATTGTTTAGGCGAATTGAGTCCGCTATGATTTGTACTTGTCATGTGGACTCAAGAAAGGCTTCAAAAGTCTTTTCTAAAGAAGATTTCTTTTCTATATGTTGGTCTTGTTATGGATTATATGAAGTTGTTTGTTAATAAGGTTGTTAATAATAAGACTCGGGGGAGTTGTATCTCCACTGCCTCGGTTAATAGTGGTGATGATTGTCCCATTCTTATTCATAATACTAGGATTAGGGCATATATTGATTCGGATAAGAACAATCTGGCATACTTGGTTAGTTAGAGTTATGTAATGCCAGATTGGTAATATCTGAATTGAAAGAGGTTGGGGTGAAATATGAATTTAAATTATAATCAGAATAGTTGTAATTATAATCTATTTTCACAAGAACAACAAAAACAAACAAATAAACAAACAAGAAAATAAAGAAAATCTAGCCTATGTTAGGGTAGAGCTAAGACCTAGACGACTCCTAACTATTAATTATACACAGAAGGTATATTGCAGAACCTGACACAAGTTAATGGTCAGATAGGGGCAAGATTGGTGAGAGGTATCCATGCCTAAGCAACGGGCCTAATTATGCCAAACCACCAGCCTCGGGGTTTCGCACCTCAATCCCCAACCTTAGACACCGATTTGATAAGAGTCAACTTCTAACAACTTTCCCCTGAGGTCAATCCCTATTTGAGTCTAAGATGTCCCTAAGGCCAACGTCTACTCAATTTTATGTTAGGCTGGGTTGGTGAGTGAGGAGATGATTTTTGGGCTAAGGAAGGGTAATGACTTCCCCACCTTATCTTGTTTAAAGATACGCCCTTAACCTTTTTAGTGTAGTGTACAAGTATAAGGCAAAAGTTAATATTCAAGTAATATGAATCACTCAAAATATGTTTCCTAAATTATATGCAATGCACGCATACCTTTACTCCAGCACTCTTCAACAGTAATGTAAAGAAACGAAACAGACAAATGCCCTAAAATGTAAGAGTCTAAATGTTGTCTAGCATTTACAAAGCAACAAGTTACTGTTAATTAGAAATATGTACAGAGTTAGTTAAACAGATAAACTAATAACTATAGAGAGCTAGTCTGTGAAAAGCAACCAGCAAGAGACTACAGTTAGTAGTTCACCACAGTTCTGAGCTCTGATGCTCTGCCTTCTTTGACAGAGGCACAGAGTAGCAATATGTCTACTGCAGCTCCTAATTTTCTGTAATTAGCCCCTGTACACCAAAACAAAAAAGAAAAAGGGATTAATTCATTAAAGTAAATGAAAAGAAAGAAAACTTACCGACCCTTCCCGTCAACGACGCCAAAATTTTGATTGAGCCAAACCTGTACAAAAAATACAAAAATTTAGAACAGTACTAGATTCTCAATTCTACCGTGTAGCCTAGGGCTAACGGGTCATGATCTACAGGAAGGGACAGCGATGGAAGCGTTATGTAAGTTTCTCTCTTTTAATTTATCGAAACTAGTTAATATTTCTCTTCTTAATTTTATAGAAAGAAAATAAAATTATTATGTTCAGTTAAAAAGGAGATGGTAGAAGAAGAGATTGTGGTGTTGTTGTTATATTTATATAAAAAAAGGAAAGACTAAAAAATAATTATAACTCTAAACTAATGAACTGAAAAAGAAAACAAAAAGAGTACTTATCTCTTACCATTGAATCAAAATAAAGACTTACCTCAGCATGAAGTAAAGCAAAGTAGTATAAAGGCTTCGGCAAGATTGAGCACAATGAAGAAAAGTGAAAAACCTTCAATATAAGTTTCTTGAAGAAAAGATTATAATAGTGTCACTCTAAAATAACTCTTTCTCTCTTTTGATCATGTAACTCTCTAGCTTAAAAATAAAATAAAAAAATAAAAATTACATTGAAGAAGAAAAGAAAACCTAAACTAAATCTCTCTCTGGAGTGGTGTCCTTTCTGCCTTCGAGGTAAGATGGTATTTAAAGGAGAAAACTAGAGGGAAAGAACGCGTATAAAGATAGGAAGAGCTATATATTTCTAAATTTGAATTCTTTCCTTATCTAAACTTGATTTAATTTATCCCAAAATTCAATTCTGATCTGCAGCTTGTTGGCGTGTTGATTGCTGAATATCAACATGTGATTAATAGAAGAATTGTAGCTCTTTAAATCTTCTTTCTTAGCATTTTGAATCATCAGATTTGAGTTTCGGTAGCGAAAGTTCTGATTAAAATGCTAAACTGTATCCAGTTTGAATCTGAATTTAAATTGCTTCATCTCATCTATTGATCTTCTCTCTATCTATTTATCCTCTTGGATTTTCGGTTTGTCTTCTAGAATTGATAAGATATCTATTTATCTTCAGCAAAACCAATTGAGTTTTTAAACAATCCATTTTTTCTTCAAAATTAGATAATATTATCTTATCTGATATATCAAGTTTTCAAATAAGATAGCTTTTAGAACCTTTGGATTTGAATCGATCCCATTTCTTTTGAACTTTTAAATTTAATTGGATAAATTTCATGATTATCTTCTCTCTGTTATACCCTGCATGAATTAGGACATTAAGACAAGTTATTTGCAATATTCATTACAGAATATATGTAGGAATGTAATAATATTTATGCAATATATGTGTCCAAACATACATAGGCACATTGCCGAACCATATTAAATCTTATGTTCCTTTGTTATGTGATGATTGTTTACTAGTGGTAGATTATCTACGCTTCTGCTTCCGCTGCCGAGTCTTTGACTCAGTGTTTCTCTGTTATTTGATCGGAGATAGATCATTAACAACTACAAGTTATGGGATATAAAAAATAGAGGGTTTATCTCGAGCAGACATATCATATTGGATGAGGCTTCAGTTATGAAGCCTACCATCTCCCGACAGGTGGAGATGAGGAAGACCAAAGTAGTATCGCAGCGGGTGAAAGTTGATGCTACTCTATATTATCTAGTTGGTTTACTATCATCTGGGATTCCATCAGTCATGACACTGGGTGGAGCTTGTCTAGCTGATATGGATACTGAGCCTATTGAAAAAAGATGGTTCAGATGCAGTTAGAGGAACCAAAGGGAATCTGTGAAGGTGGGTTGTAAAGAAGCATGTATTTCATGTTGATGAGGTTCATATGACTCGGCCAGTTGGGTTCGTTGCTGCAAAGAAGAGATTTTATTAAACTTGGTGGAGCTCATTTGAATGCACAACGAGAGGCTTGATCCCTTGGGTAGAGGGTACGTAGGCAGCCTTGATGGCACAACCATTTGGTGGTGCAGCCCATATGAAGCTATTTGGGTTCTCGAGAATTGGCAGCGAAAGCTGATTTGGGCTTCACGTAGAGGTGAAGAATTGAACTTCACATAGAGGTGAAGTATTGTGATCTCAATGAACATTTGATCATCTAGTGAGAAGATTGAGCTTGCATTAAAGGGGCATGCATCCTGTTTGTTGAGTCAAAGTTGGTTATATAGTGTGCTCTACTCAGATTTGATTGGACTGTCTTGAAGACATTTGGACTGTAGTGCCAGTCAGTTGGAGAGTCAGTGTTGACTCATGTTGGGTTCTTCTTAAGGTCATTTGGAATGGTGTTCCATTCAGTTGCTGATTTCTAGACACAGTTATTGGTTGACTCATATGGTATTGATTCTCTTCAGTGGAGTATTGGGAATGCATGTATGGTGCATTTTTATTTGGATGGCTGAGCTAAAGCTTGAAATCTTTACAATTGATATTAGAGTTTGGAGAGAGTTACTTGAGGGGCAACAAACTCAATTATGGATTAAACCAATCAATTGGATCCGGTGTGATCGTTTGAAATTATTGTGTGTGTGCGTGTGCTGGTGATTCTTTTGAAACTAGTTGGTCTGTTCGACCAAGTGAGATCATGTGTCGATTTCATCCAGAGCGCTCAAACCAAGATCGTGTATCGATTTCGCCAAGATCGCGTGTAATTTCACCAATGTTCATTAGAGTTTAGCTCAATTTGAAAAATCTTCACCAAGGTGGAGAATATAGAGAGGAGGGTAAAAACAGGAGTTAGAGTTTTTTAAACTCTATTACAGGACTTCGGTCAACCGGGCGATCGACCGACATAAACAAGGCTTGGATCGGTCGACCGCTCGGTCGATCAATGTTAGGAACCCAGTTGGGTCGGTCAGTTGGTCGACCGACATTTGTAGTAAATCCAACAATAACAAAGGGCATTGAGCGGTCGATCGAGCGATCAACCGCGCATTTGGGTCCGATCGACCGACATTCAGATCAGAACTATTTCTAGACTTAACTTGGAACTATTTTGGGGGTTTTTTCTTCTCTCTATAAATAGAGGCTGTGAACCCATTTTAAGTAATGATTGATTTCTGGAGAGAGTTCTTGAGAGAACCAATTGTAATTCTCTTGTATCTTATGTAAATCATCAATATATCTCTCTTCTGCTTGGAGGCGTAGGTATCTTACCGAATCTCATAAATCTTGATCTTTCTCTTTGTGTGTGTATTTGTGATCTAGGGTTTGTGTTATTGGCATGCTCTAGCTCCAATAGATCTTTCTTGTAAACGACTAGTTTAAAATAGAAAACATTTCTATTTTTCACTCTTAACTGAAATTCGTAATCCAGAATTGGCTCAAACCATTAGTAAAACCAAATTAATACTCATAATTTTAGAAACACAATTTTACTTCAAATATGATTTTTAATTGTAAATATAATAAAAAATAGGGGGATTTTGTTTAGCCACCTATGTCAAACGTAATTAAGAAAAAACCTACTTACAAAATTTAATTCGCTTCGACTACTTCTTTTTTAAAGAAAGGGTGTGTGCCCACATGTCAACCGTAGAAGTGTTACTGAGGGTCGTGTGCTGACGTGTCGATCACAGAAAAGTTATTGAGCAAGCTTTAGAGCGGTGAAAAAGACTTAAATACCTGCCGTAATATTAATTGAGGACTAGAACCATAATCGTAATTCTCACAAAAATGTCTTATTTCTATGTCTTTATTATGATTGCGACCATGATCACAGTCCTCACAAAAATATCTTATTTTTGAGTTCTTATTTGGGCTGTGACCATGATCGAAGTCCTCATAAAAAAAAAAAACCACATTTTTGAGTCTTTATAAGATTGTTACCATGATCGCTGCCTTTTTTATTAAAATTGTGACTATGATCGCATTTATCACAAACTATGATTGCAGTCCATCGCAATCCTCTTTGTTAGGACTGCAACCATGATCACAATCCTCACAAAAATACCATGTTTTTGAATCTGACTCTCTTTTTACTATGTGATCAATTCGATTTGATCCCCTCTAATCTCAAGATTGAGATCGAATAATCCATGATGTTGAAGTCGCTCAAGATGAGACTCACCTACAATAAGAAACACGCTTTATTGAGGCCAAGCAGTGAAGAACAATGCCTGAATCTGAGAAAAAACTAAAAAAAAGAAACAAAATAATATGGAAAGAAGGATCTGATGTGTCTGATTATTTTTTGCTGATATGGATGAGGCTGAGGCCAAGCAAATTACAAATCTGAGTTTTTTCCCTGATTATGTTAAGAAATAGGTAGTTGTAGCCAATTTTTCCTAAAATATATGTCATAATAAAATAATTTTAAAATTATAATACTTAATAATTTAATTAATATAGTTATAAATCAATAGAAGTTGATAAAAATTTACTTTAATCTTGGGTTTTTTTTGCATATATAACCCCAAAACTTAAGTCTTTTTCTTATTATTCCTCAAAAATCTCTTTTTGCATGTATATCCTTCTAATTCTAAAGAATTTATAGGAATATTCCTATAGTCACAATTTTGTTCAATATGATAAAAATACCCTTTGCATGTAAATGGTTGCAAATTTAACTTTTTAATACTTCATAATTTTTCATATTAATAACATATTTTTATCAGCAATATTATAGTAAGTAATACTACACTTTGGAAATATCGATCGTCTACTATATCAAAATATCAATATTTTAATAAATAGTTTTTTTAAAATTGAATATAATAGGAGGATATGCAAGGTTGCAAGTTCCAATAATAATATTTCCACCTACATCTTTCATTATTTTATACTTTTTCTTATTTCATACAAATATAATCTTTTTAAATAAAAATGCAATACAAAATACAAAAAGTTTATTTGCAACTTAAACTTTTCATAAGGTTTATATAAAAGAATAATATTTTTCTAAGGGTATATATGCAAATGCAATTGTATATATTTAGGGCAATTGTTTCGCCTTGAAGAAAATCGTAACTATAGGGAATACCTGCAAAATCTTTAGAATTAGAAGGGTATATGTCAAAGTAGAGGTTTGTCAGGGGTAAATGAGCAAAAGGCTAAGTTATGAAGGATAAATATGCAAAAAAAAAAAAAGAAAAAAAAACTCTTCTATTAAAATGTAGGGTATACATGCAAACTCTTCTATTTAAATTATAATTCTTTACTAATTTTAAATGAAGGCAAATTCGCTCTTAAGGTAATCAATCTTGATGCTTTCATAGGTAATGTATAGATATGGATAACAATAAATGTAGCGGTTCAAATGTAGATGAGTATTGGTTTATTGGGCTAGGGTTGCGCAAGTTTTTGAAAAACTAAAAATAAAAAAAGCGAAACAAATTCCATGATACCCAATATCCTTATATCTTCCTAAATATTAATATAAAAAAAATCCACGAATCTCAATGACCAAGAATTAACAGGCGACGCAAGAAGGAGTTGTAAAATACCGGAAAGAGAAATATTTATTTTTATGAATTTGTTCATCAATTCATTTCGAACAAGTACAAATCAATTAACAGAGCAGAAGTTATAGTTGAAGCAGTCAAAAGAAAACAGAAATAACTAGTTATAGTAGGCATGAAAGAGCTAAATCAGATATCATCTTTTGTTACATATGTTGACAAAACGCTTAACTAAGTTTCAATTTCTTCATATAAGAGGTAAGGAAAAAAAAGTGATATTTGCATGAGAGAAGCATATTTTTTATTTAATTTCAAATGGTCGATTATATATCTTTTTGCTATTTAAGTCACCTATACTCACTCAATGTAACTTTTTTTAATTGAAATAAATTTATTCTTCTTTGGAAGTGCTTGTTACTTTGTAGATAGAAACCACTAAAGATACGAGATTATATATGAGATATTAGAGATAACCATTAGTAATAGCTAGCATTATGGAAATTTACTTTAAAGACTTTCAATACTTACAAGACAAAAATGAGAAACTAGAATTAACAATTGACGCTTACAACCGTACTAAAATTGTTAGTTTGAATCTTTCAGAATTTCTATCCCAAGAAGATGGTACATACAATAAAACTGTTGATTCAAATCCTACTGAACTTGCATTCCAAGAAAATAAAATTTTCTGCAGAACTTATATTCCCAATATCCTGAAGTCTTCAAGTTGGTTCGAGAACCCATTTAACGCTCCCAGTTGCCCCTCTTGGCTCTTACTCCTGTTGATGATCTATCACCAATCAAATAACAGAGGAACGCTAAGTCGAAGACTCGGCAGAGGAAGTGAAAGCGTAGAAGATCTACCACTGGTAAGCATTCGCCACACAACCAAGAAATACAAGATTTAACGTGGTTCGACAATGTGCCTCCGTCCACGGGGAGGAGGGGAGAAATATTTATTGAAGAAAATATTGTTGTGCGAAGCGGGGTCGGAAGAAAAAAAACACAACAACAACCCTTGAGAAATCCGCCCAACTGGCGGAGACTCGATGCAACCGGAGAAACAACCAACACAGCAAGAACAGCAACCAACAGAGAAAGAAATCAACACACAAATTTAACGAGGTTCGGCCAACGTGCCAACGTCCTTGGGGCAAGGGAGAGAGAGATCTTTATTGATTCAACAATCAATACAACTAATACAAGAGAGAAACTTGAGGGAGGCAAGGGATTCTTCGTTATTCAATACATGAGGCCTCTAGCCTCTATTTATAGCCACAGAATCTCTGAATTTATGAAAACCCAGGTTGGATTCAATCCCATACAGAAAAGGAATTCGAACCCTAAAAGGAAAGTCTAGCCGCGCTTGTCGGTCGACCAGCCAGTCGACCGATCCATGCCACGGTCGACCGGCCCAGTCGACCGCGCCTACCGGAGAGCAGAGCCACTTCAGTCGGTCGATCGGGGCCGGTCGACCGCTCCTTCCCGTGCACGCCGGTCGATCATGCTGGTCGACCGGCCTCCTCCACCGGTCGACCGGGAGCACAACTGGCCCGCTTCATGCGCCGTTTCTCGCTCCTTTGTCGTCCGATCTCTGTGCTACCTTCTTTCATCTCCTCTATCTCCTCTCTCCCACAATTCTCCACCTCGGTGAAGATTTTTCAAATCTTAGCCGATCTCCAACGAACTCCAGTCTATCACCTAGCGAAATCGACACACAATCTCGGCGAAATCGACACATGAACTCGGCTTGCGCGCTCCGAACATAATCGACACACGATCTCGGCTTGGAATCTGTAGCTCAGCTATCCACTAGAATGCACCACACATGCCTTCCCTATACTTCACCTTAGGAGAACTTTCATACATGCCGAACACCGAACGTGGCTCCTACTCCATAACTTCACGACCTCATGAAGAACTCATTATGAGCCAACACTGACTCTCCAACTGACTAGTTCTATCTTGTCTACCTGTCTTCAACTGACGGTCTAACCAAGTCTGAGTAGAGCAAACCGAACACCGTCATCAGCTTCAACAACTAGATGCACACCACTTCTTATGTAAGCTCAACATCTTCTCACCAAAAGATTAACCTGTTCATCGAGATCACAACACCGCATCTCTACGTGAAGTCCAACTGGCCACAACACTTCACCTCTACGTGAAGTCTCTCCACCTCTATGTGAAGCTCCAATAGGCCACAACTCTTCACCTCTACGTGAAGTTTCAATCAGCTTCTCGTGAACCCAAACAGCTTCATACGGGTTACATCACCAAATGGCTACACCTTTAAGGCTGCCTACGTACCTTGCCTAAGGGATCAAGCCAACCGTAGTTCATTCTTGTCCCAATCTTCTTCCATCGTTGATGCATGCTTCTTCTCCAACCGTAGAGTGTCTTCGAGGTTTGATGTCGTCAGCGTACCCATAACCTCACACCTCTATATACCAAAGTTGTTCGTCCCGTTGAACTTCACCACATCAATCCTTGGATGTGGATATATGGATTTCACTGATGTACTTTCTTAAGCCATCTTCTCAACTGATTCCTCAAAGTAATGTGGAAACAAATGAAGTTACATAAAATAAACTAGATAAAGATCAGATCTTTACCTCCACGCGAAACCCTCGAAGAGTTTTCAAAGTAATCTACTCCACCAACTTGATTTCTCGAGCAATCTTCACAAGCTGTTCTGAGATCGACACATGATCCCACAAACAGTCCCAACTCTGATCCAAGATTGACACAAGATCTCTGCCAATCAGCAACAAATGTCCTTGAATCAACAGATGATCCCACGTCATACCTGAAATGCTCTGATACCACTTGTTGTGCGCAGCGGGGTCGGAAGAAAAAAAACACAGCAACCATCCTTGAGGAATCCGCCCAACTGGCGGAGACTCGATGCAGCCGGAGAAACAACCAACACAGCAGGAACAACAACCAACAGAGAAAGCAATCAACACACAAATTTAACGAGGTTCGGCCAACGTGCCTACGTCCTCGGGGCAAGGGAGAGAGAGAGATCTTTATTGATTCAACAATCAATACAACTAATACAAGAGAGAAACTTAAGGGAGGTAAGGGATTCTTTGTTATTCAATACATGAGGCCTCTAGCCTTTATTTATAGCCATAGAGTCTCTGAATTTATAGAAACCCAGGTTGGATTCAATCTTATCCAGAAAAGGAATTCGAATCCTAAAAGGAAAGTCTAGTCGCGCCTGTCGGTCGACCGAGCCATGCCACGGTCGACCGGCCCGGTCGACCGCGCCTACCCGAGAGCAAAGCCACTTCAGTCGGTCGACCGGGGCCGGTCGATCGCTCCTTCCCGTGCACGCCCGTGCATGCCGGTCGACCGTGCTGGTCGACCGGCTTCCTCCACCGGTCGACTGGGACGTCGATTGGGAGCACAACTGGCCTGCTCCATGCACCGTTTCTCGCTCCTTTGTCGTTCGATCTCTATGCTAACTTCTTCCATCTCCTCTATCTCCTCTATCTCCTCTCTCCCACAAATATAAGAGTTACAATGAGATCTCTCTCATAACTCTTAAAGTGAAATTCTAAAATTTCTCTTGAATTTTTAACACACCTTCAAAAGTCCACCCCTAAGGGGTTTATATAGGTACTTAGAATGATCCTAGTCCAATACAAACTCAAATCAGCACCTCCTTAGAGAAATAGGAAACCGGTATTCAAACCAAAAAAGGAGACTGATCCGTATTTAGAAACTGCTAAAAACCTAAATTATTCTCCGATGAATTTGAGGCACTCCAAATACTAATAATCTTCACCTTGACTCATGTTCAGTGAGTCCCTCCGCATAAATTGCCTCTGCTTCATTTGCCTTCCTTTCTTCCCCTTTTGTGACTTCACATGGCTCCTCCAAGTGTCTGTTCGCCCCTTTACTTTTGGAGAACCTTGATGAAGTTCAGAGATGCTCTGAACTTCTCCACTGGGATGGTTTTCGTCATTATATTCGCTAGATTTTTCGTCGTGCTGATCTTTACCAAATCGATCACCTTATCGTCCATGACCCACTAACGTATCTTGTGAAATCTCACATCAATGTGCTTCGTTTGCTTGTGATACTTGTGATCTTTAGCTAGTTGAATAACACTCTGGCTGTTGCAATGAACTCAAACTGAATCCTGTATGATACTGAGCATCTCAAGTAATCCTCTCACCTACAAAGCTTCCTTTGATGCCTCAACTACAGCCATGTATTCTGCTTCTATCGTTGAAAGAGTAATTGCATCTTGCGACTCTGCATTCTAACTAATGATGCACTTAATTACTGTGAACACATAGCCTGTTGTAGATCTTCGCTGATAAAGATCTCTTGCATAATCTGCATTAATATAACCTTGTAGTAACCTAGGCTTCCCCATTTTCAATCTCTGAAACACCAAGCCTAATATCACAGTCTCTCGCAGATATCGTAGCACTCACTTCACTACTTCCCAATATTATTTTCTTAGATTTGGCATGAACTAACTTACTATACTAACTGCATAAGTTAAGTCAGGCCTAGCGCAGAGCATATCATACATGAGTGATCTCATCGGACAAGCATATGGTAGTCGAGACATCTCTTCCTTCTCTACTAGTGATTGTGGACACTTCTTGCAGGATAATTTGAAGTGACCTGCCAAAGGAGTGGTGACTAATCTTACTTCTGTCATGTTGAATCTCTCCAACACCTTGAGAACATAGTTCTCCTGAGATAGCCAAAGTCTTCTTGAGCCTCTGTCTCGAGTGATTTTCATACCTAAGATCTTCTTGGCTTTTTCTAAATCCTTCATGTCAAATTCTTTCTTGAGCTAAGGTTTAAGCTTCTGAACTTGTGTCTTGTTTCTTACAGCAATCAACATATCATCCATATATAACAGCAAATATGTCGGATCATTACTTTGCTTGAAATAGACACAATTGTCATACTCACATCGGTTCTGTTTGTCCTTGATCATATAAGAGTCGAACCATTTGTACCACTGCCTGGGAGACTGCTTAAGTCCATAGAGGGACTTCTTTAGAAGACACACCTTATTTTCTTTACCTTCCTGAATATAACCTTCAAGTTGTTTCATGTATATCTTCTCCACCAGCTCACTGTGTAGAAACGATGTTTTGACGTCCATCTATTCCAACTCTAGCTCAAACTGAGTAACTATCGCCAACAAGATCCGTATAGATGTATTCTTGACTAAAGGGAAAAAATTTTTATTGTAGTCAGTGCCCTCCTTCTGAGCATATCTTTTTGAAAACACCTAGAGGGGAGGTGAATAGGTGTAAGTGCTAATCTAGAAACTAAATGCGAACTAAATGCGGAAGCTTAAATAATTTTGCAACACACTTAGTACAACACACAAGTGTAGCAATTCCCCGTGAAGGGTTCTGGACTAACTCCTCTTGATTCCCCTTGAAATGAGTTGAGGTGCTATGTGAAGCTCTTGTGGTTAAGTACAAGTGAGGCATACACAAACAACCAAGCATATACAAGATATAGCAATATGAAATAATGCAAGGCAATATGAATCAATGCTCAAACACAAGCAAATAGATATGATTCTATGAGTGAATGATGCTATGCACAATATAAAGAGAGAGAGAGAGAGTTAGAGACAAGCGGATCAAACGCAAACACAATGATATGTTTTGATGTTCGAGCACCTTGCTCTACATCCCCGCCTACACCACCGTGTAGGGTTTCCAATCTACTATCTCCCACCGAGGGAACCTCCACCGAGGAGGATTTGTTACAACGCTAGGAGTACCAAACTCCTCTCTCAAACACCGCCTCACAACCGAGGGGTAGGCCCGTAGCCAAACAACCACAACACCTCTACCGAAGAGGGTTACAAACCAACAACTTCACCTCTCACTAGAGGGAGCAAACCAACAATCTCAACCTCTACCAAAGAGGGAACAAACACCAACCCAATACAACAACCTTAACCTCTACCAAAGAGGGA
Organism: Agave tequilana; assembly: GCA_038442645.1. NCBI lineage: Eukaryota > Viridiplantae > Streptophyta > Magnoliopsida > Asparagales > Asparagaceae > Agave > Agave tequilana. The sequence goes on from JAVJIF010033074.1 coordinate 101,889, forward strand.
GCAACACAAGAAATCAAGGGTTTACAACAAGTGGTATATCTCAACCACAAACCTCTTTCCTTTTTCCACAAACAAAGATCCTAAATAGAATAGGATAGAAGATATAGCTCAAGTGTGGAAAACTAGGTGTTTGGAAAACCAAGACTCAAAGAAAATACTTGGGAAAACTCTTGTAAAAGATAGAGAATGAAAACCAATACAAATATCCCAAATTCCTATTTTCTTTGATTTTTCCAAAAACCTAAAACAATACAAAGATAAATCTTTTGGCACAAAACTCTTTTTAAAACTCTTTTAAAACAGTAGAGAAAGTCTGGAAATTTTAGCTCTAAAAACCTTAGCCAAAATCCCAAAGGAATGGGGTTTATATAGGCCAAACAGAAAACTAGTCGTTAGGCTGATGTAGCAGCCTGACAGGCTAGCGGTCGACCGGCTCGGTCGACCGCCAACGGTCATATTTTTGACCGTTAGGCAAATCCGGTCGACCGCCCGGTCGACCCAAACAAACAGAGAGCAGAGCTCTCAGACCCGGTCGACCCTGACGGTCGACCGAGTTTGTGTCTGCCAGACGTGCACAAGTCCGTGCACGTCGGTCGACTGGCCCATGGTGCGGTCGACCGTCTGGGTCGACCGACCTGGCCTGTCAGCACAAACCTGGGTCAGAATCTGGGTTAAAACATATTTTGAAAAATCTTTTAATAACTAGTAAAAATCCCAAGAATGTTTTTACCATATTGCATTGATATATAAACATGTGATAAACATTTCTACACAAATATCAAGCATATGAAACCATTTTTGTTTCTTAACATTTTTACCAAAAACCAAAACATGTATCTTTATCAAACTTGGATTTCCCAATACATGAATAGGAAAGTCAAAATAAGTTTGTCTAGGAAGTTAAAAGCATGTATGTATATCTAGAACATATCTAATATACATAAAAACTATTTAAATTTATTTTGATCTACTATTCATGAAAACCAAATCCAAAACATGAAATGTGTGTGTATGTGCACTTGAGCATATAAACTATACTAAGCTTTACAATATTGATCTAAAACACACTATCTAAACTAGGATACTTAAGTCTTCTTGATGATCTCCATCATCAAGTAGACTCGATCCAAAACTCCATCCATGATCTAGGCAAGGTGTGATCTTGATGCTTGAGCCCTGGAATCACTTGTGATGCTTCCAAACATCTCTTGTTGAAGCTATCACCAAACTAATATCTTGCTAATGATCTGAAACTTAAAATCACAAGAATATTAGTAAACATAACTACATGAGTTAATCATCATCAAAACTAGAGTGAAAGGCTTTTGGGCCAACACTTTTGGCAACTAACCTTACCTTGTATTGCTCATTGTCCTTCTTGCAAAATACCCATCTGCAACCTATTGTCTTGGAGTCATTTGAAAGATCGACTAACGTCTACATTTAGTTTCTATCCAAAGACTCCATCTCTTTCTCCATAACTATAATCTACTTGACATGGTCATTTACCTCGATCGCTTCCCTATAACTGTCATGTTCTCCTGTTTCTGTTACCAATGTTAAAGAGACATGATATTCATCCCAGACATACCTTGTTGGTGGCACTGTGGCTCTGACTGACCGCTTCAACGATTTAGGTTGCTCTTCAGTAGCCTCCTGTTTGTCTCCATTTGAATCTGAGGAGTCCCCTTCTGACCCTTCAGGTTTTTTAGGGCTATCTAAGAACTCGACTCTCTTTTCCTTAGTATCTGCTACCGAACTGTCTAAACATCCACCATACATTTTATCCTCCTACTCTAACATTTCTCGCAACACTGAATCTTCATCAAATACCACATCTCTAATGGTAAAGGCGCTCATTTTCTCAGTATTCCAAAGTCTGAAACCCTTGACTCCTTCGGTGAACCTGATGAAGATATACTTTTTAGACTTGAACTCTAGTTTTTTTTCATTTTTTGACTATTAATCAAATTATATGCTGGGCAACTGAAAATCCGTAAGGTTGAATAGTCCATAGACGCTCCTCGCCATATCTCCTCTGGGATCTGAAGATTAATAGTTGTTGATGGTGACATGTTTACCAGATAACTCGCATGATTCACCATTTATGCCCAAAATCCTTCTGACATGTTAGCCTGTAATCTGATATTGCGGGCACGATTTATAAGTGTTTGATTTATGCGCTCTGCTACTCCGTTTTGCTCTGGTCATCTTGAAATACTTAGCTGGTGTAATACTTTTGCTTACTAAGTAGTCTTTAAATTCTTTGAAGGTACTCGCCTCCATTATCGGACCTCAATACTTTCACCTTCCGCCCGATCTGATTTTCCACCAAAGGTTTCCACTCTCTGAACTTCTAAAATACTTTGGATTTTTGCTTCAAGAAGTACACCGAAACTTTTCTTGAAAAATCTTCTATAAAAGTAATATAGTACCTAGCACTTTCATTGGATGCTATTGGAGAAGGACCCCACACATTCGTGTGTATGAGATCTAGCAAGCCCTTTGTCTTGTGTTGAGATATAGAGAAAGCTACTCTACGTTGCCTACCCATAATGCAAAATTTACAAAGATCAAGTTTGCAATATTTGATACATGGTAGAGCACTTCTTTGTGTAGGACTTGAAGACCTCGCTCGCTCAGGTATTCAAGACACATGTGCCAAAGTCTTGTAGTATCCTCCTTCTCTGTTGTTGCTGAAGCATCACTAATAATAATGCTTCCTGTCAACTTGTACAAGTTTGTTGTTAGTTCTTCTTTGATAAATATCATGAGGCCTTTAGTAACTTTGATTGCTCCATCTGCACCAGAAAACTTGTACTCACGAGCTTCCAAAACTCCCAGCGAGAGTAGATTTTTCTTACATCTGGACCTATCAATGTTCATGAGGGTTCGAACCTGTCCATTAAACATCCTCAGGCAGATGATGTCGATGCCAACAGTCTAGCATACGACATCATTTTCGATCAGGACAGAGCCTCCATCATAAGGCTTGTAAGTACTTAACCACTGCCTTTTTGAACGCATGTGATATGTGCACCCCGAGTCAAGTAACTAAGCATCTGAATTTTATCTTTTCTTGACACAGCTGTAAAGATATCACATGAATCCTCATCGACTTCTTTAACAACCCCGACTTGATCTGACTTTTCACTGGTACTAACCCCATCAAAATCTTTGCCGCCTTGTCTCTTCAGCATCTCCTTATATTTCATACAATTTTTCTTGATGTGCCTTGGTTTCTTGAAAAGTAGTAAGAGAAACTGCTAGATGGTTCTTTATCTTTTTTGGGTCCCCTACTTTTTGATCTTCCTCTCTGGCCCTTGACAAACAATCCTGAGGCCTCCTCCATAGAATCTGTCTTCTTCATCATCTCGTTATTCTGGAACATCTGCCTGACATTTTTTAACTTTAAGGTCTTCTTATCATACATGATGGTGGTTGCCAAGTGGTCATAACTTGATGGAACAGAAAAGAGCAACAGAAGAGCTTTGTCTTTTTCTTCTAGCTTAACCTCTAGAGCTGACAAGTCGCTTAAAATTCTATTAAAAGTATTGAGATATTATAAAATAGACGTACCTTCCTTAATCTGAAGGCTGGATAACTGCTTCTTCAGGAAAAGTTTGTTCGACAAACTTTTCGTCATGTATAGTCTCTCTAGCCTACAACAAAGAGCAGCAGTTGCCTCCTCGTTCATCACGTTGTAGAGTACCTGATCTGATAGGTACAGTATGATCGTCGCCTTTGCGCGGAAGTCAATATCGTTCCACTCATCATCCTTCATCTTCGATGGCTTCTTCTTAATACCAAACACGGCCTTGTCTGTGCCTTTCTTCACATGCAACGATGTTACTCGTATCTTCCACAACAGAAAGTTGGACTTCTTGTCAAATTTTTGCACCTCGTACTTGGTTGTCATGGTGATCTTGCTAACCATCGCTCTAAAGTCAATTGTTGATGATCTATCACCAATCAAGCAACATAAGAACACCAAGCCGAAGACTCGGTAGTGAAAGCGAAAGCGAAAGCGAAAGCATAGAAGATCTACTTCTACTAAGCAATCACCACACAACCAAGGAATACAAGATTTAACATGGTTCGGCAATGTGCCTAAATCCACGGGGAGGAGAGGAGTATTGATGAAAATACAAGAGTTACAATGAGATCTCTCTCTCAACTCTCAATGGTAAAATTTTAGAATTTCTCTTGAATTCTTGACACACTTTCAAAATGTCACCCCCGAGGGGTTTATATAGGCACCTAGGATGATCCTAGTCTAACATAAACTCAACTCAGTACCTCCTTAAAGAAATAGGAAACACATATCCAAACCAAAGTATGAGATAGATCCCTATTAAGAAACTATCAAAAACCTGAATTCTTCTCCAATGAACATGAGATACTCTAAATACTAACAACTCATACATATCAAATGAATTAATAGATAAAGTTTACGTGGACAATTGATATTTGTATGAAAGATGCATATTTCATACATGTGAGCGTCGCGTTGGCAAGAGGGGGTGAATGAAAAGCCTAAGCAGTATGAGACTGAGGATAGATGAACACATTACTGCCTATGGAAGTTTGAGCAGTGATTATTTGATTCTGACGAGGCAACCTGTCGATTGAAGATGCGCTAGTTATTTTCTAACCAAATTGAAAATATGGACATGAACAGCCTAAGCATTATGAGACGGAGAATGGATGAACACACAACCAAATAGAAAATATGTTAGCACCCTTATCCATTATGGGTAAGTTTAGAAGTGATGTGAACACCCTTCTCCATTACTTGAACGAAATGTTAGGATGAGACTTGCATAAAGCAAATCAAAATGCATCCTATAACATCAAGCAAAGGAAGGGGTCTACAACACCACAAGAGAACATAATTAAGCATTTTAAAACAAAGACAAATCTTGATCATGTACAAAAGAGAAGGAATATAACTAAATAACAGCATCCATCTCCCTGTTGATAATGATGTACAACAAGACAAAGAGATCTATGACTGCTTTGGTTGTTGGCAATACTCATAGACTGCAAAGAAGGTCTACAACACTGTAAGAACATGGAGAAAGTGTTAGAGATATCAATGACAACACGTGATCCATGTGAAAGACACCTCTCATGAAATCAATCAGATCCTAAAATCTCTCCATGATTATAGGAACACATGAGACTCATGAGATTCATGCACCATGTGTTTCTCATTCTTTCTCTCAGTCAATATTTTCCTATTATTTCTCTCAGTCAATATTTTCCTATTGTACCTCCTAAATCAATGTAAATATGTGACCAATATGTGTATATAAATACAACCAAGAACCATAGCTAATGGTATCTTGTCTTTACACAAATAAGTCTTCTTCTTCTTATTTTTTATCTTGGTATCAGAGCAACTCCTGTACCATGTCGAGTATTTCCTCTTCATCTTCCCTCACCTCCATCCAAACACTTGTATCCATGGTTACTCCCAATCCCAACATCACTTACTTTCTAAACGTCAAACTCGACAAGGAAAACTATCTGCTATGGCGTTCCCAGTTCCTTCCTCTTCTAAAGCTCCACGATCTCGAAGGCCTCGTCGACGGAACCTCTCTATGTCCGGCCCGGTTCCTTCCTTCTACCGAGAAGGATGCTCAGCCCACTATCAATCCAGAATACACTCGCTGGATCAAGCTTGATCAGATGCTCTTATGTTGGCTTATCTCCTCGCTCACTGAGGCTGTTCTTGCTCATGTCGTCGCCTCACCACATCTCGTGATGTGTGGTGCTCTCTAGAGCGAATCTTTGCGTTATCCTCCAGAGCTAGAGTGTAGCAACTCAAATATTAGCTGCACACCGTCAAAATGGGCACCTCTTCTATGTCAGAGTACATCCAGTCTGTCAAGTCCATCATGGACAGCCTAGCGACAGTGGATAATCCAGTTGCCGACTCTGACCTTGTCTCTACCTTACTCAGTGGTCTGTCTCCCGAATATGACTCGTTCGTTACCTCCGTCAACACACGAGTCGACCCTGTACTGTCAGAAGAACTCATCGGCCTCATGCTTAGCTAGGACATTTATCGTGGGCGTGCTATCACTTCACCAGACTCCACAACCCTCATCTCCCCTTCTCCAGCGGTTCATTCTGTTTCCCGCACTCCAAGCTACCATTCAGCTCTATCTTTTTTCGTGGTCGTGGACGTGGCCGAGGCAGGGAGCGCGGTCGTGGTCATGAACGTTCCTTCTTACCATCACATCAGTCCATTAGTGGTCGACCTCAATGCTAGATCTGCAATCATTTTGGCCATTTTACTAACAAATGCTACAATCATTATGATGATTCGGCTAGCCCAACTGCTCTTCTCCACTCTTATGGGAATAGTCCAGTCGATTCCAACTGGTATATTGACTCAGGAGCCACTCATCACCGAACGACTGACATTGCGAATCTGGCGGCTCACTCCGAATATCAAGGACCCGACAGAGTTCGCATGGGTAACGGGACAGGTTTGCCTATCTGAGCTACTGGTGCTTTTTATTGTGTTCTCCTATTTCTTCCTTTGTCTTGAAAAACCTTTTACATGTTCCTGATATCACCAAAAATATTCTGTCTGTTAGTCAATTTACTGCTGATAATAAAGTTCTTCTTGAATTTCATCCTGAATCTTGTTTTATTAAGGATCTCTCTACTCGGAAACTCTCTACTGCGAGGATAACTTAAGGATGGTCTGTATGTCTTCTCCCTGGGGAATCATAACTTCACCGCCTCTCCCCAGGCTCTTCTCGGTGAGCGTGCATCTTCCTCCGTCTGGCATGAGCGCCTAGGTCATCCCTCCACCAGAGTTGTCTCCGGTATTTTATCGCAGCATCAACTTTCTTTCCTCGCTGACCGTGCTGGTACCCCTCTCTGCATCCCCTGTCAGCAAGGAAAAAGTCACCGTCTTCCTTTTTCGTCATCTTCCACGATTGCTACAGCTCCTTTAGAGCTTATTCACTCCGATCTATTGGGTCCGTCTCCTGTGTCCGCTGTAAGTGGTCATCGCTATTATATTAGCTTTGTAGATCACTACAGTAAGTATGTTTGGCTTTATCCTTTGATAAATAAAAGTGATGCCTTGTCTATTTTTCTTGAGTTCAAAATTCATGTAGAAAATTTTTTTGGGCGTTCCATTAAAGCACTCCAAACTGATGGTGGTGGCGAGTTCATCAAATTTAAACCTTACTTGTCTTCTCAGGGTATCGCTCATCATTTATCCTGTCCACACACTAGTGCCCAAAATGGCACCGCAGAAAGAAAGCACCGCCACCTTGTCGAGACCGGCCTTACTCTTTTGGCTCGGTCAAATGTTCCATTTCATTATTGGCCTATGCTTTCCAAACTGCCTCATTTCCCATTAATAGAATGCCCACCCCCATTCTTCATAAACTCTCTTTATTTCATAAAGTACCTGACTACCTTTCCTTACGAATTTTTGGTTATGCTTGCTACCCTCATCTGCGTCCATACCAAACTAATAAGTTTAGTTTTCGGTCCACTCAATGTGTCTTCTTAGGTTACTCGGTTTTGCATAAAGATTATCAATGTTTGCATATCCCCTCTGGTCGTATTTACATCTCTCGGGATGTTGTGTTCGACGAATCTTCCTTTCCTTTCCATTCTCCTCAGCCCTCCCTCTTCCCCTTACTCCCACGCTGTCACCACCGATCCCCATCTCCATACCTCTGTTATCTTCCATTGTTCCAGTCCCCTCTTCTCATGCGGGCCCCACCATTGACTCTTCTCCTCCTCCACTACCACCTACGTCACATACTCTTTCTCCACTACCTCCACCAGCACCCGTCAATGAGTCATTCTCCTTGTTCTCATCCTCAGGCTCTCCCAATCCCCCTCCTATCAGAACCCACCATATGGTCACCAGAATACAGGATAATACCAGAACACCAAAAGTCTGGCTAGCCACCCGGTATCCCATGCCTACTTTCTCATGGCTGATTTGGCCACCACTCCTATCGAACCCACATGTTTCACGCAAGCTTCTAAAGATCCCAAGTGGCACCAGGCAATGGACACTGAGATGAATGTCTTGCTTAAGAATAAAACCTGGTCCCTTGTGCCATACCACCCTACCATGAATCTGGTTGGTTGTAAATGGGTTTCCAAGTTAAAATATAAATCTGATGGTTCTATTGACAGGTATAAGGCCTGCCTGGTGGCCAAGGGTTTTCATTAACAACCACGATTAGACTATGGTGAGACATTCAGTCCGGTCATCAAACCGACCACTGTTCGTACCATGTGCAATCTGGCCATCTCCAAGGGATGGTCTATTCGATAGTTGGATGTGAATAATGCATTTTTGTAGGGTTTTCTTACTGAGACGGTCTACATGGAACAACCTTCGGGGTTCATCAATCCCACTCATCCCAATCATGTATACAAGCTTCACCGCAGTATCTATGGCCTCAAACAGGCTCCACGGGCCAGGTTTTCTCGCCTCAGCAGTTATCTAGTCACATTGGGCTTTGTAGGCTCCAAGTCTGACACGTCTCTCTTCCTCCGTCGGGTCGGGACAGATCTTCTTCTAGTTCTTATCTATGTGGACGACATCATCATCACAGGTAATGACTCACGGGCTGTCACTCTTCTTATTCAAGAACTAGGCCGGGAGTTCTCATTAAAAGACCTCAGTCCACTGTACTATTTCTTGGGCGTGGAGTGTCATCATACACCCTCAGGTCTATTTCTCTCTCAACAGAAGTACATCCGTGACTTGCTTCTCCAACTCAAGATGGATGGTGTCAAGCCTGTTAGCTCACCTATGGCCACTTCCTGTAAGCTATCCAAGATTGTTGGCAAGTCTCTCTCTGACCCCTTTGTCTATCGAAGTACTGTTGGGCTCTACAATACTTAAGCTTTACCAGACTCGATATTGCCTTCTCGGTGAACAAGGTCGCTCAGTTCATGCAAGCTCCAACCAATGAGCACTGGAGCGCTGTAAAACGGATCCTCCGTTACCTCAAATCTACCATTCAACATGGCCTTTTTCTCTATTGTCATTCTTCTGCATAACTTACTGCTTACACCGATGCAGATTGGGCAGGGTCAATCAATGATCGAAAATCTACAAGTGGCTATTGTGTCTTTCTTGGTACAAATCTCATTTCTTAGAGCTCAAAGAAGCAGTGTACTGTGGCACGATCTAGCACTGAGGCAGAGTATAGGGGCGTGGCCAATGCTACAACAGGTCGTTTAGTTGCAGTCATTACTTCGTAAGCTTGGAGTTCCTCAATCTCCCCCAATAGTTCTCTGTAACAACCTTAGTGCAACATATCTCTCGATCAATCCTATTCGTCACTCCCGCTTCAAACATGTTGAGATCGACATTCATTTTGTGAGGGACTATGTCGTCAATGGAGTCCTGGATGTTCAGTTTGTCAGCACTAAAGACCAACTAGCAGACATGCTTACTAAGCCTTTGAGCTCTTTAAGATTTTCTATGCTGAAGAACAAGCTCTCAGTTCTTTCGAACCCGCTTCGCTTGCGGGAGGGTGTTAGAGATATCAATGACAACACGTGATTCATGTGAAGACACCCCTCATGAAATCAATCAGATCCTAAAATCTCTCCATGATTATAGAACACATGGGACTCATGAGATTCATGCACCATGTGTTTCTCATTCTTTCTCTCAGTCAATATTTTCCTATTATTTCTCTCAGTCAATGTTTTCCTATTGTACCTCCTAAATTAATGTAAACATGTGACCAATATGTGTATATAAATATAACCAAGAACCATAGCTAATGGTATCTTGTCTTTACACAAATAAATCTTGTTCTTCTTATTTTTTATCTAGAAGATGGCAGCAATTATAGAGATGATTGCCCATGGATTCCCATAATAAATTCATTGCCTCCTTGAACTCTATACCAGATTCTTCTAGCTCGGTTGCAACTGGAATCATTCATGGTGTTCTTAATCTCCCTTCATATGTGAGCTATTGATTAAATTCCAAACATTTGAGTGGTAGTCGACAGCAGAGGAATGAAGACAAAAGCCAAAAGAAAGATCCTGAAGCCAAGCTCTTATCTTCTTGATTGTGCTAATCACCATATGTCCGCATGAGAAGGCACTCATGATCTCTTCAACTGGTGTTGGATGAATAAATAAGATGAATATGTGGAGGAGATGATGGAAATTTTTGGGATCCACTGTCGCTGGAACAAAACCATCGCTGTCGAGCTCAATTACCTCAGCATATTTCTTCCTTGCTCGTACCTCTTAACTCTTTGACCTTGTTCATGTACAACTCTGGAGGAGGTCACGGAGGCACCTCCATTTCTGCGATTTCATGGGCTCAAGAGTCTATTTTTTTTGGTGTGTAACGGGCCAAATAGAGATAATCTTAAGGTTATATTCTTCATTGTGGAAAAGTGAAGGGGGCACTCTATAGATGGTGTGTCACACCCCGATTCTCAAAATATGCTGAAGCAGAGACGCAACGAGAGTTGGCGACACATATACGTAAGGAAAATACCTCACGTATACGCGCTAAGCCTAAAGTAACCTAACAAGCTACAAAATCTTCTACGATAAATCAATATCACTACAATATGACATAAATATCTAACATAATGATAACAGATGAATAAAGGAAAGAAAATGGCAACTGGATGCGATAAAAATAGAATCAGAAAATAACATGAATAAAAGAGAAAGAATACCTATAATCAAGAAAGAGAGACTCCAGCTCCTCGTAACGCGTACGATCACACGAACACCTGAACAATATAAGAAGATGTCCAAAATCCTGGACGTGTGAATCCAGGGTCGTCAGAAGCGACCTAATAAGTATGTGTGTACAGATAAAGGTGTTTGTGCATAACAACGCAAGAAATAACAACATGATAACTGAAATGAAGCATAACAGAATAATCAATGTCAAGAACATAGATATGAATGATATATAACTGGTATCCTGACCACTAATGTCAAGATGGGTAACCTAGCATATGTCACTAGTCTGGTATACAATCTGGTCATGCGTACAACCATATATTTATCATAGTTTTATATATACGTACAGTCGGGTGATCACAGTCAATCATAATACATTAACAGTTAATCATTATTAATTATGTCAGCGAACACCAATTGTCACATGTAATAGACGCATCTCATACTACGCCTACTACACATGCCAATCGAGGTCCTCAGTTATTGAAACTGATCGGTTAGAGACATTGTCCGTATTTTAGGTGGGTCCCGTGCATACCCGGGACCACGGCCCAGACCCCTGGTGCTGAATCAGGACCTACTGTAAGGTAGTCAGGAACATGTATAACAGGAACAGGAACATGACTAGGGTGTCAGTCACCCACGGGAACCTTGCAGTGGAACTTTCTTTCGGCTGCGCCAACCTAAATCCTAGGTCCACCCAAAATACAGACGATGTCTCCTCCATCAATCTCCCCAATCCCAGTGTAAGTTATTTAATATCATGTTATTAATTTATCAAGATTACTTAATGTGCATGTTACTTGAATCACTGGGATAACTCGGGGGTAGTCACGGTAACAATATCAACATGTATAATCAGGATACCGGTATAACATGAATATATAATATCAGTGAACATGATACCAGTATAACAGGAATATGTAACAAGTATAACATGAAGGTGTTGTTACCGTATAATAATATTTTCTCAGTAATTAATGGTAGCATGGACAAGATAGTTATCAGGTAGATATCAAGTATAATTAGTCAAGTTTCTCAGGTAAATTAAGATAATCAGGATGAGTAATGACCTACTGTCATGAATAGAATAATCTGGGCAATGTATATAATCAACTCATATCTTCAAAGTGATCGATATATCCATCCTCTAAGTCATCAATAAATCAGACCGATCAATAGCTATCATAAAACTCCGAACATGTAATATAGTCATTGATATCAATGAAACCATTGATAATAACTCTTATCTCCATAACTGAATTGATCAATAACTAAACATGAAGCACATGGTATATCCTCGAAATCAATAAGTCAACAGATACTGAAATCATAATGAAGTAAGGGAGTCATCCTCAAACAACATATGGTCTAGAATATCTACTTTCGATACTTAACATCAACAAAATATCATCTAAATAAATCCTAAATACTCACAACTATAAATTTAGCTACGTCAATCTCATCTTAATGCAGATCAGGTTTCATTATAAAGAACATGACTCCCAGATCACTCTAACTCAAGATCAATTTAACACAATCCAACTTTTCTCACAAATAAATCTGAATGCAAAAGGATAAATAACTGAATAAGAACCAACAAGAATACTAATATCCCGGTGACAAAACATCGAGTACAGAAATTCTAACATCAATCACATCTGATCTATTATCTGCGGTATCTCTAAATTGTCTCATATTAATAGAGACGTCATATATACTTATCCAGAATATCCAAAAGAGTTCCGATCAGAAATAATCACCAAATATATGAATATTAAATCTGATAACTAATACCAATTATATCAACCTCAAAATCAAGCTAAGTCAAGTCACAGTCTAAGGTGTATCGAAACTAGGCCTAAGCCAACAACGATAAACTGCCAATACATGAATGGCACTGATACAAGCTCCTATCAACTACATAAATAAAGTGAACAATCATGGATGTCTCATGAAGTATACAAGTAATCAAACTGGTAAAATACAACAGAAAGTCACATGAAATGATAAGTGTAACATGTAAATGCATACCGACAACGGTAAATAAGGAATTGCACAAGAACGAACACTCACAAGAAATGACGCAATTTCGGAATCGAATCGCCTTCTGGTCTTCACTGCACGAACTGGTACTGATCTACGGATCATCCCATGGATCGGTCTTCGAATCATCTGTGTATCGGTCCACAACAAGTACGAATCTGAATCGAGTCCGGATCTCCTGCAACGGCCAGATCTTACTAAATGAATATAAATTACTATAGCACGCAATCAACATATACATATAAACATAAATACATGCTTAGCACCCACACATGCATACAGACACATACACATATACCCACACACATACATATACAAGTATACGCATACACCAACATACATGTATACTTAAATAAATACCAACACACATTACACTAAATACATACCTACACATTCATGCATGCCCAAACTTAAATACCTGTATACGAGTATACGCATATATATGCATATAAATATATTAAGACATGTACTATGCATATACACTATGTATATATACACATACATACATACATACATACATGCATTAAACACATACACAAACCCATGCACACACACTTGCATGTAGGCAATACATTTACCAACATGCCCCTACACATTATAAACTTTCATATTATTACACTTTTGCCACCAACAAGTAAATATAGAATTAATCTCAGGGCGATTTGTGAGCACCGACGGAGACTCTGGCGGAGGCGTCGGGGCCGCGGAGGGTGTCGTTGGATAGAGCATATCGCCATGAAGGGCGTGGGTGCATTCGCGCTCACTGACGGCAATCAACAGCGACACATGGAGAGACGAAAAATGGCTCGGAGTAAGATACCACATACTTATGAATATAACTTAAGCAAGGAAGGGTGTTTCGGCCAATGGGGATCTAGGACTTGCAGAGGTGGAGAATAGTCAGGTGAAGGAGGTTTGGTTGTGGTTGATGCGGAGACTCAGCACACTTGGAGAAGAGGAGCAAGGGGTGGTTGGGTTGGCTTGGGCGACACGTGTGAGGGAGATCACAAGGTTGTGGGGGATGCGTGGGCATGGGGTAGCTGTGGTGGCAGCCTGTGTGCATTACAAGGAGGATGAAGTTGGGGGGCCTCGGTAAATTGGTGGAGGAGATCGAGAACGTGTGGGCGCGGTGCACAGGCGTCGCGAGATGGCGAAGGTTGGTGCTCGGGCTCCGGCGGGGCTACTGTCATGCGCGAGGAGGAGGCAATGGGCTGTCAATGTAGAGGACGAGTCCATGGAGAGATAGTCCGCGTCGGCGGAGGAAAGAGGAGAGGTGCGGCTGCATGGTGGAAGCCCGGGCTGTGGGGGTTCGGCCTAGGCTTGGCCATGGATGGTTCGCTAGAGATGCGTGGGTTCTCTGGGGGTGGTGCAGCCTGGTGTACGAAGTGCTGCAGTGGGAAGCTTGCAGCCTGGGGCGCACTGGATCTGCGGCAGGCCCAGGGGTGGGGGCGGCTGTAGATGGGAAGGAGATGAAAAACTTAGGCTTTAATCTTAGGGTTTGGATTTATATAGATTATATATAGGAAAAGTTTTTGGGTTATGGGCCTGATGGGTATTGGGTAGTGAAATAGCCTATTGGATTTGGGTATAGATTTCGAGTTTGGATCAAGGGCTAAAGGGTAAAATAATAATACATAACACCTATAATACCATAATAATAATAACAACAACAATTATAATAATACTAACTAATAGAAATAATAATTAGTAGTGGAATAATAACAGTAAATATAAAGCCAAGTAATTATTTAATAGTTCAAGAAAATTTGCGTATAAGATAATTCATAAATCAAGTTATGAAATTAAAAGTATAACAAAATTAATAAATACATAAAAAACAAAAAAACAGTATCACAAACTAGGGATATTACATGGTGTATGTCTCTTCCTTCATTTTTTTCTAATTCTTTTTTCCCTTTTTCCCTTTTCTTTTTCTTTTTCTTTTTTCCTTCTTTCCACCAAATTCTAAAACCTTCTCCATCCTTCTAAAATATTCTACTACATTCCATCAAAATATCTCCTCTAAAATATCCCAATACACTCATCACTCCTTTCCTATCAACTTGGCGGTCATAACTCCCCCTCCCATCACTATTTCATAAAAAAAGACCCTAACTCTAATTCTTTCCCTTCTCCTTTAAACTCCAGCTCCAAAACAATCTCAATTTTCTTTTCCTTTCACCTTCATTCCTCCATCAAAATCCTAAAACTACCAACTACTCCATCTTCACTACAACTACAACAACAACAACACCTACAACACTTCACCATCTTCTTCTTCCTCCTCCATCTCCATTTAATTCACCACAAACTCCAAAATTCCTTCAAAATTCCACCATCTCTTTACCTTCTCCAAAACAACCTCCACAACAAATCCTTCCACCAAGCTACCCCCACTCCATCTCCACCTAAGCCGGCCATCACCCTAACCCTAGGGCCGACCCTCTCGACTCTAGCGACGTCTCTAGTGACTATTCTGATGACAACTTCACCATCTTCAACACACACACACCACCACTACAAATCCTCCATCTTCACCACCACCTCTTTTATTCTTCTCCATCACCACATCTTCACTTCCACCATCACAACACCACCTCCAATACCTTTATTTCAACCTCCAACATCACCAACATCATCACCTCCTTCAACCTCCTTTTGAATTCTCCTCCAAAATTCATCACCACCACCAAATAACACCACCATCAACTCTAACACTCTAACATCCTAACTCTCTAACAAGCTAACATTACTTTATTCTATACTTGCTCTTATTTAGTTTTAATGGTTTAAGTGTAGCTTGCACTTATTTATTGAGTTTGGACGTGATGAGTTTATCTTATCGGGTCATTCTTTGAAACGTTCTTGAACAAAGGACTAGTGATGGCCAAGGATACTGTGAGGCAACTATCAATAAGAGGTTAGCATAGCTAGTGGAGCCATTAGTAGTTAGTAGTCATGAGTTTTCTTTTCTTTTTACTTTATTTTAGAAATCAATCAAAAATCATAAATTCCATCTCTTTAATGTTTCTCTCTTTGTTTCCACCGTACTCTTCTCTTTCATTCTTTGTTTTCTTTTCTTTTGAATTCTTAAAATGTTGAAGAAACTTTAACACACACGTGAGCATATCGTGAAAGCTTCTATCGCCTCCTGTCCTTATGGTTTCGACCCGTTGAGCCTCTATGCTATAACAGAAGTATCGAGGAAGCCAAAGCACGCACTTTTAACTCGTGAATTCAAAACATACACATTTTGTGCATGATTTTCTGTCGATCAAATTTTGGTGTCATTGTCGGGGATGGGAACGGTTTGATTTCACATTTTCTTTGTTAACTTTTCTTTTTGTTTTTGGTGTGCAGGTTAAATTTTTAGCATTGCAGAAGTTCACACTTGCTTTTGTGTGGTTGGGTAAATTCTTGTATATTGCTATATTTTGCTGCTAGTTTTCTATTTATATTACCTGTGCACTGTAATAATTTTTAAGAACTAAAAAATGATAATTGAATATTTTAAAACGGTTTAGACATTGCATCTAGGCACATGTCAATTTTCATTCCAATATACTGTATTTATTTCTTCTGTTGTGATCTGGAACGAGATGTACATATGGCATTGCATATAGCATAGGATAAATACGTGGGTGATTTACTTGCTTTGTGAATTCATTCTTTCTATAATGCATACTTGCACGAATCAGACTTAAGGGTAAAACCTAATGCAAGATAGGGTGGAAGTCACTACCCTTTCTTAACCCAAAAATCACCACCTTACTCACAGAATCCAAGCCTAAATAGAATTTCCTAGACGTTAGCCCTAGGACATCTCGGACTCATTTAGGAGATTGACCTAGGAGGAGTTGTTAGAGTTTGACTCTTGTCAAATCAGTGTCCAAGGTTTGGGATTGAGAGGCGAAACCTCAAGAAAAAGTGGTTTGGCATAATTAGCTCGTTGCTCCAGCACGAATATCTCCCACTGGTCTTACCCCTACCTGGCCGACTAGCTGGTGGTCAGATTTCTACAATGTACCCCCTAGAAAATCTAACTAGTTAGGAGTCGTCTAGGTTTGGTCAACCCAGTATATGCTTGTTTTTGAATTTTTTCCCTTTTCTCTTTCTTTGTTTGTTAGTTTGATTTTTCTTTTTTGTGATTATTGTGATAAATGTAATATAACCAAAAATTTTCAACCAAATGAATCCATTTTCACTTCAACCTCATATGACTCGGATAACTCCGACCTGGCTATGTACAGCATGAACCAACCATATATGCCAGATTGGGATTATCCGACTCAATATGACCCATATCCCCATCCTATGACTATAATTTTCACAATAATTTTCACTCTTAACAGAGTTCATGGGATTCATCTCTCTCGATTCAAATTTTGAACATCTTGTCCATATTTTTCGTAATATTCATCCCCGATTTTGCTTACGATACTCCTTTTCAAAACCATCCTCTGAAGAAAAATTCGATTTGGAAAGGAGTATGAAATCCACGCTTGAGTCCCAATAATAATTCAAAATTTGCTCATTCATAATCCTTCTGACATCAAACTCCATATACTCTTGTTTTAGAACATCTAATTATAGAAAAATCTGAGGTAGAAAAGAATTTAAAAGTCTTTTGTGAAGCAGCACAATAATTTCAAAGTATGTTGCACTCATCATCTCAATCAAATTTTCAAGAGTCATACTCATCTTTTTCAATCGCACCAATTCAAAATGAACAACCATCCATCTTGGAAATGATCATGGAACTCTTGCATGCGTCCGAAGCAACAATCGAAAAATATAATAGACTCACGACTTCACCATAATTTTCAAAACCAACTTCCATACTCACCTTTTCAGGAAGAACCAATTGCAAAGAGTATGGAAGACACGATTCAGACTCAAAATTCTGTTACCTGGCCTATCAGTAGGTTAGACTCAATAATGAGTGAATTAATCAATGAGAATGAGGAACTCCTTTCTTGTCAACCTTTGACTAATTCTTATATCCCTAGCTCTATCGATTGGACCCAGAATCATGTTATTTTGGAAACCAAGATTCAATTCAGCGCACCCATTTGAACTTGACCAAACTCCAAGTTTTGAAAATCACATTGACATTTTGGCAATTATCCCTTTCCCGAAATTGAAATTGAATATGAAAGTGATCTTGAACCTCAAGTTGGTAATTCCATTTCACTTTTTATCTCAATAATGATTCTTGTATATTTACCATTTTTTTCATATTCCTGAGTCAATATTGAATTTTGTACCAGTACATCGTGAAATTGAATCACCTATAACTTATGATCACACTTCATTGATGGGAAAAGTGTGTGAATATCAATTCTTTAGTTGGGCCCCATTTTGAACAAATTTTGACTCCCTTTTTGAATCTCGACTTGATCTCAAATTTTCGAGTTGGTATCGATTTTTGTTCTTATTCCATTTGAGTCCAAACAATCATCTCCCAAAATCACACTTCATTGTTGGAGAAAGGTGTTGAACAAATAACTCAAAATTATTTTTAAAAATTGGAAATTGGGTGGATAATTTTTTAAATAAGACCATTCACGTCATCATTCTTTTTGTAGGTTATATTCAAAGGTCACTGGTGGGCTTCTGTGAATTCCATAATATATGATTTGGGCTGCATTTCGTGAGTCAATCAGAACACCACTGGACCACTACCCTGAGGTAATTTTCTTCTCTATTTTTTTTCATGCATATACACATTCACGTTGCATTGAGGACAATGCATGAGATAAGTATTGGGGAGAATTTACTAGCATAGTTTGTTTTAAATTCTCTTTCTTTTACACTTTTTTAGAAAATTTTTTGATTTTTCTTTGTATAGAAACTCTTTTCTTTTCTTTTTTACAAAACATTTTGAAAAAAGAGAAATAGTTTTGATTTATTTTTAAGAAAATTAAGATTATCATAGAAATTAGGAAGACCTAAAATTATGATTTTTAAAACCGATTGAAAATAATAGATCTGGTTTAAATTTTACGATAAGGAAATAAGATTAGAAAGATAATTTGATTTTAAATTTTTTGCCTTAGATATATGCACTTCACACTTACATAATTTTTTGGGATTGAAACAAAGACAGAAATGCCATAAAAAATATTAAAAAAATGATGATAATGAAAATCACTTATTGAAGTTGGGTAATTATGCCTCAGGAAGCATGATTATTTACGCCTAAAAAGATGGACAAAATCAAAATAATCTCCTTTAGTTTTGTGGCCTTGTTTACTTGAGTCCTTAAGCTCAAGGGTTATTTTCTCATCTGGTGCCCTAAAATCATCTAGTTTAGGAGTCATCAGCTAAAAGCTCACTACCCGGCTAAGCTAGAAATCCTAAGAAAACTAAGGGAAGAAAAAATTGATATAAATAATGGCATGAAAGTTTGAGTCAATATCTCAAAAATCTTCACAGCTCACAAAGTGTATATTTTTCTAAGAGTTTTATGAAAGATCAAAGAATCTCTTCAATTTAAATTCTTACATTTAATTTATAATAGATTTTGCATTTAGACTTAGTTTAATGAAGAATAATTTCTGGTTAATCTATGACCTTGGATCCCTTAAATTTTCGCAAAAATATTTCAATACTTTTTCTCTATTTTAAAACGTGTTTCAAAATACTAACATTTGATTTTTTCTTTATGAATTTTATGGATGTACTCCGCTGAAACCTCAGGAGATAAAACTCCTCCTCTAGGGGAAACCTAGAGGTTTAGTGGCTTGTTGCACACGCTCAGTGCAATCGCGTCACCTGCGAAAGTGGTGTAATAATCTTCTTAATTAGTTTTTCTATTTTGCTTGGGACGAGAAAAAGATAAGTGTAGGGGTGTGATTACTCTTTAAATTTGCATATTTCATACCACATCTTCATATTTATTCAATATTAAATTCTATTAATAACACTTCTCTTGTATGTTCCTAGGTCCATGGTATGGAATCAAGAAGAGAGCTCAAAAATCCCATTTATTTGGTGACTTAAAGCCTATAAGAATAGCCATTGACTTTAAAAGGAGGATCTGTTAGTACCGGTGTACATATCCAGAAACATACAACATATACCGACAGGGGACAAACCCGACAGCACGTGGCAGTAGGCGCCGCGCGCGCGCGGCGCCAATATTGCCTTCTAAACGCGGCCCTAGCCGCGTTTACACTTGATCGGTCACATATATTGCATATATATTGTCACGTTACGATTTTTATTATTTAAATAAATTATATAATTTCTTTATAAAATGCAGCCCATTGATAAAGGATAAGAAAGTGAAACGAACCCAAAAGCCCATCAAATCTGATTAATTCAGAATTAATTTGAAATTAGGAACTCAGGGCAGATCATGGAAAATCAAAGAGCCATTGTCTTTAAAAGGAGGATCTGTTAGTACGGGATGCACATATCCAGAAATCAACAACATATACCGACATGGGGACAAACCGACAGCACGTGGCAGAAGGCGCCGCGTGCGCGACGCCAATATAGCCGCGAAAATGCGACCCTAGCCGCGTTTACACTTGATCAGTCACATATATTGCGTATATATTGTCACATTATGATGTTTATTATCTAAATAAATTATATTATTTCTTTATAAAATGCAGGCCCATTGCTAAAGGATAAGAAAGTGAAACGAGCCCAAAGCCCATCAATTCTGATTTAATTTAGAATTAATTTGAAATTAAGAAATCATGGCAGATCATGGCAATCAAAGAGGTTGAAAACCGGTTAAAATGAATCTTCCAAAATTAGGTGGTTAAAGCCAAGAGCAAAGGCTGTTTTGTCAAATCGTAGAGCTGAAAGGGGAAAACCAGCAGGAGATAAAGGGAGTCACCAAACGAGTGAGACCCACCAACCTGGTGTGGCCACCTCGCCACATCATGGCAGCAGAAACATGTCATAGCGCTTGTTAGGATTTGTTAGGGGAGCGTTTTCTCCTCCTATCTTTGTACGACCCTCTCCCGTTAGATTTGCCTATAAATACTGTATTTTTCAGAGAAAAAGGGACCGAAAATTAGTTTAAGTATTTCTTGTTGATTTTAAGATTTAAGCTCTTTGTTAGATAGTACAAAAGTTGTATCTCTGTTTTCTAATTTGTAGTTCAGTTCAAATACTAGTGAGAGAGAGGAATGAGTGATTGTAATCTGAAGATTGAAGTGACATCAATAAAGGATCAAGCTTTCTCTTCTTCAACTTTAATTCACGGGTATGTCTTGTTTTATTTACATGTCTTATTTTTCATCTTCCATGAGTAGCTAAATTTATTTTCTGGGCTCACTAT
Organism: Agave tequilana; assembly: GCA_038442645.1. Lineage (NCBI taxonomy): Eukaryota > Viridiplantae > Streptophyta > Magnoliopsida > Asparagales > Asparagaceae > Agave > Agave tequilana. Next base: position 122,968 of record JAVJIF010033074.1, read on the forward strand.
CGTTCCTCTCTTTGATCCCTCTTGTTTTTGAATGGCATTGATGTAAAGACCCAAGAAATCATATGCATTCCTAAACTAAGAGTTCTTTGAAAGTGTTCTTGAAGGCACATGATGATGGGTTGGATTTTAAACTTCTACTTCTTTTAAAATATCACTTGAACTTGTTTTTAATTCATACTTGAAAGACTTGATGATTTAACATTCAATTCAAGATGATTTCTTAAGAAAAAGTTAACTTTTCCAAGCTATCTTATTTTCTTTGCTTTAAAACATTCTAAACTCAAACTTAAGCTTTTGCCTATGATCAAGTTGAGGCACTAAGAACTTCAAGAGAAGAACACATCATTGAGTAGTGAGATAGTGAGCCCAGATCTTCTTCTTATATTAAAAACAACCAAACAATTTTCAACACTTTTTAAGATCATCTTTTCCAAAGCCTTCTCTAAATTTTCAATTTTATTTTAATCATTTCCCTTCTCTCCATTGTCTTTTTCAATATATATAAAAAAAAGAAAAACACCAACTCCATTCTTGTTACTTAACAAAAATACCGACAAAATTCTATTGCATTCTCCTCGTGGACACGACCCGTTAGCCCAAAGCTACATGGTAATTCTTATCGCTTTCATTAGATGATCAATTTTTGGCACTGGTAGAAGGCGCCGCGTGCGCGCGACACCAGCATGGCCGCAGAAACGCGGCCCTGGCCACGTTTACCTCTTCCTAGTGCCCTTTTTTGCCTATAAATACCCTGGGATTTTGAGAGCTCAGGGGAGGAGAGTTTTAGGGTAGATTTCTTCTCCTAAGGGTAGTTTTGTTCTTCTTCTTCTTCCTTTATATTTTTCATTTTTATAGATCATATAATAGGAAAGAGAGTGATCATAGGATAGAATAGATAGTTCTTGTAATGGAGGGTGACACTCTATGAAGGTTTTTCCTTTATATCTATTTTCTTCTCTAACTCTTTACATTTTAGCTAATTTTTCTCTTATGGCAACTAACCACTAATCACTAACTTGCTAACTCCTTACTGATAATCCACATGAATCTAATAGCCTCTACTTGCCTTGTTCTTGCAAGAGCCATTGATGGCTCATGATGATGGATTCTACCACTCTAACATCCTAATTCTCCAACAAGCTAACATTACTTTATTCCATACTTGCTTTTGTTAAGTTTGATTGTTTAAGTGTAGCTTGCACTTGTTTATTGAGTTTGGATGTGATTAGTTATCTTATGGGTTATGCTTTGAAACGCTCTTGAACTAATGACTAGTGATGGCCAAGGATACATATGAGGCAACTATCACTAACAGGTTAGCATGGTTAGTGGAGCCATTAGTAGTTAGCAGCCATGAGTTTTTCTTTCTTTTTACTTTATTTTAGAAATATACCAAAAATCACAATAACATCTCTTTAATGTTTCCTCTCTTTGTTTCCACCCAACTCTTCTCTTTCCAGTCTCTGTTTTCTTTTCTTTTGATTCTTTAAAACGTTGAAGAAACTTTAACATACACGTGAACATACCGTGAAAGCTTCTATCACCTCCCATCCTTGTGGATTCGACCCATTAGGCTCTATGCTATAACAGATGTATCGAGGAAGCCAAAGCACACATTTTTAACTTGTGATTTAAA
>JAVJIF010033075.1:0-47513 GCA_038442645.1 Agave tequilana
AAATAGGATTTGAGTTTGTAAAGGAGAAGTAATTAAATAATAGAGAGGGGCTTTTGTGCAAAGTTGAAATGAGATATTTTCTTGACCAATCAAATGGAGCCAAGTGGATGTGAGGTGTCATCTTTGGCCACTCACAAGTGGCCATGTGGAGATGAGGTGGAGGTCATTAATGAAGGTCATTAATGAGGAAGTGTGTGGAAGTGCAATTTTGGAAAGAAAAATGGACTTTTTGGAAATTCAAAATCCTTTGGCTTCATGAAGAAGGAAAGGAAAATGGAAAAAGAAAAGGAAGGAAAATTAAATTGAAGGATATTTTCTCTAACTCAGAAAATTATAATATTAAAACCGCGGGTTCCCGGGTCAAGTCGAAAGTACGGAAAACATTTCGGAAAATACCGAAATCGTCCGAATTTCAAGTATCTCGGAACGACTCCTAATTTTCACCAAAAATCTATAATAATATAAGAAGACTTAAAATGAAATCCTTTTTGAGAAATACCTTATAATTTTAATTATAAAAATCCCGAACCAGTATTTACCGACCCCGTAAGAATTTTCGTAAAATCGTAAAATTCTCAGAAAAGGCTTTAGTTAAGAAAGATGATCCTCATTCATAAAGTCTAAAGGACTTTCTGGAAATTCCTAACAGTTTGGAAAATAAAAATCAAAAATGATCACGGCGCTGGTCGACACCGTTTTGAAGAAATTCATTTTAATTCAGAAAATTCCAGAAAATCACATAAAATCTAATATAGGAAATGATATTTGAAATTAAAATTGATTAAATACGGGAAGTAAACGAAGATACGACTGAAAAGCTGAATACGCAACAAGGTACGTATTCTGGAAACGGGTATTACAATCTATCCACCTTACAAAAATTTCGTCCTCGAAATTTCGTAAAGTGAAAGGCAACAAGGGAAAGGAACAGATGGATAAGAATATGACGGAAGATAACGAAGAATAGAAGGAAAGAATCTTACCAAGTGGTGAAGAGTTGAGGATATCGCTCTCGGATAACGTCCTCTCGTTCCCATGTAGCTTCTCCCGGCACATGCCGATCCCAGACACCACCAACACTAAAGGTATAGCCTTGTTCTTTAGTGTCTTCACACTTCTGTCCAAGATGGCCATCGATGCTCCTGATAGATAAGTCCGGTTGTAACTCCAGTTCGGATGATCCAGATATGGCTATCATCCTTCACATACCGCCTCAACTGAGACACGTGGAAAACATTATGAACTCCGTCCAACGATGGCGGCAATGCCAATCGATAAGACACATCTCCCACTCGATCCCAATATCTCGAACGGGCCGATATATCTCGGACTTAGCTTCCCACGAGTGCCGAACCGGATTACTCCCTTGGTCGGTGAAATCTTCAAGAACACATGATCTCCAACTCCGAATTCCAATGCCTCCTCTGAGAATCTGCCCAACTCTTCTGCCTACTCTGAGCTGCTCTGAGATGCTCTCTGATAACTCTGACCTTTTCTGTAGTCTGCATCAGCATCTCTGGTCCCAATAGGCTCCTCTCACCGATTTCATCCCAACAAATCGGTGACCTGCACTTCCTCCCATACAGTGCCTCAAAAGGTGCCATCTTTATACTTGCCTGGTAGCTGTTGTTATAGAAAACTCGGCCAAGTGAAATGGTCTTCCCATGAACCCCTGAACTCAATCATGCAGGCTCTAAGCATATCTTCGAGGATCTGAATGGTCCTCTCAGATTGTCCGTCTGTCTGAGGATGATAAGCTGTACTGAACTTCAGACGAGTGCCTAGACTTTCTTGGAGACTCTCCCAGAAATGAGATCTAAATCTCGTGTCTCTGTCTGAGACAATACTGACTGGCACTCCATGCAGACGAACTACTTCCTTCATATACTTCTCTGCCAAACCCTCAGTTGTCTGTCCTACCCGGAATGGAATGAAATGGGCTGACTTAGTGAGGCGATCAATGATGACCCACACAGCATTATTACCTTTGGGACTACGAGGTAATGCTGTGACAAAGTCCATCGTGATATGCTCCCACTTCCACTCGGTATTGGCAAAGGTTGAAGAAGTCCACTGATCTCTGATGCTCGATCTTTATCTGCTGGCACACCAAGCACTTAGCCACAAACTGAGCTATCTCTCTCTTCATGGCATTCCACCAAAAGTGTTTCTTCAGGTCCTGGTACATCTTGTTTCCCCCAGGATGTATAGAATATGCCGAACTGTGGGCTTCAGCCAAAATCTTCTGTCTCACTTCCCCCTGGGGAACACAAAGTCTATCTCCAAAGTATAAGGCATCATCAGGACGAATACAGATATCCGTCCTCAATCCAGCCTCTACCTGATCTCTGAATGTCTGAAGTCTGGGATCCTCCTTCTGTGCTTCCTTAATCTCCTCTATCCAAGATGACTGGATCTGTAAGGCCATAAGCTGTCCTGTCCTCTCAGCTCCTCGAACTACCATCAAATCCAATCTGATAAAATCCTGAATCAACTCCTTTTGCTGAGTGAACTGAACAAGTACCCTGTTCTCTGGCATTCTGCTCAGGCATCAGGAACTGTATTGACCTTACCTGGATGGTATTGTAAGTCAATGTCATAATCAGCCATAAGCTCCAGCCACCGTCTCTGCCTCATGTTCAGCTCTTTCTGAGAAAAGATATACTTGAGGCTCTTGTGATCTGTATATATCAGCACTCTATCTCCCAGAAGATAGTGCCTCCAAATCTTCAAGCAAAGATCACTGCTGCCAACTCCAAGTCATGAGTTGGGTAATTCCTCTCATGAGGTTTCAACTGCCGGATGCGTATGCTATAACATGATCATGTTGCATAAGCACACATCCCAGGCCTTTACCTGAAGCATCACTAAAGATGACCATTCCTCCTCTCCCTGAGGGAGTTCTCAAGATGGGAGCCGAAATGAGCTTCTGTTTCAACTGCTCGAAGGCTGCATCACACTCCTCTGTCCAAATGTACTTTACTCCTTTCCGGGTAGCTGGGTTAACGGAGCTGCAATCCGAGAGAAATCCTGGACGAAGCGTCTGTAATAGCCAGCTAGTCCAAGAAAACTCTTTATCTCCGTCACCGTCCTCGGAACTGGCCAATCCCTTACTGCCTGGACCTTACTCGGATCAACTGAGATACCTTCTGCTGACACCACATGTCCGAGGAATGCTATACTGTCCAGCCAGAATTCACACTTACTCCTCTTGGCATGAAGCTGTTCCTGCTGAAGTGTCTGCAACACAATTCTTAAGTGTTCTTCATGCTCCCGGTTGTTCTTTGAATAGATCAAGATGTCGTCGATGAAAACAACAACAAACTGATCCAAGAAGGGCGAGAACACTCGGTTCATCAAGTCCATAAACACTGCAGGGGCATTAGTGACTCCGAAAGGCATTACTAGAAACTCATAGTGGCCGTATCGGGTCCTAAATGCCGTCTTCGGTATATCCTCCTTCTTTACCCCCAGTGATGTAACCCGACTGTAAGTCCAACTTGGAGAATACACGGGCTCCATGAAGCTGATCAAATAAATCATCAATCCTGGGAAGGGGATACCTGTTCTTGATGTGACTTTGTTCAATTCTCTATAATCGATACAAAGTCTCTTGCTACCATCCTTCTTATTGGCCAATAGTACTGGAGCTCCCCACGGTGAGCACTTGGCCTGATCAGTCCTTTATCTGAATACTCCTGTAGCTGCTTCTTCAGGATTTCTAACTCCGTCGGTGCCATCCTGTACGGAGCTTTAGATATAGGTGCTGCTCCTGGAATAGTCTCGATGGAGAACTCAATCATCCTGACAGGTGGCAGTCCTTTGATCTCAGCAAACACCTCCGGGAATTCATCCCACACTGGCACCTTCTGCTTCTGAACCTCCGAAGCAATGATCTGCTTTCCCTTAGTGGACTTCACTTCTCCACTAAACTGAAACTCAGGCTGAAGGGGAATTCTAAACTTGATCTTCTTCTCCCTACAATCAATCACAGCGTAGTACTGACTAAGCCAAGTCATGCCTAAGATCACGTCGTACACTTTAGTGTCGAGCACGAGCATATCTATGGCTAAGACCTTGTCACATAGTTCCACTGGACAATCAGTACACACTCTAGATGATAAGACTACCCCATTCCCTGTACTTATCTCCCATTTGTGGTCTAATAATCTAACAGGAATAGAATGTATAGCCACAAAATTTATCTGAGATGTAACAATGGGATGCCCAGAGTCGAATAAAGCGAGAACAGGCTTTGAGTGTACTTTGATGTTACCTGTAATCACTTCCTCTGAAGCCTCAGCCTCTGCCTCTGTCAGGTTGTAAGCCTGACCTCTGCCACGCCCGCTGCTGTCCTACCTCCTCTCTGCACTGGGCGAATCATATGCTGTGCTCCTCTCTGCACTGGGCGAATCATATGCTGTGGAGGAAGGGTGCTCTCCTCATCACCGGTCCCTGGCTTCTCTGCTCAAGTGGCCCTGGTACTGCCCGCTGTCCACTCGGTCCTGGTAGTGCCGGCATAGCTTGACCAACCATCCCCGTTCTCCATGGGGGACAAGCCTCCATCGGATGATCTCTTGAACCACATATCAGGCACCACCCATTCGCCCTACGGCAATTTGCTCGAGTGTGCCCAGGTTTCAGACAGAAGTTGCAGATAGGCCCTGGCTGGTAAGGAGCTGGCCTAAAGGGTTGCCTCATCTGTACCTTGGCTGCTCTGAACGGGCCTCCTCTTCCCATTGGCACAAAGGGCCTCTTCATAGCCTGCTGTCTCATCTGATCCCCCTGCGTCTTCTCAAACCCACGCTCGACTTCCCGAGCGATAGAGAGAACATCTGCATAGGTCTTCAGCTGCTGGGGCATCAGGTACATCTGAATCCTCATCTGAAGACCCTACTGAAACCTGCTCGCTCGCTTCTCTTCATCTGTCACCATATAAGGAGCGAAACGGCTGAGTCTAAGGAAGTCTGCGGCATACTCGTCCACAGACTTGATCCCCTGCTGGAGCCTGATGAATTGCTCCTCCATCTCTTTCTGCGCCGTCGCAGGGAAGACGGCGGTAGAAACTCTTGGAGAAGGCGTCCCAAGTAACGGCTTCTCCAAGCGGGCCTCCTCTGCAAGCCACCAAGTCCGCGCTATGTCTTTCAGCTGGATCTTAGCGACTTCAACTTGGCTCTCCTGCGGGACACGGGCTGCGTTCAGCAGGTCAGTCGTGTCCGTCAACCATTGTTCCGCCTCCAATGGCTTCTCACTCCCCGTGAATATCGCAGGCTGCAATCTCCTGAAATCCGAGACATTTCCCGGCTTCTGCTCCTTCGGGGCTGCTAGCTCTTGCCTAAGGAGTTCGGTCTGCTGCTGCTGATTGTCCATCTGCTGTTTCTGGTTCCCCAGCATAGTCTGAATGATCTGCAGGACCTCAGCATTCTCTCCGCCTACGGGTCCATTCGGGACCTGCCCGACGTTGTTACGACCCGATCGCCTCTCCATATCGAATGCTAACTGGAATTGGAAACAATTGAAAGGAGTTTAGGATACGAAGGAATTGATTAATGAAGGAATCAGGAAGGACTCTATAACTTTGTACATTGTAATTGGCATAAGCAAATTACTAGAATTTGCCACTTATTGTCTTTAGGTTTGAGAGCCTAGGCTCTGATACCAACCTGTAACGCCCCGATCCTGGCGGATACGGACACGTCACTGCGACGTATATACGTAGGTCAGAACTGCCCCCACGTATATACGCTAAGCATAAAAGTACAATACAGAATCAGAGTATAACACAAAGCGTGGTATATTCATATGCCAACTAGAAAGTACAAATACAAAGTTATACAAGTTATGATAACTGTTACACTTTACAAGTGTTTTGTTTTCACAACCAAGTCCAAAAGAATATATACAAAGCTTTACACAAGGTGCTCACGTAAGAAATGGAGACGCGTGAGCCAAAATGAAGAGTACGGCACGAGGGAACTAGAAGAGCTGGTCAGCCTGCTCACTGAAGTATGCCTGATCTTCCGTGGAAGGATCCACTTCGTTCCAGGTCTCGGAATCTGAATATGCAAATCCAAGGAATCAAGACATATAATAATAAACAAGCTGTGGCCAAGTGGCTAAAGGACATGTAAGTAAGATAGAATAATAATAGATATAAAGCATAAAAGACAAGTCCTAATGCAAGAGATCTACAAGTAATACCTTATTATTATTACTTGTTTTACTGTGATATCTAGGTATGTGTTTGAGTGTACATCCCACACACATACATCCATATCCTAGTAATACAAGGTTGTTATTGGAAATAGCGGTTGTATCAACGAACTATGTTTACAGTGGGTCCCGTGCTTGCCCGGGACCACGGTCAAGGGTATTCCGCTGCATGGAGACGGAAACAGCCGCGAGGCCTATCCAGGAGGCTTATGAATGCCCTTTATAATAATGAAGTAAGGAATAAGGGAGCCAGCTCTCCCCTCGGTCCCCTGGAGGCCCTCAGGTCAGACCGGAAATATGATTGTACAATATACCTAAAGCCACTGTAAACACGAACACATATCGATATCCGCATGTTTCCCCCCGACCCATGTATAAGTTGGTCCATTTTATGCAAAAAGTCGAGTGTATCATGCTTGTATAAGTGATGGCATGATAAAGTGGGGAGATACGTATTAATTAACAAGTTCTAACATGAAACTACATGATATCAAGTCATGAAGTATAAGTGGTGATGTCCACCAAGTAACATGTCATGTGGTAGCAATTATGAAGCATAAACAAGATTAACATATCACATATGTATCAATGTAAGATCAAAATTTAAAACAGAAAAAGGAAACAGAATTCTGGCCCAGGTTTAGCCTATCGGTCGACCTCCGGTCGACTGCCGGTCGACTGGGAATTGTGAAGGCGGTAGGGTGCCGGTCGACTGCCGGTCGACTGGCCAAAGTGCGTGAGCTCCAGAATTGACCGGTCGACTGCCGGTCGACTGGGCTTTGCACTGGCGGTCGAGTACCGGTCGACTGCCGGTCGACCGTACCGAATGTGAGCTCCAGGTGAGCTCCAGGTCTCCTAAGCCGGTCGACTGGTTGGTTAACCGGTCGACCGCTAGCCCAAATCTGTGCACGTTTGTACACGTCGGTCGACTGCCCCCATGGGGCCGGTCGACCGGAGTTCTGGAATAAACTATGGTCTGTTCTGAAAAATCAGATTTTTGTAGTAGTGTTTTTGGGTAGATAAAAATACGATTTTTATAACATATCGTGACATGATCTATCATCATAAATATACTAGGAAAATTACGAGTCTTGGTGAGTAAAAATACTCACCTCTAACGGTCGTTAGGAATTTCTACGAGTTCCGGAGGTTCCGAATCAAGTTGGTGATTCTCGGCGATACCCGGACGATCCCAAATCAACAAGTTGTAGTTGCTTGAGATGGAAGAGAACCTAGGGTTTGCTTTAGAGAAGGAGAGGGATTTTGCTAAGTGTGGAATTCTTGAGGAAATGAAGAAAAAGATAAAAATGTAAAGGGTTTTGTTTAAATAGGATTTGAGTTTGTAAAGGAGAAGTAATTAAATAATAGAGAGGGGCTTTTGTGCAAAGTGTGAAATGAGATATTTTCTTGACCAATCAAATGGAGCCAAGTGGATGTGAGGTGTCATCTTTGGCCACTCACAAGTGGCCATGTGGAGATGAGGTGGAGGTCATTAATGAAGGTCATTAATGAGGAAGTGTGTGGAAGTGCAATTTTGGAAAGAAAATGGACTTTGGAAATTCAAAATCCTTTGCTTCATGAAGAAGGAAAGGAAAATGGAAAAAGGAAAAAGGAAGGAAAATTAAATTGAAAGGATATTTTCTCTAACTCAGAAAATTATAATATTAAACCGCGGGTTCCCGGGTCAAGGTCGAAAGTACGGAAAACATTTCGGAATACCGAAATCGTCCGAATTTCAAGTATCTCAGAACGACTCCTAATTTTCACCAAAAATCTATAATAATATAAGAAGACTTAAAATGAAATCCTTTTTGAGAAATACCTTATAATTTTAATTATAAAAATCCCGGAACCAGTAATTTACCGACCCCGTAAGAATTTTCGTAAAATCGTAAAATTCTCAGAAAAAAGCTTTAGTTAAGAAAGATGATCCTCATTCATAAAGTCTAAAGGACTTTCTGGAAATTCCTAACAGTTTGGAAAATAAAAATCAGAAAATTGATCAGCGGCGCTGGTCGACACGGTTTTGAAGAAATTCATTTTAATTCCAGAAAATTCCAGAAAATCACATAAAATCTATATATTAGGAAATGATATTTGAAATTAAATTGATTAAATACGGGAAGTAAAACGAAGAATACGACTGAAAAGCTGAATACGCAACAAGGTACGTATTCTGGAAACGGGGTATTACAGTATATCTCTTCGCATTATGTACTATTGTATTTTTTTGTGATGTAATATCCTGTAATATTGTATCGCTTTCTGTGATAACCATGTACCTGTACTTTTCGGTTGGAATGTATATTATCATTGTGCTTCCGCCTCTGATTCTTGCTTGTACTGATGCTTAGCATATATGCGTGAGGGTATTTCTGACCTGCGTATATACGTCGCAGTGACGTCTCTGTACCCGCGGATCTGGGCGTCACAGGGTGGTATCAGAGCCTAAGCTCTCACACCTTCAGTGCAACCAGTTGGCAGATTAATGATATTAATTTGCAGCTGGAGGGCACGAGTCTTGAATATACATTCCACGCAAGTGCGGTGTTATCTATTCCTTCCTTACAATCTTTTCCTTGGATCCTTAGACCCTTCTATCTTTCCTTTCAACTTCTTCCCATCATCCCTTCAACCAACTCAGATATGGAAAGATGGAGAACCCGTAAAGGTCCTGGCACTTCTCGTGACAGTTCCAATAAAGAGAGCGACAACATGATGAGGGTACTTCATGGCATGATGGAGAGTCAGCATCAGTAGACGGAGCTCTTGCGACAGGCATTATCGATTGCACCTAGAGAGCAGAGGCCTGGCATATATCAGTCTTCATAAGACTGCAGCCCGCTATATTTTCGGGTACTGAGAAGCCGTTAGAACAGAGCAGTGGCTGATTGATACTCAGATCTTCTGAAGGCAGCCCGGACCCCTGATGAGAACCAGTGGAAGTGGCTAAGATACAGCTGAAGGACGTGGCCAGGACTTGGTGGTTGGCAGAAGAAGCGAGGCTGGAGAAGCCCATCACTTGGGACCAGCGCTCAAAGAGTTTCTATGAGAGATTCTTCTCTAAGACAACACAAAAGGAGATGGAAAAGCAATTTATCAGATTACAGCAGAGGGGACCAAATTGTAGACGAGTATGCTGTAGAGTTCCAAGACTGAGCCGGTTCGCGCCATACATGGTGGCCAATGAGGAGAACCGAGCGAGAAGATTTCAGCAAGGCCTGAGGATGCAGATCCAGATGTTTCTTATACCCCAGCAACTCAAGTCGTATTCTCAGGTCCTTATCGTCGCTCGTGAGGTAGAACGGGGATTGGGAAAGAAGTGTCAGGATGAGATGCAGAGGAAGTCAGTGAAGAGACCCTTTTAGTTGAAGGGAGGTGAAGACTCAGTCGACCCCTGGATACCCCACTAGCAGAGCAATTACTCCAACCCTCCCTCAGCAAATGAGATGTGGGTTTTGTTTGAAGCTTGGACACTACAAGCGTGATTGCAGAATGGCAACAAAGTATGCTTAGCATGTGGGTCTGATGGTCATATGATAAGGGATTGTTCATTCAGATGGATGAGGAGTACCACCCCGATTCAACTAACACTTCCAGTACCACCAGTAAGAAGGGACCCAGGACCAATCGACAGGAGAGCTCCATCCTTTTCCCTGCAGTATGTCTTCAATCAAGCACAGAGAAGGCCAAGAGGTAGATCAGATGGGAGAAAGCAGAAAGCGTATCATTTGACCACCAAGGAAACTGAAGTATCAGATGAAGTGAAACAGAGAGTGGTGCCCTATGTTTGGAACGAGGACCCCTGGAGTGACACCCGTGACCACTATCTCCATTTTATCATATCTTAAGTTAGTAAATTTTTCATTATCATATCCATTATATCATGATATTCCCATCAATCCTATTTCTTCTCTGTTCATCTCCCTCCTTATAGAAATTTCGAGGACGAATTTTTTGTTAGGTGGGTAAGATTGTAGCACCCCGTTCCCGAGATACGTACTCAGATACATGTCCAAAATTTTTCGACCATATTGTTCTGTTTTCTTCCAGTATTTATTTTTTAGCTGTGATTTCTCATGTTTTTGATATCAGATCTGGATTCTCAATCAGCCCTGACCCGGACTGGGACCCCGGTACTAGCCTGTAGCCCAATTTGACCATTTTGATATTCTAATTTTATCGATTTTAGTTTCAGACACTATTTTCTAATATTTTAGATTTTTCATGATTTCTAAAATTTTTCAGAATTTTTCTGCAAAATCTCCAAAGCCGGTGTCGGTCGGCATCGCTGACTGATTCTCAGATTTTTGGTTTTCAAACGGGACTGAATTTTTAAAAAACAGCTTTCATGTTACTTCTTAGAATTTCATTTTCTATGTAAAAATATTTTTTTTGAGATTTTCTAAATTTATCAAAATTTCACCGATTCCGGCGTCGGGCGGTATTGCCAGAAGATTTCAGGATTTTAATTTGAAAACTATATTGAATTTCTCGAATTTATTTCACAAAGTATCTTAAATAATATTTTCTATTTTTGAGAATTTTTTGGAACGTTTCTGAAACAGTCAATTTTTGCCTATTAAAATAATAATATTATTTACCATTCTTTTTCTTTTCTTACTTTTCCCTTCTCCACTCCTCTACTTATTACTCCCAGAATATCATATTAATTTTATTATTTAATAATATATTTATCTATTAATTTTTCATATTTTTTTTCTATTTTCCTTTTCCTTTCTTTTCTTTTCTTTCTTTTTCTTCTTTTCTTTTTTCCCCCTACCTACTCCACACCCGACCCACGCCCTGCTCTTACACCGCTGCAGCAGCAGCAGCACATGGGCTGCAACAGCAGCCCATGCCCTCCCCCATACCTCCCCTACTCTCCCTCTCCCTCTCCCTCTCCCTTTCCCTCTCTTTCTATATATTTTCTTTTTCTTTCCCTTCCTATATTCCATCATCTTCTTCATTTCTCACCCACTTCTCTACCGTCGCCTCCACCATCACCATCACCACCGCCAGCCGCCCTAGGCCGGCCACCCACTTCACCAACACCTCCTCTCCACTCCACCACCTCCTTCAACTTCCAACAACCCCTACCATCTCCAATTCACCATAACCCATCATCACCACCACCCTTCCTTCTCTAAAATTCACCACCACCTCCACCAATTCCACCACTCCAACCACCCCATCATCACCTCCTCCTCCTCCTGTAACTCTCTAATACCACCAATCAACACCAACCACCACCATAACCACTACCACCACCAACTAGCACCATCACCTCCACCACCACCAACAACACTCCCACGACCACTCCACCTCCTCTCCCTAGGCCGCGCGTGCCCCACCACCACCGGTGGCGGCACCGCCGCCCGCCGGGTCCACCGGCAGGTGGCCGGCCGGCCACCTTCCCCCCCATTTCTTTTCATTCTTTATTCCTTCTTTCTTTCTTTCTTTCTTCCTTCTTTCTTTAATCCTTTCTTTCTTTTCATTTCCTTTCCCTAAATAATAACACTTCTCCCACATTCCTAAAATACCCACCCCCTCATTCCCAATTTACTTCTCCATATTTACAACCCTCCCCCTCTCCTTTTAATTCCAAATTTATTTCTAAAAACAACACTATTTTCTCTCTCTTTCTCTCTCCTTCCTATAACTTTCTCTCTCCTCTCTCTCCTTCCTATAACTTTCCTCTCTCCTCTCTCTCTCCTCTCTCATTCCCTCACTAATATTTATTTATATATAATAAATATGCATGAGTATATATTATATATACATGGGTTAGTAGCTTGCTTGACGTGTTTGCGAATTTTCCTCGATTTTCTCGGTATTTCACCCGGTGCTAGGCGAGTACATTTCTTTAACATTTCTTACTTTATTACCATCGTTTCATTTTTAAAAATTTTATCTTGCTTTTAAATATATGATGCCTCTTTATGCAAGTTAGTATATGTTATATAAATGATTATCATGCTTTATAAATAGCTGCCGGCCATTATTACACTTTGTCGAACCGATAATATACCCGGTATGCCTAAATCTGCTCCCACTTCACTCGGCTTCGCATGGCTAATAATAGATGAATTTATTATTGTCAGAAATAATCTTGTGAAGAGTTTGATATGCTTATGTCGTTCTCCTGTACCATGTTACGTGACCGCATGATACCTAGGATTTGATGTTGCGACTCTCACCGACATATTTGTTACCTGACCCTGATATATATATGCACCGGTACTTGACATGCTTATCTTTTGATATTGACAACCGTTACTTGCCGTGCTTAACACCTGATATCTGACACCGTTACTTGCTATACTTATTACTTGATATTTGATACTAGTACTTGCCATACTATACTTATTACTTGATATCTAACACCGGTACTTGCCATGCTATACTTATCGCCTGCTAAACACTTGATATAATAACATTTGACATTTGACATGCTATCACCCGGCACTGGTACACTTGACCTGATATTATGGCACTTGTATTATTTTACATATTCATGACTATTACTTTTACGGGGACTTGGCATGATTATTATACTGTTACCAGATATTTGGTACTCCTGAACTCCTGAACTCATGTACTCCTGAACCCCTGAAAAAGGGGTGACTCCTGATATTATACTCCTGATACTATACTCTTGTTAATTCCCGTAGTTGGATAATCATGGTTATACCATATATACTTGTGGACATTATCTTTGGGTATATATATAATAAAATGCTCAACTTACACTGGGTAGGGGAAACTGATAGAAACCAGTATGATGTCATATTTATAATGGTGATATTTCTGAAGTGTCGTGTGGGACACGTAATGATAAGTCCCCAGAAACAGTAGCCTGAATCTGAAGTGTCGTGTGGGGCGCGTAATGATAAGTCCCCGGAAGCAGTAGCCTGAATCTGAAGTATCGTGTGGGGCGCGTAATGATAAGTCCCCGGAAGCAATAGCCTGTACTCTTGAGCTAGTCCCGGGCAGAGACGGGACCCACTATAAATATGAGCCATCAGATTTTATCAGTTTCCAAATAATAACTCGTCTTATTCATAAGTGGATGTATGTGTACCGGTAGCACATACAAAAGCATATGAATCGGATGAATAACATAAAATAACCAAACAGTAATAAGGTTAGGAACATGTGATATTTGGTCTCTCCTCTGTTCGAGTCCTAGTACTCACATATCAGACCCGGGTAAGTTCTACAGAGTGCGAACTCTAGTATGGACTATCGGTGATATAAGGCGCTGGTAGGGAGGCGATTGAAATATCAAATGGTACTGATTATTATTATTGGATAAATTAAAATGTAACACATTTATATTCCAGTTATAGTATTATGCCCTGAGTTAACACTTACTTTATGACATATGATGATTACTCTAGACACACTATACTTCTGTTACTCTTAGGACAACTCAAGTTGTATAAACTCAGACGATGGCGACATGAGGTATGTGGTAATATAGATGAGGGTTTCCTTATTTGGATTATCCCCTTGACGTATCTATCCCGTGAACCCATAATCTGAGCTTGTACAACTAGTTTTATCCATGCTTGTATTTATCACATGTTTAACTTATTTATCGCATGTTTATATGTACGTATATTCTTCATACTACCTTCTATACATGACTTATTGTCGTTCATCTAATTTCCCTTATGTTATTACTTGTACCGGCATATTTGGACCACATCACTTGATCATGTACACATGTACTTGTTATGCACGCCATTTGGCTTTATTATATGTACTCACGGGTTGCATCTGACAACCCTAGATTTTCATGTCCAGATTCTAGAGCCTGGACCATGATGGCCTTTCTGTAGCTGATCAGAGTGCACAGCGGATCCTTCCGTGGTGACCGGAGCGCAACAGAAGCTTGGATATCACTACAGCTCTTCCTCCTAGTCCCTCTCTTGTTTGGCTCTCGAGGCCTCCCTTGCTGCTCGTGAGCACATCTCAGCTTTTGTATATCTCTTCGCATTATGTACTCTTGTATTTTCTAGTGATGTAATATTTCTATAAATTTGTATCACTTTCTGTGATAACCATGTACTTGTACTTTTCGGTTGGAATATATATTACCATTATGCTTCCGCCTCTGATTCTTACTTGTACTGATGCTTAGCGTATATACGTGAGGTATTTCTGACCCGCGTATATACGTCGCAGTGACGTCTCCGTACCCGTCAGATCGGGGCGTCACACTTAAGGAATTTATTCTCGATTGGTTCTAGAGATTCCTTGAGAGATGAAAGTCTCATGATATTGACACCCTTAATTTAGAGAAGTGATTCTCAGAATTCCTTGAAAGTGAGAGAGTTAACTCTCTCTCTCTCTTTTTCTACCTCTTTATAGGCTCTGAGGGGTGTAATTGTTCCTAAAATTCAGCAAGACTGGTAACAGTCAGTTAGCCTCGCGCCAGAGGTTATTTTGAGCTTCGCGCGAGACTATAAAGCCTTGTGTAAAGCTAAATATAAGCCTTGTGTGAGGCTAGACAGGCTCGCGCGAGCCAAAAAACGGTCATTGACCTGGTTGTCTCCACTTAATGTAAGACGAAGTAGGCAGATGTAACCACCCACTTGAAGTGGCATTAACCCCACTAAAGTAGTGGGTTAACCCACTAAAGACTTGGTCAGTGACCCGGCAATCCCTCCCGTAGGGGGCAGAAAGCTTCAAGCGCAGCTGAAATTTGCTCCGCGCGAAGTTAGCGCAGCTTCTGAGACGAAGCTACCAGAAAGCTTAAGGCGAAGCTGTAATTAGCTTCAGACAAAATTAAAGATTAGCTCTTTGCGGAGCTATGAAGAGCTTCAAGCGATGCTCACAAGAAAAGCTTCAAGTGTTACTAGTATTAGCTTCAGCAAAGTTGTTATTAACTTCAAGCGAAGTTGAAGATTAGCTATTTGTAGAGCTACGAAGAGCTTCAAGCGAAGCTCACAAAAAAGTTAACTAGCTTCAAGCGAAGCTGAAGATTGGTTCTTTGTAGAGCTATGAAGAGCTTCAAGTGAAGCTCACAAGAAAAGCTTTAGGCGAAGCTAAATTTTAGCCCTTCAACAAGGCTATAGAGCTTCAAGCGAAGCTATCCTCTTTGGTCATGCTTATGCCTCTTTACATGTGATGCTTGGCTTACTGTTTGCTTCACTGGATCAGTAAGTTTCAAGGCATCACTTGGTATCTGAGGATGGATAGAACTTGATCGTCAGCTTGTCCGCATCTTGTCTTTTGTAAATGTCAATAAGTTTGGATATCGTTCGGACCAGTTGAAGTGCTACTTAGGAAATTTGTCTTTTTTAGAGTGTCAACAAAATTCCCTTCAAAGTTTTTAAAAATCTACAATGGAATGGTTCAGATTTCGAGATACTATGAATAGCTTTGGTTGTTACAGAAAAGACCGTGAATATGTGGATCTTAGCTTCGCCTATATGGTTGAATTCATCTTCCCCTTCATGGTTGAACTTTGGTTGGCGAAGCTACTTGAGCTTCTAACTTCGTGATCAAGCCAAATCTGCACAAAAAATATAGAAATTTAAACAGTGCTAGGTCCTTAATTCTACCGTGTAGCATAGGGCTAACGGGTCGTGATCCACAGGGAGGGATAGCAATGGAAGCGTTGTGTAAGTTTTTATCTTTTAACTTATCAAAACTAGTTAATATTTATCTTCTCATTTTTATAAAAGAAAATAAAATTATTATGTTAAGTTAAGAAGGAGATGGTAGAAGAAGAGATTGTGGTGTTGTTATTTTATTTATATAGAAAAGGAAAGACTAAAAAAAAGAATTATTACTCTAAACTAATGCACTGGAAAAGAAAATAAAAAGAGTACTTACCTCTACCATTGAATTATAACAAAGACTTACCTCAGCATGAGGTAAAGCAAAGCAAATAGAAAGAGTACCTTGAACGCGATGTTTGGCTTGATTGAGTACGATGAATAAAAGTGGGAAAACTCTATTGATGTCACCTTCAATAGAAGTCTCTTGAAAAAGAATTACAATATGTCACTCTATATAATAATTGTTCCTCTCTTTTCTCATGTAACTCTCTCTAATCTAAAAGAAAATAAAAAATAAACATTACATTGAAGAAGAAAAGAAAAACCTAAACTAAAGCTCTATCTCTCTCTCTGAGATGGTGCCCTTTCTGCGTTCGAGGTATGAGGTTATTTATAGGAGAAATCGGAAAGACAGAAAGTGTATGAAGATAGGGAGAGCTGGCTATTTTTAAATTTGAATCCTTCCCTTATCTCCAAACTTGATTTGATTTATCTAGAAATTCAATTCTGATCTGTAGCTTGTTGGAGTGTTGATTGTTGAATATCACTTATCAAATGATAGAATTGAAAAGAGTGATCAATAGAAGAATTGTAGCCCTTTAGATCTTCTTTCTAGATCATCTTGAATTATCAAATTTGAGTTTCGGTAGGGAAAGATATGATTAAATGCTAAACTATATGTAGCCTAAATTCGAATCTAAATTGCTTCATCTCATCATTGATCTTCTTTCTATCCATTTATCCTCTTGAATTTTCAATTTTTCTTCTAGAATTGATAGGATATTCATTTATCAACCCTGAAACAGATAGGGTATTCAACAATCTGTTTTTCCTTGAAATGAGATGATATTATCTTATCTGATATATTCAGTTTTCAGATAAGATAGCTTCTTTAACCTTTGAATTTGAATCGATCCCTTTGATTTGAACTTTTGATTAAATTGGATAAATCTGTCAATCTCTCTCTTTTCTTCCTTAATTACCCTACACGTCACTGGGTATGAAAATACATTATTAGCAGAGTTTTATTTAAATATAAATGCAGAAATATAACTAACATAGAATCGCCTTTAGACTGACATAGACCCGCCTTTAGACTGACATAGCTTCTCCTTTGGGAGATATAGCCTCGCCTTTAAACTGAAATAGCCTCGCCTTAGGGAGACCAAATATCCTTGCCTCAGGAAGACCGAAATAGCCTCGCTTCTAGACAAATTCACTTGCAAGTCGAAGTTGTCTTATCAGCTCTACCTAACGCTAGTTTCACATGCGCTATGAAAGAGGTTGCTCTCTTTCTCGAGGTTAAGCACTCAGTGCTTTAGCCCCGCCTGGGCTACAAAATTTGAAGCGCCAGCGGCGAGGCTATGCAGTGAGGCTTATTAATATGACCCTTACATTCCTTTCTCAGAGAACTCATCTTCTCTTCTTTCAGCGAGGCTGCAACAGGATTCTTCTTTCCTCTTCTTTCGTTTTCGAAAACACTAGGGTCCTTACCCTTTTTATCTCTCCAAAATGATTTATGCCATCTTCTCACCGTCCAAGCAAGGAGGATGAGATCCCCGAGGCGAAAAAATCCTTCATTTTGTTGTTACTCGACCTATAGCTAATGAGCCTCGTGTTTCAGAGACCCCAATAATTAATTGGTGATTTTAAGGAGTAGTTCCGTCAATTTTATCTTTACCGGCTATTTCAATATTGAATTCCCTTGATCCTCGTATTTGGCGAATTTTGGGAAAAAGTTTTAGCCTTTCTTTAAGCTTCTTGGCGAAGCTAAAACTTGTCTAATTAGGCAAAGTCATCTTTTAGGCGAGGCTATGCCTTGGCCTTTTTTAAGGCCTGGCTGGCCTTTCTGAGGCGAGGCTGGCCTTGCCGTATAGGCGAGGCTATGCCTTACCCTTTTTAAAGCTTGGTTAGCCTTTCTGAGGTGAGGTTATACCTTGGCCTTTTTAGGCCTAGCTAGCCTTGTCATATAGGCAAGGCTATGACTTGGCCTTTTTTAAGATCATTCTTGCCTTGCCATATAGGCGAGGTTATGACTTGGCATTTTTTAAGGTCAGTCTAGTCTTGTCATATAAACGAGGTTATGATTTTGCCTTTCTAGGCGAGGCTAGCCTTGCCATGTAGGCGAAGCTATGCCTTGGCCTTTCTCTCAGTTCAGTAGAGGCAAAGGTTCCTGTACTTTTGTTTTCTTCAATTTGTTAACAAGCTTGTCTTTTATTTTTTTTGCAGTACACTATGCGCCAGAATCTTTGAATAGTCTTTTGGAATAGTTAGAGAGATGGATGGGAATGCGTGCTTTCAGTTCCAAGGTTAGGCCTCGCTTTTCAGTGACAAGAGTACACCAGAAAGGGACACCTTAATTCTTACAGCTGATGAGTGTATTACTTGAAGCATATTGACCACCGCGCCGCTTGAAGATCACCACTGTGTGGTATATAGAAAAAAGATTTCATATTTGGGGATGCAACACCCGACACTGACCAGGAACTAGTTGCTAGGGAAGGCCAGTGGATCTTTATTGGGAAGGGAGAAGTGCAATCTCCATCAAGGAGGTGACACTTTCCACTCTCGTACTTCCAATCAGTAACGACATCGCAGAAGATGAAATGGTCGGTGACTCGATCTACTGATTCTGTTCATGTTGAAATTTTGACACTAAACGTTATAACCGTTATGGTCACCTAGGGCCTTACTCGGTATGCATCCAAGAGTATAGGACAAGATCTCCCCATTGGAGAAAACCAGGCGATGGACCAAACTTTCCTAAACCAATTCATCAAGGTCCACGATAACTATCTGGTGAGGGATTTCAAGGCTCCCGGCTAGGTACATCCTACTCAGAGCCGTGGTGGAGGGACTTGGTGCTTTATGTCTTAGAATATTTTGAGGCAGAGCTGATGAAGATTGGACTCAATGAAGCACTTAGGGCCATCTGCTATAGGATAGAATCAGTATGCCTAACTTCTTTGCCATCTTCGAGTTATACTGTCCAGCCTCAGGGACCTTCTTCACCTATGTCGGTGAATTAAGACTGGAGATGTGGGAGATATCTAACCTCCCAATAGGCTCGATGTCGTATGAGGAGTACTTCCCTTGCACAATAGAGCTGGAGTAGATGGAGAAGAATGACCCGGAGATATTCGAATATCAAGAATTGATGTGCCATTTCTACATGCGTCCATAACACACGCGAGAATGCGAATGGAATAAAGGTCTGGGCAGATTATCTACTCCCAATTTTGGACGGTGCCCCAGAAAATGTTCAATTCCCGATTTCAGGTGAATATCCATCAGAAGATGATATCCAGTGCTCATAAAGATGTTGTCTTGGAGGAGGATGCAAGATCTATGAAAAGGGTGATAGGTTTAAGAGCTCTCATCATCAGGTGAAACACCTTATATCTCAGAAAGCTCTCCTCACTGGCTTCCTGTCAGTTTGTTGAAGAAATGTGTTATTTTATCTCCTCCGCATGATGCAATCTTGTCATGGGTCTTCTCTCTGCTGTTTAGTTACTCATGGCAAATCTCTTGAGTTACTTCTTGCCATGGTCTGTGGTATCTAACGTGGTCCTCAGGCATTAATAGAGGCTTTCTGCAGACCACCAGTTACTAAGAGGGGAAAGGGGCAAGTACTTCCTCGTGATGAACTCTGATCTAGAGTGGAAATGCACTACACATATCTGATGGTGTGGTTTACATTACACTGTCATGCCATTATCCAACCGGGATAAGAGTCGTCGGAAGTGTACGCTTTGCGCATCTTCGTCGTTCTGAGGGGTCACAGTGGTTGCGGACCTACATAGCCGGGGTGTGAAAATTGGTACGTTGTTATGACGTGTATAGCCTCTACAGATGCTTCCCTCCATTTTACGTGTTGCATATGGTGAAGAATCCAAGATGTGGGGGACGAAAGATCTTCATTTTGACAGGGTGTATTTAAGTGGCTAATCAATATCCGACCATCTCACTTAGTGTACCGATGTTGAGATATATGTTATCTGGAGCCGTACGCCCCCACTGTTTCGCTCGTCAGTTTGGATATGACTAGCTTTATGTTGGCAATCCTAACCCCTGTCTGGCATTTAGGGGAGTTTGATAGATGGAGCCAGAGCATGGAGACACTTCATTGTTGGCTGCACCAAGACCCAATTTTGCATGTCATACTTAACCCGTAATCTATTGTCATCGCTAGAGTTTTGTCAATGGTATCAGACCTCCAACTCCAACTCTTCAGAATTCAACATCAACTCAATCGGGACCAAGCTCATCTTCAAGTGGTTGAAGCAGAAAGCGACAGAGCAAGATCAGGGGAAGCGAGTAAGGGTCCCAGGTCTCTCGAAGTTCTTAGATGAAGCTGAAAGTGAAGCTTCAGATGCTGATAGTCCTCGCTTTGAGGATGTTGGTGGTGGAGAAGCCGCTCCAGAAGCTACTAGAAGAGCAAGTAACGCTCCACTTGAATAAGAGGAAGAGGAAGAAGACCGTGATACGCACTTCAAGCAAAAGGAAGAAGTCGGAGTCAAAGGAGCCTGCTCCTAAAGAACCCAACAGGAAGGAGCCTACTCAAAAAGAGCCTCGTAAGAAGCAAGTGGTAAAAAGGGCTCATCGAGATGCTCGACAAGCTTCTGCTGCTGTCATGAATGAGTCTGTAGCAGAAGTTCTTCCTCCTCCATTAATTATTAGGTTGCCTAGTTGGAAGAGACTTCGAAGGAGGCTGCTCAGGTCCCCGGTAAGCTTGATTCTCTTCATACCATTTTTCTTTTTCCTTTTTCACTTCCGTGATTAATAGTTTCAGATCTTAATCTCGGATGCACGCGAGGAAATTTAGGTTGAAGGAGAGGAAACGTTTGACAGTCTCTTCACCAACAAGGAGGGGGATGAGGCAACATATTTTTGTCTCTGTAGGCCTTGGGGATCAAGAGCTGGCCGGATGTTGGGCCTTCTGGTGGGTTGCCACTGCTTTGGAGAAGGGTGAGGTCGCCACTCAAGGATATGAATCTGAAGACGTGGAGATTCTAAAAATCCCTGAAGAAAGACGACCTATTACTGAGCCACCTGCCGAGGAATCAACTACTGGGATGCCTGTACTGAGACTACCGCTGCTGAGGGTACGATGCCTCCTGAAGTTGCATCAGGAAATGTGCCAAGTAGTAAGATGGATTCCCCTACTATTGAGGTATCTTCGGCTTAAATTGTTGCTACTGATGTCACCTCCAACAGGTAGACTGCTCCTACTGCAACGATCATCAATGCGGTAACTACTGTTGACACCTCAGCTCCTCCAAGTAAGAATTAAACAATCAACTCTTTATATACCGTATTTTCTTTCTTTAACTCCAAAGCTTTTTCGTAGAAACCTTAGCGCTGACCATTCCCACTGCGGGGCCATCTCAAGAGGGAGCAACTACTATCACATTGAACATTGCGGGGATTGATGTTCTTTATCGTAGCATCATTCAACGTCGACCCTTTTCCATTGGTGATTTGATGATGACCGACGAGGCAACGTCTGTACCTTTCATCGTACCAATCTCAGAGCAGACCGGGCTTCAGCTTGAGTTCACCAGCGAGCCAGTTTTCACTCCTGCAACATCTTTAATTCCGACAGTTACTAGGTTAAAGTAATTACCATCCCAGACTCCCCAACGCTGGTTGTTGAACCAGATCCCATGATTACCAGCCCTACTTCTCTGGTAGCCATCATGCTTGTTTTCATGAAGACTCCTCCTCGGCTGCTACCTATTTCCTCTATTGCGCTGACGACCGCCCCTTAACGCCTTCAATAATTGTGACCACTAAACTCACAGAGACTCCTCCTTCAAAGCTTACTCACTCGCCTGGAGTGATAGAGTGGAGAAGGAGTTCGTGGCAAAAATGATTAACACTTTCTACAAGAATCTAAAAAGATCATCTCTTTGGTGATGAAGGGATCAACCAGTCTGTTTGAGTTTCTGAAGGTGATCCTTATGCAAAACATAGAGACCGTTAGAGATTTTGGAGAACTGATCAAGCTACCTCTTTGGAATTAATAGTGGAGGATCTCGAGAAAGATGTGGGTGAGTGGCATCGCTTGAATAACCTGGATCTGACCCCATTTGTTGAGGAGGAGGTTGAGTGTCTCTCGCGCATATGTAGAAGACATGTGTAGAAGCACAACAGGCACTAGAAGCAAAGTCTCAGGAGTTAAAATCCCTAGAGGATGAGAAGATCAAGATTGTCGATACAATTAATGCTTTGGACAATGCACTTGCTGATGCTAATGAACAGCTTGAGAAGGTCGAGGCAATGGCATAGAGCCAACTTTCTTATATCCAAAATTGAGCCGTTGCGCATGGAGGAGACTGCTTGGTTAGAACAGCTAAATGCCCAGAGCAATCAAGTCCTCAAGCTGGAGGCAGAGAAGAAGGCGGTGATAGCAGCGACTCAGGCCCGTTTGGCTCAGCTTACGGCTGTTAACCTAGCAGATCTGAAGTTGCAAGCTCTTGCTAAGGTTGAGGAGAAAAAGAAACAAAAACTGTCTTCTCTTGAGAATAAACTCATGTCATATGTAATCAGTTTAATGTATCTTTGTGTATCTCTTCATTTGAATTAATAAAATATTTTCTTTTGACTCATTTGCCATTTTCAATGTCTTCTTCAGCGTTTGCTTAGTATGCAAGTTCTTTTAAAGAACTAAAAAGAGTGAAAATTCACCAAGTTGAATTTTCGAAGAAATTATAAATGTGACTGAAATTATTCAAAGGTTAAGAACATGATAAAGTCAGTTAAATATAAGAATCCATTGGGGATTAAAAGAGGGTAGATTTAAGAATCAGTTAGAAATCACTAAATCCAAAAAGATTGAGTCTGGAGATCTGTCAGAGGTGATAAACTAGACATAACTAATTAGGAATCATCAGACATGAGATTTTGTCGTTCAGAGGTGATAAACTGGACATAACGACAAAAAAGGGTGAAATTGGGTAATCATCGGTTCACAGGTGATGAACTGGACATAACCGATTAGAGATTATAGAACGCGGAGTGTTTACTTTTCAGAGGTGATTACTGGACATAATAGTAAACGAAAATGGGAGACTTGGTTCTCTGTCGCTTCAGAGGTGATGGACTGGACATGACAGATTGAGAAGCCATCAAGCTCAGGATTTTGTCATTCAGAGGTGATGAGCTGGACATGATAACAAAATGAAAGTGAACTCGGCTTTAGAGACCCGTCTATTCAGAGGTGATGAACAAGACATGATAGACTAAAACACACTAAATTTATATTCGCTGCCAGAGTAGTCATATTAACATAGCAGCTAGCCCACTAGGACTGCAAGGGTGAACTGGATCTGGGCACCCGTTAGTTCAGAGGTGATAAACTGGACATGACTAACTAAGAAACACCAGGCTCGCAATTCACTATTCAAGGATAGTCTTATTAACTTGACAGCAAAGAACTCCCGATCCTGACGAGAGAAAGGAGAACAAGGTCATGGACTCATCTGTTCAGAGGTGGCGAACTGGACATAATAGTTTGAGTACCATAGAAAGGGAAGAGTTCTAAGTACCCGTCGGTTCAAGGGTCGTAAACTGGACATAACCGATCAAGAAACATCAGACTAAGAGCCCTACCGTTCGAGGTGGCGAACTGGATATAATGACAAGAAAGTAGTTCCTACCAGAATAGACAATGAAACTTAACTATTTGTCGGTTCAGAGGTAACATGAACATAACCGATTAAGAAATCACTAAGCTTAGAATTTCTACCGTTCAGAGGTGACAGGCTGGACATGACAGTAAAATGAGTTATTCCGCTGGAGAATGTGATGTGATACTCCATGGAGAATTTACTATCTCCTTGGAGGAGTTTTAAAAGAAATTGTCAGAGGTATAATGTTAACTTGACAACCACAGAGTCCACTGGGGACTGAAAAGACTCCGAGAGGAATCTATTAGAAACTCGCTGAGTTAGAAGGATCTCATGCTTTAAAGAATTGTCAGTGGTATAATATTAACGTCACAATCAAGCTAGGGGAGATAGGATGCAAATTCCTTATTAGGAATTTCAAAAAGGATTTTGTCTGAAGTGATCGTGACAATTCTCCACTTGGGGACTCACCAGAGTGACTTGTTAGAGTGTGAAGTTAACTTGACAAGGGTTAATGTGTTGTTAATGTAACAACAATTTGAGTGGGCTCGCCATTCTATGGGGAGAATGACAGGTGGAGTTCCAATCTAATGGGGATATTAGCAGGATCTGCCAGGGATATTCAAAAGCTTTAATGTCAGAGGTTTAATGTTAACGTGACGGGTTTGATATGAGTTCATTTTGTTGGAAAAATAATTACAATTTGATGTGATCATACTATTCCATGGACGAGAATTGATAAGAAACTTTAGTGGAATTGACCGTTCTTTACAAAATATAAGAATATTGTTAGAAAATTCTGCCGAAAAATAGGCGACAGTGCTCTCAAAATTTGTTTGGGAATCAAATCGATTCCGCTGGGGAATAGGCGAATAATACTCCTAAAATGAAAAAGAATCAGAGGTGAAAATTTTAACATAACTTATTTGCTTTGTGAATCTACCATTCCATGGAAGGAATTGGTAGAGGATTCTGAAAGAATCAAATGTGATCAGGTCTTTTAGAATTTTTAGCAAATCCTCAGTTATCAATGGATTTGGTAAGTCTTTACCAACTACCGTTTGAATTGGGCTAGCCATGCTTTTCTCCTCATTATGATGAGTTGTCAAGGACTTTTCGTTGGGCCTAAGGGTTAACTTTTTCCTTTATTCTTAGCCATTAAGAACTTAGGATCATTCTGTTGCCTTATGTAATTTTGTGGGGATGTCAATAGCAACTAACGTTCCTCATGGAATCTTTTTTGGTGTCTTTAATGTTGACACCGTGCAATGTTGTCTCCTGATGTTCGATCAGCTTGACTCCGAAAGAATTTCCAATGATTAGAGGTATAGTGTTAACTTGACCATGAATGATATTTCTTCAGGAATTTGCCATTGATGGGCATCATAAGCATATCACCGTTCAGATTTGATAGGCGATATACTTCATTTGAGTAGATTGTCTCTACTACAAACGTTCGTCCCATTTAGGTTAGAATTTGTCTTTGGACTTGTGTGTCATGACCAGATCGTCTGACACCTAAGACCAAATTTCTCTTCTAAAAATTTCTCTTTGACCTTTTTGTTGAAAGCCTTTGAGATTCGAGCCTAATAAAACTCAATACGTTAGTGAGCTTGTAACCACTTCTCATCTAGTGCTTCAAGCTCTTGGAGACGTAACCGATGATTATCTTTATCAGTTATCTTGGTTTCCAAAGCAACATGAAGTGATGATATTTGAATCTCTAAGGGTATAACTACTTCACATCCGTATACCTGAGAAAAAGATGTATTGTCGGTTGGGGTTTGGATCGTAGTTCAATAGGCCCAAAGACATTCACCAAGATTCTCATTCCAATCTCATTTGCTTACGGAATGAACTTTTTGAGGAGCATAATGACTATCTTGTTGAATGCTTTCTGCTAGCCCATTGGCACCAGGGTTGTAAGCAGTTGAAACTATATTCTGATTTGGTACTTGTCGGAGAACCGATAGAACGATTGGTTTGCATATTGGGGACCATTATCGTGAATGGCCCGTGGTTCACCAAATCAGTAGATGACATGATGTCTGATGAAGTTGACCACGTTGGTGGTTTTAACTTCAGTGAGCGGAACGTCCTCTGCCCACTTTGAGGAGTAATCAGCTATCGCAAGGATGAACCAATGACTTCTAACTGACAGAGGACTGATTTGTCCTATTGTATCAATTCTCTAAGCTTCGAATGGTCATGCTGCGATTGTGGGATGAAGCAGTTCTGGGGATCAGTGTATAAAATTCACATAAATTTGACAAGCTTACGCCTTTTCGCATATTTAACAGCGTCAACGATCATACTTGGCCAATAATAGCCAAGTTAATGCAGTCGATCATTGAGCTTCGGACCTGGTTAATGAGCTTCAAATATGCCATCGTGAGTGTAACGCCCCGATCCCGCGGGTACGGGAACGTTACTGCGACGTATATACGCAGGTCGGAATTACCCTCAGGTATATACGCTAAGCATCAGTACAGCACGAACCAGAGTACGGAAGCACAGTGGTAACACACAATCTAGCAATAATAACACCAGTACACAATTATCGTAAGGCATAATATAATAGCTCAAGAATATATGATCACTAAGAAGCACAAAAGTAGGATGTACACTATGAAATGCGAGAAAGTACTCACGAGTAGTAAGATAAGAATCTCGCGAGCCGATCAAGGATGCTAGAAGAAAGAGGGTCCGGATAGGCAATTGCTAATCCATGCTCCCCTGCGCCACTCTGATCAGGTACAGCAAGGCCGCCACGGTCCAGTCTCTAGGATCTGGACATGAGGATTCAGGGTTGTTAGCAACCCCAGCGAGTACATATGATAAAGCCAAATGGCGTGCATAACAGGCACACGTGTACATGATCAAGTGATGTGGTCCAGGCATGCAGGTACAAGAAATGACAAGTAATATAAGGAAAATGACAGTAAATCTGAGATCAAGTAAATACATGTATATCAATAAATCTGAATCGGAAAACATGCATGGAAAACGGCATAGAGAGCATAGGTACACATAATCATGCGACAAATATATTAAACATGTGATAAATACACTAAACACGCGATAAATATAAGTATGGACAAAACAAGTTGTATAAGCTCGGATTATTGATTCGTGGGTGATACGTCGAGGGATAATCCAACAAGGAAACTCTCATCTATATACCACATATCCGATGTCACCATCATCTGAATTCATACAACTTGAATTGCCCTCAGGGTAACAGAACTAGTGTGTTTGGCGTAATCATGGTATCACAGAGGTCATGTGTTTATAAACAGGGTGTCAACTCAGAGCATAATACTGTAACTAGAGAATATAGGTGTTGCATTTTAATTGATCCAATAATAATTCAGTACCGTTTGATATTTCAATCGCCTCCCTACCAGCGCCTCACATCACTGATAGTCCATACTAGAGTTCGCACTCTGTATAACTTATCCGGGTCTGATATGTGAGTACCAGGACTCGAATAAAGGAGAGACCAAATGTCACACGTTCCCAATATTATTATTGTTTCTTATGTTCTTATGTTATTCTCGTCCCTTTCCCACGGCGTCCCACAACACCGACAGTTCACGCTGGAGCCTGCACTTCCAGTAGAACTCATCCGAACTCCGATACGCTGGTACCATTATGCGAATATGGGAGAGACCAAACATAACATATGCTTCAGGCGTTATCATTGTACATTATGTGTGTGTTAAATGTTGGCCCAATGGCCTTCCACTCTAGTTTTTGATGATGATCAACACTCATGTAGTTATGTTTTACTAATATTCTTGTGTTTCTAAGTTTCAGATCATTAACAGGATATTAGTTGGTGATTAGCTTCAACAAGATGTTTAGAAGCTTATCATGATGATTCCGTGCCAAAGCTTAAAGATCATACCTTTGCACTTGGAGAATCACGGAGTTTTGGAGCAAGTCTACTTGAAGATGAAGATCATCAAGAAGACTTAGGTATCTAGTTTAGATTATGAGTTTTAGATCCATGTGTAAAGCTTAGTTTAGTTGATATGCTCAAGTGCACAAAACACACACGTTTTATGATTTGGTATTTGGTTTTCATGATAATAGATCAAAACAAGTTTACATATGTTATATGTATAGTAGATGTTTTCTATTTATACATACATGCTTTAACTTGGTAAACAAACTTATTTTGACTATCCTATTCATGTTTTGGAAAAATCAAGTTTGACAAAAATACAGGATTTGTTTTTGATAAAATTTGCAAGACACAAAAATGATTGATATGTTGATATATTGTCTTGAAATTTTTATCACAGGTTTATGTTTCAATATAAAATGACAAAACAATTTTTATGGAATTTTCAGAAAGATAAAAGATTTTTATAAAATATTTTTTTTTCCAAAAATTCTGACCTTGATTTGTGCTGACAGGCTGGTCGGTCGACCGTGTCGGTCGACCGCACCAAGGGGCCGGTCGACCGACCCGGTCGACCGACGTGCACAGACGTGCACGTCTGTTAGGCACAGATCCGGTCGACCGGGTCGGTCGACCGATGTGAGAGTTCTGCTCTCTGGAAGTTTTCGGTCGACCGGGCCGGTCGACCGATAGTGCCCAACGGTCATATTTCTGACCGTTGGCGGTCGACCGGGCCGGTCGACCGGTGGCTGTCAGAACTGCCACATCAGCCTAACGGCTAGTTTTCTGTTTTGGCCTATATAAACCCCATTCCTTGGGATTTTGGCTAAGGTTTTCAGAGGAAAATTTACAGTTTTTCTGAAGAGTTTAAAGAGTTTTTAAAAGAGTTTAAGTGCTAAAAAGATTTAATCTTTATTTGTTTTGTGTTTTTGGAAATCAAAGAAAATAGGATTTGGATATTTGTGTTGATTTTCATTCTATATCTTTTGGCAAGAATTTTCCCAAGTATTTTTTTTTGTTGCTTGTTTCCAAAACACTTAGTTTCCACTTGAGCTATATCTTCTATCCTAAGTTATTAGGATCTTTGTTTTGTGTGGAAAAAGAAAAGAGAAAAAGAAAGAAAAGAGAAGTTTGTGGTTGTGGAACCACTTGTTGTAAACCCTCCTTGCTTTTGTGAATCCCTCTTCGGTAGAGGTGATCGGAGTGGTATTGTGATTGGTTTGTGAGCCTCTTAGGTAGAGGTGGTTGTTGTATTTGGCTACGGGCCGTATCCCTCTTCGGTAGAGGTGGATTGTGGTTGTATAGCCTCGGTGGCTTTGTAAGGTTGAGAGAGGAGTTTGGTACTCCTATAGTGGATTGGGAAATCCTACACGGTGGTGTAGGCGGGATGTAGAGCTAGGGGCTCGAACCTCGAAACACATCTTGGTCTTTGCGTTTGATCCAATTTCTCTCAACTCTACTCTTTTACATTTGTGCAAGCATCATCCATTCATATCATCATATACTTGCTTGTGTTTTGAGCATTGTTTCATATTGCCTTGCATATATTTCTATTGTAATTCATCTATACTTGCTTGGCTTAATTGTGTGCATTGTATTGCTATATCCTTGATTGCTTGGATTGCTTGTGTGTGTGTTTCATCATAGCAATTCATTCTTTACTTGTTCGATCATATCTCATACAACACGGTTGCATTGCGCACCTCTAACCCATTCAAGGGAATTGGGAGGAAGGAGTTCAGAACCTCGAAAGGGTATTCGGCTCTTAGTCGTGTTTTGAGAGATCGTTGCATCACTCATATTCACTTAAGTTTAAAAAGATCATTAGATTAGCATTTACACCTATTCACCCCCCCTCTAGGTGTATTTCAATTGGTATCAGAGCTAGTGCTCCTGATATTAGGCTTAACATCCTAGGAGTGATCCATTTGCTTGCTAATCTCTTTTGCATTTGCTTGTTTGCACACATTTAGTTTATACCATGGACTTCATGACCCCACCTAGCTTTGACCCTTCCAACATTCATGTTTGGAAGATTAGAATGACCTTTTATTTACAAACCCTAGGTCATAAAGTTTACCTTGCCATCACCAAGGAATCCTTCCTTAGTGATAGCAATCATATAGGGGCAAATGCACAAGCCCTTGAGGCCATTAGAAGCACATTACCTAAAGATTATCTTATGCGTGTCTCTAATCTTGATTCCGCTTTTACAGTGTGGAACAAGTTATCAACAACCACCAACACCACCTCCGAGCTTCAAGCACAAATCCGACAAGAAGAGGAATCTAGTGGAGAGCCGAATCTCAATGCTACATGGTCCAAGGGAATGACTCCCTTGAGGTACATCGGAAACCCACTTAGATAGTGATGATGCTAGTTCTTCATGTGATGATATTGTTGATCCCCATGCCTTAAATGAAGAACTATCTATTGTTTGTGAAAAATTAATAGAAAATATAAGATTTTGAAAAAGAAAAGTCTAAAATTGAAAAGAATATTTGTTTGCATTCTAGACTTGACATTGTTTTGCAAGAGAAAGAGGAGGTTTCTAATGAAAGGGACTCATTGAAATCTCAACTTGATCTTGCACTTAAAGAAAAAACTTTTTGAAAAATAAAAATGATTGCCATGTTCTTTTGAAGAAAAATAAACGTTAACTTCAAAAGTTGAATGTGTTTTAAAAGAAAATGATTCTTTGAAAAGAAATTGAGTTCATTTCGAAAGAATTAGAAATTTGTTTGAATAAGAATAATTCTTTGAAAATGATATGTCTTCTCATGTTTGCCATGCTAGGGTAGTATCACACACTTCACCTATTGCATGCCACACCTCTTCTTCTATCAACAATGATATATCCATGCTTAAGAAGAAGGTAGATTGTTTGGGCTCCACTATGAGCCAATGTGCCATGAACCATACACGGTTGGAA
Organism: Agave tequilana; assembly: GCA_038442645.1. NCBI lineage: Eukaryota > Viridiplantae > Streptophyta > Magnoliopsida > Asparagales > Asparagaceae > Agave > Agave tequilana. Next base: position 30,481 of record JAVJIF010033075.1, read on the forward strand.
ACTTTGCTTCGAAAGAAACAAGTTCCATCTTTTATGCATGCACACCCTCCACGGCATACACATGCTCCTCACGGACACCATCACACGTATGCTCATGTGTACACTTGTACACATTGTGGTCGAAAAGGCATCTAGCTAAATTTTGCTTTGATAGACTACATACTACAAATTTAGCTAAGAAATATGTTTGGGTTAGAAATGAGACTAACCCCCATGGACCCAAAGACAATGGGTACCAAGACCACACCTCCAATTTTGATGTAGGTGAGGGCTCTCACATGACGTGAGAGTGTTGACACCTTGGAGTGGATGCGTTCCGGACTTAAAGGAAATTATATGGATGCATCACTTTCAAGGGAAGAGTTGGTGGGAGGACCACCTTATTTTGGAGAATTAGAGAAGTGCCCTCATCGGTTTTGGTATAAATCTCTAACTCTCATATTTTTGTTTACATGCTTTTATGATTCATTATTTATAGCATGTCTCATTTGTTTAAACATATTTTTGATGTCTTTGGATTAGTGTGTAAATTCCATGATTATTAGATCCATGACATACATGTATAGTATTTGAGACACATATGCTCACTTGAATTCATATTTAGTGTTCTCACCGTTTGTTTAGCTATAATGTACATCATGAATCTAATACATGTGAATTTACATAGTAATCATGCTTTAGTTTTATCATGATGACTTTTGTATTTGTTTTGATACTTCATGTCTTGAATATGTGTTTAGATGTTAGTTTTCATTAAGACTAGTTATATATTTGTACATAGAGTGGGCTACAAATAAATCTAAATATGTTGAGAGATTGAATGCTTATTTGAACCCATTAGATGTGCTAGTATAGTCTAGTTTTGATGATTCATACATTTTAAACTTGTATTCCCATTTTTGAATTTGTTTTGATAAATATGTGTTTCATTTCATGTATATGTTTATTTTGCCAAACATTAAGATATACATGTATAGCCCTTGAGTCATTTGCCTTCAACGCAAAATCTATTTATGGACTCAATTGTGTTTAGGGATATGTATGTATACTTAGTGTAGTGACAATTCATACATATACCATGAAATAAAATTTGATTGTTTAATGAAATTTGATTTTTCATGTTTGATGTATTTATGTTTAACTTCATGTATATGTCTATCTAGTTCAAACTAATCTTATACATATACATCCTTTTTGAGCCACGTGCTTTCATGCATCTACTCTTAGTGGACTCGTTGAGTTTTGGATATGTATGTATATGTTAGCTTGCATTAGACATACATATGCCTTGAAGATTAAATAAGTAGTTTTATATGATTTTTCATGTTTTTTTGATAGAATTATGTTTTAAGGAATAATTGAGCTTAATGAAATATTTTTCATGATTTTGATCTTCACATATTATTTGTACACTCATATCTATTGCTCATGTTTTGTTTCTCATGAGTTATGCTTTATTGATTAGAGTGATGATTATCATGTGATTTTCATGCTTTATGAAAATAACTTTGTTTTATTCCTTACTTGAAGACTTCGTACTAGTTAACAAGTTTTCCATTTAACTAGTTGCGGTGTTCTTCATTTTGGTAGAGATTTTCAAACAAACCATATTTTCAATCTATTTTTGAAAACCCCTACCATCTAAGGGCGGTAGGATGGGAGATCATGTTTCATGTATGCCTTATATTGAAAATCTTTAAAACTTGAATTATGATTGGGTGGTAGATAATATGATGTATACACTTGAACTTATTGTTATGTCAATTGGTATCATTGAACTCTTTCAATTGGTATCATTTTGATCTTCTTGTATACTCATATATGTTTTGTATGTATGTAGCTTTAAATTCCAAGTTATCAATTTCTATTGGTATCTATCTTTCATACATATATATGTTTGTGTTTATGCTAGTACTTGAGTTTCAATTTGTTTAAATTGATTACTTTTAAATTGTTATCAAGACTATGCATGTCTTTAGTTTGTTTTTCATAAAGGGGGAGAAAATTTGATTTTGTATTTCAATTGGTATTTGTACTCCCTCTTTATGATTAAAAGTTGTTATTTTGAACATATGATATCAACATAAAATTGTTTATATATTTTCAAAATGAACAATTCTTACAATTGTATCAATGTTTCTATGTAAAATCTTTTCAATTGGTAAAATATTTACAATTGGTATCATATTTAAGAAATCAAAATTTGCTTTGGTTTCAAGATTCATGTTTAAGAATTCAAGACTTATGTTTAATTACAATTGGTATTTCCAAAATTTTGTTTAAAGAAAATATTCAAAGTTTTGATTTGTATTTCCTATATGCAAGGAGAGCTTAACATCTCTCTTACATATAGATTCATGTTGAGTATATTATAAATTGAGGAGCTTGACAACTCTTCTTTATATGATATATGTGTGTAGGGGGAGCTTCACATCTCCTCTTATGCATTACATAATATGTGTTATGTGAATTGGGGCTTGTCATCCCTTCTTCATGTATGCATATGTGTAGGGAAGCTAACTTAGCGTCTTCCTCTTCATGAATATATAGCATATAACATATATTGATCTTTGTTTATTGGTATCAAGATGCTTCATTGACATATTTTCAATTGATATCACGTTTTTAAAGTCACCCCTTATTGACTTTGTTTTTTGTTTTAGACAAAAAGGGGGAGAACATTGTTTGTATTGTTTTGATTGACAAAAAGGGGAGAAAGATTTTTACCCCTCGTTTTATTTATGGTTTTGATTACCCCTTTGTTGATGATTGACAAAAAGGGGGAGAAGAATTTGAGTTTTTGTTTATATATGCATGATTGTGTTTTTGCATATACCAAGTTCATGCATAGGGATAAATAATAAGATATGATGCATGCTTTTGTTTAGTATCATGTGCTTTCATTGCATATATATTATGTTTATTGTGATGCATGAGTTAAGGGGGAGCCTTCTTTGAAGCTTAACTTTAATCCATGCATATATAACTCCATGAGTTTTTGTCATCATCAAAAAGGGGGAGATTGTTGGCCCAATGGCCTTCCACTCTAGTTTTGATGATGATCAACACTCATGTAGTTATGTTTACTAATATTCTTGTGTTTCTAAGTTTCAGATCATTAACAGGATATTAGTTGGTGATTAGCTTCAACAAGATGTTTAGAAGCTTATCATGATGATTCGGTGCCAAAGCTTAAAGATCATACCTTGCACTTGGAGAATCACGGAGTTTTGGAGCAAGTCTACTTGAAGATGAAGATCATCAAGAAGACTTAGGTATCTAGTTTAGATTATGAGTTTTAGATCCATGTGTAAAGCTTAGTTTAGTTGATATGCTCAAGTGCACAAAACACACACGTTTTATGATTTGGTATTTGGTTTTCATGAATAATAGATCAAAACAAGTTTACATATGTTTTATATGTATAGTAGATGTTTTCTATTTATACATACATGCTTTAACTTGGTAAACAAACTTATTTTGACTATCCTATTCATGTTTGGAAAAATCAAGTTTGACAAAAATACAGGATTTGTTTTGATAAAATTTGCAAGACACAAAATGAATGATATGTTGATATATATTGTCTTGAAATTTTATCACAGGTTTATGTTTCAATATAAATGACAAAACAATTTTTATGGAATTTTCAGAAAAGATAAAAGATTTTTATAAAATATTTTTTTTCCAAAATTCTGACCTTGATTTGTGCTGACAGGCTGGTCGGTCGACCGTGTCGGTCGACCGCACCAGGGGCCGGTCGACCGACCGGTCGACCGACGTGCACAGACGTGCACGTCTGTTAGGCACAGATCCGGTCGACGGGTCGGTCGACCGATGTGAGAGTTCTGCTCTCTGGAAGTTTTCGGTCGACCGGGCCGGTCGACCGATAGTGCCCAACGGTCATATTTCTGACCGTTGGCGGTCGACCGGGCCGGTCGACCGGTGGCTGTCAGAACTGTCACATCAGCCTAACGGCTAGTTTTCTGTTTTGGCCTATATAAACCCCATTCCTTTGGATTTTGGCTAAGGTTTTCAAGAGGAAATTTACAGTTTTCTGAAGAGTTTAAAAGAGTTTTTAAAAGAGTTTAAGTGCTAAAAAGATTTAATCTTTATTTGTTTTGTGTTTTTGGAAAATCAAAGAAATAGGATTTGGGATATTTGTGTTGATTTTCATTCTATATCTTTTGGCAAGAATTTTCCCAAGTATTTTTTCTTTGTTGCTTGTTTCAAAACACTTAGTTTCCACTTGAGCTATATCTTCTATCCTAAGTTATTAGGATCTTTGTTTTGTGTGGAAAAAGAAAAGAGAAAAAGAAAGAAAAGAGAAGTTTGTGGTTGTGGAACCACTTGTTGTAAACCCTCCTTGCTTTTGTGAATCCCTCTTCGGTAGAGGTGATCGGAGTGGTATTGTGATTGGTTTGTGAGCCTCTTAGGTAGAGGTGGTTGTTGTATTTGGCTACGGGCCGTATCCCTCTTCGGTAGAGGTGGATTGTGATTGTATAGCCTCGGTGGCTTTGTAAGGTTGAGAGAGGAGTTTGGTACTCCTATAGTGAATTGGGAAATCCTACACGGTGGTGTGTAGGCGGGGATGTAGAGCTAGGGGCTCGAACCTCGAAACACATCTTGGTCTTTGCGTTTGATCCAATTTCTCTCAACTCTACTCTTTTTTACATTTGTGCAAGCATCATCCATTCATATCATCATATATCTTGCTTGTGTTTTGAGCATTGTTTCATATTGCCTTGCATATATTTCTATTGCAATTCATCTATACTTGCTTGGCTTAATTGTGTGCATTGTATTGCTATATCCTTGATTGCTTGGATTGCTTGTGTGTGTGTTCATCATAGCAATTCATTCTTTACTTGTTCGATCATATCTCATACAACACGGTTGCATTGCGCACCTCTAACCCATTCAAGGGGAATTGGGAGGAAGGAGTTCAGAACCTCGAAAGGGTATTCGGCTCTTAGTCGTGTTTTGAGAGATCGTTGCATCACTCATATTCACTTAAGTTTAAAAAGATCATTAGATTAGCATTTACACCTATTCACCCCCTCTAGGTGTATTTCATTAAAGGCACTGAGGATGCTTATTACACTAACACCAGGCGGTACAGGAGAAGGGAGAAAGTATCCCTACAGATTCAAGAGGTGGCTCCACAGATTCAAGAGGTGGCCCCCACCATGTGTGTGGTGTGGCACTTTGCTCCATGTGGCACTTTGCTCTGAGGGTTGATACATGAGGTAGCCCTACAGATTCAAGAGTGGCCCCCACAGATTCAAGAGGTGGGCCCCCACCACGTGGGTGGTGTGGCACTTTGCTCTGTGTGGGGAATGAATTCTAGAGGTGGCCCCAACGGATTCAAGACGTGGCCGCACCACGTGTGTGATGTGGCACTTTTCTCTGTGTGGCACTTAGTTTCATTCAGGACCGCCGGACGCTAGCACGATTGTTGGATATATCCTCGTCATCCCGACACCTGGCATGCTCTGTCGGACGCCGGAATGACTGTGCTATTAATAAGAGTATGAGTACAGGAGTACAGGAGATACAGGAGTACATGAATACAGGAGTACAGGAGATACAGGAGTACAGGAATACAGGAGTACAGGAGATACAAGAGTACCAGATATCTGATAATAATATAATAATCATGCATATGCCAGGTAATACAGGTGTCAGGTGTCAAGTATAACATGGCAAGTACCGGTGTCATATATTTATGTGTCAAGTATGGCATGGCAAGTACCAGTGTTATATATCAGGGTTTGGGATAGCATGGCAAGTACCGGTGTCATATATCAGGGTCAGGTATAGCATGGCAAGTATCGGGGTCAGATATTAAGTGTCAAGTATAGCATGGCAAGTACTGGTGCAGGTATCATAAGTCAAATATAGCATGACAAGTACCGTGTCATTTATCAAGTGTTAGTATAGTATGGCAAATACCGGTATCAGATATCATGTGTTAAATATAGCATGGCATGTACCTGTGTCAAGTATCATGTGCCAGTATAGCATGGCAAGTACCGGTGTCATTTATCAAGTGTTAAGTATAGAATGGCAAATACCGGTGTCAGATATCATGTGTTAAATATAGCATGGCATGTACCGATGTCAGGTATCATGTGCAAATATAGCATGGCAAGTACCGTGTCGGACATCATAGGTCAAATATAGCATGGCAAGTACCGGTATCGGATATCACGTGTCAAATATAGAATGGCAAGTACCGAGTGTAATATCAGTGTCGGTGTTATACTTATCAACTTACATATCATGTATAAAAAGCAGGATAACAGTTGTTAGATATGGAATGATGACATAGAACATGAAATATCAAAAGGAATGTACTCGCATAATGATAAAATAGATACATGATCAAAGAAACTGTGCTCGCCTCAATACCGAAACGCAATACCGAGTAATATCCGGGAAATTTACGAACACCACGTTCAAGCCAACAATCCAAATAAATATATATAATAATATAATAATATATATAAATATATTTTTGAGAGAATAAGAAAGGAGAGAGAGGATTAGTTAGAGAGAGAAAGAGAGTTTTGAGAGAGAAAGTCTACAGAGAGAAAAGGGATTTCTAGAGAGAGAAAGTCTAGAGAGGGAAAGAGGGATTTTAGAGAGAGAATGAGAAAATGAGAGAGAGACTAGAGAGAAATAGTAGAGAGAGGAGAGAGAGTAGAGAGAGAAATAGTAGAGAGAGGAGAGAGAGTGGAGAGAGAGATCGGTTAGAGAGAGAGTTGTAGGAGAGAGGAAAGAATCTGGAGAGAGAGATGAGAGAGAGAGATGAGAGAGAGATTTTGTAAAAAAATTGTAGTTAAAATGGGCAACGGACCAATTAATCCCGTATCTATCGCAAATGAAGACTTATCCTCCATAAATTCTTGTTCCTAATAAATGGCCGCAGCGCTTTGCTGCCTTGCCAAATCAACCATGTTAGAAGATAGGAACAACTGAATGAGACTGAAATGAACCAAAAAGGTAGGGGTGGTAATGGGTCAGATTTAGATCTGATCCTACAAGTACTGCTTGTAAATTCATTATCAATTAACGGGATCGAAATTCCTAACAAGTGCTGTAGCAGTTTGCAGCCTAGCCATTTCAATTAGCTGTTGGAATATGAAGAATATATATGTGAATCTTTGAATTGAATTACGGCGAGATCCGTTGATCCAATCAATTATATGATGGTTGGAGTGTGTTCTCCTTCCATTGGGGATGAACGTGATATATTCACATGTCAATTCCGACTTCGAATGAATGAGATATTCAAGTCTAAAGATTGCCTAATTCAAAGCCAAATGAGACTAAAGGTAGCTAAAGGCATTTAGTCCCACATTGGCATGGGGTGGAAGCTTGTAGTGTTTAAATAGAGAAATTTGAGAACAAAGGGCGTGCCCTTTGGGTACTTGGAGTTTCCGCGCGCGATGGGAGGAAACCATGCCCGCACATGCGCGTTGGCGGCGTCACCGGGCCGGGCCGGGCTCGGGCTCGGGTTCCCTACCCGGCCTGGTTTTGAACTTGGTCTCACGGGTATGGGTTACGCGAAGTATACCCGCTCCTCTATCCGGATCCGAACCGCCCCGCCAACGGACCCGCTCCACTATCCGGATCCAAACTGCTCCGCCAACGGCTGTCGCGGCAGTTGGACGGCCAACGGTTGCGGTGGTTAGGTCGAACCATTGCAACAGTTCAGACCGAACCGTTGCAACTATTCGTTGGGTTCGGACCAGTTGGCCCCTCCCGGAGCGCTATAAATAGCACTCCGAATTCTCAATTGAAAAAAAATAACACAACACATCAACAGCAAGAAATCTGAAGGAGATTCTCTCTCTCTCTCTCTCAGTCTTGAAGTGACTTCAGATTCTGCAATTCGTTCTGAATCTGGGACTTCTGAGAATCTCACCTCCCTTCTTCCCTCTACAGTGGGTGCTCCTCCAATAAAGGCAAATTTCTCCCAAAATTTGTCTTTGTCCCGCTGCTTTAATAATCCTGTATAAGTGAAATCTGGGGTTCGACCGTACGGTGATTTGATAGGGGTTCGACCGTACGGTGATTTGATAGTGTTATCCAAATACCGTGAAGGAGTGTTGTATCTGGGAGACCAGCGTTCAGTAACCCGTTAGCAATCGGTGCGGAGGACGTAATGTCTTAAGGAGATTCGCTTTAAGCGTACCTCACTCCAAAAACTGTATAAGTGAATTAATTTCTTTATACAGGGATATACTGATATTCAGTATATTGAGACTGATTTATATTAGTCTAGTTGGTGTTTAACCAAGGAAGGAAATTGAAATGTGGTTCTTAAATTAAGAACGTTCTATTGAACAGAAAACCTCCCACCAATATTTACCGACCTGGCCAATTAGATCGGTGATATTTTCAGTGATCTTGATTAGTTGTCAGATTGATCCCAGAATCCAACAATCTTAAGACAATTACGATATTGAAGTTTCTTACTTCTATTCTGCTTGAATTTGCAGAAAATGTCTGAGACTAATCAGGATAGCTCTAGCAAGGCACCAAACATGCAGCTACAAGCTTTGATGCCTACTCCACTTCCTAACCCGAAGCCGGAGAAGCCAGGAAAATTTGACGGCACAGAATTCAAGAGGTGGCAACAGAAGATGCTCTTCTATTTGACCACTCTTCATCTGGCCAGATTCCTACAAGAAGATCCACAGAGCCTGAAACTGATGCATGGACTCAATGTGACTTCCTTTGCCGAAATTATATTTTAAATGGACTGGATGACTCTCTTTCAATGTCTACAGTCCCATTATAACGGCAAAGAAGTTATGGGCCAGTCTTGACAAGAAGTACAAGACTGAGGATGCTGGTACTAAGAAGTTCGTCGTTGGACGATTTCTGGAGTACAAAATGGTGGACAGCAAGACTGTAATCTGTCAGGTGCAAGAGTTCCAACTTATCTTGCACGAGATAGAAGCCGAAGGTATGATTCTACCTGAAGCCTTTCAGGTTGCTACTATCGTAGAGAAACTCCCACCTGCATGGAGAGATATTAAGAACTACCTGAAGCACAATCGAAGAGCTGAAGTTAGAAGATCTCATTGTGAGGCTTTGAATCGAGGAGGACAACCGAAAGTCCGAAAAAAGGGAGCAGTAAGAACTCCTACGAAGCTAAAGCCAATGTGATCGAAGACTCAAAGGGGAAAGTGTCTACTTCCAAAGGCTTAAAGCGAAAGATGACTTCCCAGGGGTACAAAGGTAAGGTCCAAGAAGGCAAGAACATGCGCTTCAGGGAACCTGCTACATCTGCAACAAAGAAGGGCATAAGCGAATGAATGTCGCAGGCGTCTCAAAAAGAACAAGAAGAGCCATCCACAGGCAAACTTGACCGACCATGCGTCGCCAAGCCTTTCAATGTGGTGTCAGAAGTGAATGTGACAACCAACAATAAGGATGGTGGGTAGACACAGGGGCTACTCGGCACATCTGCTCTGAAAAATTATTATTCTCTATATATCAAAATTAGAGCAAGATAAGCAACTATTCATGAAAAACTCAGCCGTCTTAAAGGTTGAAGAAAAAGGAAAGGTCATCCTGAAGTGGACATCTGGAAAAGAGTTTACTCTGAACGATGTGCTACATGTTCCAGATATCCGCAAGAATTTGATCTCTAGATCAATACTTAGTAAGAAAGGATTTAGAATGGTTTTTGAATCAGATAAATTTGTACTTACTAAGGGAGGGATGTATGTGGGAAAGGGTTATCTTGTTGATGGACTTTTTAAAGCCAATGTTGCAGTGGTAAATAAAAAGTCTGTGTATTTGTACCCAAAGCTTATAAATAAAGGAAAAACTTCTGTTTAATTGCTTGAGTCTCCTACTTTACGGCATGCTAGATTAGGGCATGTAAATTACAAGTCATTAAAGAACTTGTCTAATCTAGGATATATTTCTAAACTCAACTTGGAAGAAATTCGCAAGTGTGAGATTTGTGTTGAGGTCAAGTTGGCGAAAAATTCATTTCACTCAATTGATCGAAATACAGAACCTTTAGGGTTAATTTATAGCGATCTATGTGACTTAAAGTTTATGCAAACTAGAGGCGGTTAAAAGTATTTTATTACTTTTATTGATGACTGTAAAAGATACTGTTATATGTATCTTTTAAACAGTAAGGACGAGGCAATAAATATGTTTATAACATATAAGCCGAAGTTGAGAATCAACTCAACAAGAATATCAAGATTCTAAAATTCGATAGAGGCGGGAATATGAATCAAATGTTTTATGAGTTATGTGCTAAATTTGATATAATCCATCAAACAACAGCACCATATACTCCTCAGCAAAATGGAATTGCTGAACGGAAGAAACAGAACTTTGAAGGAGATGATCAATTTCATGCTCGTAAGTTCTGGAGCTCCGCAGAACTTGTGAGGGAAGCTCTATTAACTGCCAATTATATTCTAAATAGAGTACCCCACAAGAAACTTGGTCTTATACCATTTGAGTTATGGCATGAAAGGACACCTTCCTATCATTACCTCAAAATGTGGGGGTGCCTTGCAAAGGTACTAGCATCATTACCTAAAAAGACTAAGTTAGGAGCAAAAAACAATGGACTGCATATTCATAAGCTATGTCTTGAATAGTAGTGCCTACAGATTTCTGTTTCATAAATCAGAGATACCAAATATTCATATAAACATGATTTTCGAATCTAGAGATGCTGTGTTCTATGAAGATATTTTTTCATATAAACGGGAAACAGATAAGACTTCTGGGAAAAGAACACATGAGATGGCGTTCAGGGACGAAAGCCCCGAGGAACCGACTGTTAATGTGAAAATTGAACCAAGAAGAAGTCAGAGATCTGGAATCTCAAAATCTTTGGTCCAGATTTCATAGCATACGCTATTGAAAGTGAACCTCAAACATTTAAAGAGGTTATGTCAACCCCAGAAGCACAAATGTGAAAAGAAGCTATAAATAGCGAAATAGAATCCATACGAAGTAATCATACTTGGGAATTGGCAAACTTGCCTCCTGACAGTAAACCAATTGGGTGTAGTGATTTTCAAAGAAATTAAAACCCGATGGATCTATCGATAAGTACAAGGCTAGATTAGTAGCCAAGGGTTATCGACAAAAAAAGGACTTGACTACTTCGATACTTATTCACTAGTAACAAGAATAACATCCATTCGGATGTTGATTGCAATTGCAGTATTGCGTAACTTAGATATCCATCAAATGGATGCCAAGACTGCATTCCTAAATGGTGAATTAAATGAAGAGATATATATGGAGCACCTGAAGGATTTATAGTCAAGGGTCAAGAACACAAAGTGTGTAAATTGTAAAATCCTTATACGGTATAAAGCAGGCTCCAAAATAATGGCTTGAGAAATTTGATAGTGTCATGATCAAAGATGGATTCACTATCAATGAATGCGATAAGTGTGTTTACACTAAAACAGTTGGAAATGCATGTATCATTGTTTGTCTTTATGTAGATAACAAGTTGATACTTGGGACTAATTGAAATTATTAAGTCCACTAGAAGAATGTTATCCAACAGTTTTGACATGAAGGACCTGGGGGTTGCTGATGTAATTTTAGGAATTAAAATCACCAGAACACCAGATGGAATCAATCTATCTCAATCTCACTACGTGGATAAGATGATAGAAAGATTCAAAGATCATGGATAAAGGAGAATACAAATCATTTTCTCCCACGTCCACCTTCACAAGAATACAGGAACTGGAATATGCCATTTGGAGTATTCTCAGATTATCGGAAATCTAATATATTTTGATGAATTGCACTAGACCCGATATTGCTTACGTTGTAAGCAAGTTAAGCAGATACACTAATAATCCTAGTGATCAACATTGCACTGCTCTACTACGAGTATTGGGGTACGTATCACATACCAAGAAATATGCCTTGAGATATGGACAATATCCACCTCTACTTGAAGGATACAGTGATGCTAATTGGATTGCAGATTCTGAGAAATCAAAATCAACTAACGGATACGTATTTACTCTAGGAGGAGCAGCAGTATATTGGAAATCTTCCAAGCAAACATGTATTGCCCGTTCCACTATGGAATCGAATTCATAGTCTTAGATAAGGCCGGAGAAGAAGCAGAATGGCTTCAACAATTTTTGGAAGATATACCATTATGGCAAAAGCAGTGCCCGCTAAATGTATACACTGCGATAATCAAGCAACTATATCTAGGGCACAAAATGTTATATACAGCGGTAAGTCTAGACATATTCGTCGTACATAATACTGTGAAGCAGTTGCACTCAAATGAAATTATCTCTATTGACTTTGTCTCGTCAAAGATAATTAGCGGATCTGCATACTAAAGGTTTAAGTGGAGAGCGTATAAACTCTCATCGAGGGGAATGGGTCTAAAAGCCTAACCTTACCGAGTCAGCTTAATGGAAACCTCACTTAGCAACTGGAGATCCCACGGATTAAGTTCAAGAGAAAACTAGTTATGATTGACTCAGCAAGTAAGCACTGGTAGCTTGACTCCAATCCATTCCTAAGGTGCACATAAGTGCTTTCTACAAGTGGGTAGAGGATAAGCTTAACGCTTTTAATGATGCCTATATCTTGTTACTAAACAAGTGGAGTAGAGTAGACTACTCTTAATAGGACGATCACCTATGTGAGTATAAAGTTGGGTCGGCTTTTGGGAATTTCTATGGAGGCTGTTATTCCCTAAAGATACTCTCTGAAACCAAGAATGTTCAGGGCCAAAACGGACACAACCGAGAACCAAAGTTGATTTGGAATGTCACTGTGTGAAACTTGGTGATTTGGCTTACACTAACGGCTAACAGTTCAAGACTAGTTCACTGATTAGCCAGTAATCCGATAAAGTTTTCGCTATGAAGGTTCAAGACCTAGTTCACCTATCCTGATACAGTTTCTTTTTCTAAAGTACCTTTCACAATAGAGGTCAGTCTCTTTGTGTGTCAATTCTTTGAATCTCCATTCATTGGGGGATTGTTGGAATATGAAGAAATATATGTGAATCTTTGGATTGAATTACGGCGAGATCGTTGATCGAATCAATTGGATGGTGTGGAGTGTGTTCTCCTTCCATTGGGGATGAACGTGGTATATTCACATGTTCAATTCCGACTTCAAATGAATGAGATATCAAGTCTAAGATTACCTAACAAGGCCAAATGGGACTAAAGGTAGCTAAAGGTATTTAGTTCCACATTGGCCATGTGATGGAAGCTTGTAGTGTTTAAATAGAGAAAATTAAGAACAAAGGGCCTGCCCTTTGGGTACTTGGAGTTTTCGCGCGCGATTGGGAGGAAACCATGTCCACACATGCGCGCGCGATGGCGGCGGCCGGCCGGCCGGCGGTGCCGGTGCCGGGCTCAGGCTCGGGTCGGACGGGACCGGGAGGGACCGGGTCAGGGTTTGGGTTCGGGATCCTTGCCCGGCCTGGTTCTTTTGAACTGGGTCTCACGGGTATGGTTACGCGAAGCATACCCGCTCCGCTATCCGGATCCGAACCGTCTCGCCAACAGACCCGCTCCGCTATCCAGATTCGACCGCTGCGCCAACTGCTATCGCGACAGTTGGACGACCAACGGTTGCGGGGTTGGGTCGAACCATTGCAACGGTTCAGACTGAACCATTACAACTATTCATTGGGTTCGGACCAGTTGCCCCTCCCGGAGCGCTATAAATAGCGCTCCGAATTCTCAATTGAAAAAAAACACAAACACATCAACAGCAAGAAATCTGAAGGAGTTCTCTCTCCTCTCAGTCTTGAAGTGACTTCCAAACAGGAAGTGGGAAATCAGTAATTCGGTTTCCGAAGCGGCTTCCAGAAGAGATTCCGCAAAAAATCGTTCTGAAAGAGGGCTCAGAAATTCAACAGATTCTTTAATAGAATGTTGTCTAAATCTGGACTTCTGAAGAAGAATATTCTTCAGCCTTTCTTCTTCCTATAAAGTGGGTGCTCCTCCAAAGTAAAGGCAAATATTCTCTCAAAATTTGTCTTTGTCCCGCTGCTTCAATAATCCTGTGAAGGTACTGGTTAACTACGGTTCGACCGTACGTGATTTGGTAGTGCTATCCAAATACCGTGAAGGAGTGTTGTATCTTGGGAGACCAGCATCCAGTAACCCGTTAGCACCGTGCGGGGGACGTAATTGTCTTAAGGAGATTCGCTTAAGCGTACCTCACTTCAAATACTGTATATGTGAATTAATTTCTTTATACAGGGGATATACTGATATTCAGTATATTGAGACTGATTTATACCAGTCTAATTGGTGTTTAACCAAGGAAGGAAATTGAAAGGTGGTTCTTAAATTAAGGAACGTTCTATTGAACGAAAAAACCTCCCACCTGATATTTACCGACCTGGCCAATTAGATAGGTGATATTTTCAGTGATCTTGATTAGTTGTCAGATTGATCCCAGAATCCAACATTAGCATGATCCAAATTCCTAACAAGTGACTGCACTTCATTAGTATTCAAGGCATACACACATATGGATAGATTTTGAGAGAGAGAGAGAAGGGAGAGGGGGACACGCTGGCCCCACTTCAGCCAGTGGTCGCCAACGGCTACCCTGACCACTGGCGGTCACCACAGAGAGGAGAGGGAAGGAGGGAAAATAAAAGAAAAGAAAGAAAGAGAATGGAGAAAAGGAAAAGGAAAGAAAGGAAGAAGAAGAGAAAGAAGTGTTTCCATTATGTTTGCAAAGGGAAAAACTTACAAAAAAGTTTTTGAGGAGCTAAATTACAAGTATTCTTAAAAAGATTACAAGTAGATCCCCTCAGAGATTCTGGAGAAGTGTGCCGATAGGAGTCTGGTCAGCGCGCGACCACTTTGTCCCTTTGACGATGCGAGCGATGAGATTCCCTTCTCGCCTGGTTCCGGGAATCAGAGAATAGAGGATTGGTAGAAACCTCTTGCTGCTTCTCAAAATCGCCTTCGATAAGGAATTCCTTCTCTCCTGGTTCCGGAGATTCCTTGGGAAGAAGGACGATGTTAGGGTATCAACACCCTGGATAGAGAAAGCAATTCTCTAAAAGGTCTCTGAATTCGAGAACGCACGGTGCGTTATGAAGAAGCCTCAGTCGAAGAAGCTATTGATCGATTCTTGCGATCAGAAGGCAATTGATGGCTCCTTCCTCTGCAATCCGATCCCTCTCCCTTGTGCCCCTGACGGGCTATTTATAGGGAAAGTAAGGGTATAATCGTCCCTTTGAAAGATATAGAAACAGATTGAACCGAATCTGTTTGAATCTGGAAAGTAGCCTGCTGCGAGGCTATAATAGCTTCCGCGGAGCTAGAAATGGCAAATCGGTTGATCTTTCCGATATGTTATGATCCTTTCCATATCGTTGATGATTCTCCTTGATCCACTTACTCGTTTCAAGAGAGTCAAGAGATTGTGAATCACCTGCCATATTTGAATCCTGATTGGATTTGATTAGATTGAATCCGATCTCATCAGGAGATTTGATTGGTCAAAGGTTGACCATAGCATGCTGATGAGCGGAGCTGCCCGCTTTGAGGCTCATAGCGGAGCTAGAGGCAATTCCTGGCGAAGTCCGAAAAGAGGGTCTTCGGCGAAGTCCGAAAAGAGGGTTTTCGGCGAAGCTATCAGTTAGCTTCCTGGCGTGCTCTGGATGATGTTAGCCTCTCAAGCGAGGCTATCTCCTTGGGCTAATGTAATGCTAAATGCTAGCATTTTAGACCTGCTGAGGTCTGTTAGAAACAATCCGGGTTCACTGTTCTGCTTGCTGGATCAGTGGAGTCCATCGCTTCCTTGTCCCTTGGAGGTGGTGAAAACTGGTCTTCACTCTCTGTCCCTTGTCTTTTGTAAATGTCAACAAGTTTAGACATCGTTCGGACCAATGAGAATCTTGTCTTTTTTAAGTGTCAACAAGACCCCCTTCAAAGTTTTCGAAAGTCTGCAATAGCCCAGACTTCGAAATACTTTGAACTGCTGTGATGGTTGTGTGGAGTATGAACATCGCCATGATGGTTGAGTTCAGCTTCGCCTTCAATCCTGCTTTGGGATGTAGATTCGCCGAGGAATCATGTAGACTCGCGTCTGGGTAGCTTCGCGGCTAGGTAAGTTCGCTCTGGAACATCTGTCGCTTTCCCGAGGCCAACTGCCGTCGGCCAGTTACGAGGAGGATTACTCCTTTCTTCATGCTGATCGAGGGAGATATTCTCCGATTTGCACGTTCCAAGGGAGGATATTCCCTTTCTTCTAGGCGCAATAAGTGCCTTTTATGAGGGAGACGTCTCTTCCCTTGTACGGTTCCAATGGAAACCGTTCCTGTTATCAAGGCGCAGTAAATGCCTTGAATGCGCTCGTGCTTCCACGCTTGAGGTGATCGCACTCAGGCCATGGGGCCTATAAATAGGACACTTGAGGTCCTCTGAAGAGAAGTGCCTTGCCTTTCTTCTCTTCTCTTGGTGAGAGATACTCAGATCTCTGAATTAGTAGGAAACCCCACTCTGGTTGTCTAACCGGCCAAGGACCAGTAAGTCTTGATCATTCAAAGACTTCACTGCTTTTAGGGAACTCATCTCCCTTGATTTAGCTTTGGCAGCTCGCTTCAGGGATTAGCTTCCCTTGTTCTTCATCTTGCAATTGGCTGCTGCAGAGAAGGATCTCATCATAGTTTTCTGTGAAGCTATCATCTTGGCTTGATCAGTGAAAGATCGTTGCTTGTTAAGTCCGCTGCACAGGCAGGACTTGGGACTTGGCTTCTTCAATAGTTGAGCCAGTCTTGCCATATTGGTGGGTTGAGACTGTTCTTCACAAGATCAGTCTGACTTTGCCGTATAGGCGAGGCTAGGACTTGGCGTTTTGCTGAGCCAGCCCATGGTTGCTGTGCAGGTGGAACTTGTCCTCTGCTGAAGTCGGATTGCTTTGCCGCTGAAGAATCTGACTTTAATGTTTTTGCAGCTCTTTCTGTGCTTACTGCTAACTTGCTTCAATTTGCCTTGCAG